>CM060415.1:8230835-8830835 GCA_030545235.1 Helianthus tuberosus | reverse complement strand
AATAAAATGAATAGTTGCTGCATTTTCAAGATTCTATCCCATGCAAGATTTGTGCAAAACGAGGGTGGTGTGACCCATCCAAGAAGCATTGACTCAGGTAATGTTTCAAAATCTTTTATTTTTGGATTTCGGGTTAAAATCCTGACTTTTGGGTTTTGGTTATTATATCATGATTCCTTATGTTGTCTTCTTTAATTTATTGATAGTCGAAGCGAATGAACAGTGTTTTGTATTTTGTGGTTGGTCATATTTGTTTTAAATGGACGGTTGTTACACGGAGGCTGTGATGAGTAATTAGGATTACTTGTGCCCGATATCCAACAAAACGAGCTTTCGATTAATTTCTCGAACGGTTTGGAATGTTGGCTCCAGATGTTCTAGATGGGTAAATATGTAATTATGTTTTGTGTTTACTATTCAAGTTTAATGTTAATGAAATCAAGTTAATAAGCAAGGATTAATATGCAGGTCTGGTGAGAAGTCAGCATGTGTAGCGATTTGCGATAGATTTGGACTAAAGGGTTATCAGGTACTAAAGATTAACTTAGCTATTATTACTTGTATATACTTTGAAAAGGTAAAAAGAATTTAAAAATACAAGCTATAATGTATAACACTGTACATTTCAGATAGTGAAAACAAAGGTTTTCCTTAGGGGGGGGACAGATGGCGGAGTTAGACACAAGGAGCGCCGAGGTTCTACCAACGGCTGCGAGAAGAATTCAACAGCAAATTCGAACGTATCTCACACCTAAAGAATTTATCATCCTTCGAAAGATCGATATGCAAAAGAACTGGAGAGGGTAACCACTCATTTCATGCCGAATCTATATATATTATTTTTACCGATAGTATGAAATGAAAACTTTGCCGTCGAACAGCAAGAGTTGCACGTAAGTTGTATGATTACTTAAGGAAGGAAGCTGCATTTATACGTATACAGAAGCATATACGTGGAGGTGTGGCAAGAACATCGTACAAACTTTTACAAAAATCTGCGATAGTTATTCAAACTGGGCTTATAGCAATGGCTGGGAGAGATGAGTTCAGACGAAGAAGAAACAAAGTTGCGACTATACTTCAGGTACTCTATCTAACTATCCATCATGTCAATTGAAACATATTTTTATGCTAATTTTAAAAATAATATTTGTTTTGTTGTTTTGCATACTGAATGGAGGAGATGAAACATGACCCAAAGAATCAACAGACATGTCTATATATTTTAAATACGGATATATTTTAAAAGCATGTCTTAATACATTTTGGTTCAGTTAACGTTCGGTTGAGGGGCAGTTTGTTCCAACCCGGAGAAGTGTCGATCTCATAAAAGAAGACGTCTTCCTTTGGATTTCTCATCGCATGAAGTTACCAAAGCTGGACTGGGATAAGTGGGCTGAGTTTAATGTTTCAAAAATTTTGTAATGGTTGTGCTTTTGTTTTCTGTTTCCTTTCCGTTTCTTTGTAGTTGTTTTGTGTTTTCAGCCCCTTGCTGGCTCTATTTATATATATAAATAGTGAGTTGCCGTTCAAAAAAAAAAAGAAAGATTTTGGCAACTCGAATGATATGCATCTTCAAAGAAAATCTACTCTCTTTAAATTGTATTTCCACTTTGTCACTAATTTATGTAACATGACACTTTGTATTTTATTTTCTTTTTACAGAATATTAAAGTTGAAAGTAAATAATTAGTTTTTTTGTTGAAGCCCGCGTATTACGCGGGCATTAACCTAGTTGTTTTATAAAGATGTGTAACTAAATACAAACAATTTAAATGATGTATTATAATCTATTTTTTAATATTTGATTTCGATGGTTATTAAACCTACCCGTGTGTCTACAACGAGTAATAATAATAACCTAACAGATAAAACAAACTCCTCTATTCTCTCCAAACATCGTACCAGACCTTCATCTTCTCAGCCCTCCTTTCCCCTTTGACCCATCATCTCTTTCACCCACACCCTCTGCAATTCATCACCGCCGGCTGCCACCTGAACCGGCCGTCGCCCACCTCCATCCAGTTGCTGGTTCAGACACTCATCTTATCGCTGGAACCCTAACGCCGTCGCACACAACCAAGCCCCGTCGCCGGTCGCCGACCACCACAGCCCTACTTCTCCGTCGCGCACCCCATTCGCACTCCGACGCCGGCTCCGATTAGGAATAACATTAGGTATGTTCTAATCTCTCCTCTGTAGTGTCTCGTGTCACTTCGAAGCACCCATCGTTCTTGCTCCGGTAACAACACATCCGTACCACCGTCTCTCAACTCCACTGTTGATGTGCTAAACAGTCCTAATTCCATAAATTTGGTTTGAGTTAACCAAGAATAAGTTAGAGCTTCATCATATGAATATTGGTCAAACACTTTGAAATGTGAATTGATTTTCTGCAATAATTTTGTTTGAACTGAGCATGACCATAGTGAATTGGTTTTGAGTTATCTTTGATATGGTAATTATGTTCTAATTGTTTGTGTATATCTTGAGTTTATTTAGATTAGAGTTGCGTAGCACGACTCGGTTAAGGTATGTACTCTATCTTAGATAAAATGACGTATGTCACTGTGTGAGCATATTGTGGATTGAATCATGGTGCTTAATGTTTTTAGTCATTCAAAAGAAATCGCAAATATATAATCTTATTGATGATCCACATTGTTTATAAACCATCGTCATGACCTTATATATTAATTCCCAATCTCATCGATGGTTTATTGTCTTGAATTCAGTTCGTGGAAATATGAGTGAAACGAAACGAACAACCGTAACCGCCTTAGTAGATTCCTTGCACACTCATCTCCGAGCCTCGAGGACGATGCTACATCTTAAGCTTGGGGAGATTAGAGGTAATTTTTATGTTTTCATCTTAGCATGCATTATTTAGTTTGTAAATAGTTGCATATAGTTGCATTTTTCATGTTCATTGCATTTAGGGTGTATATACGAAAAAAAAAACACACACACACGTTTCTGTTCCGCTGAAAATGATTTGTGAAAAAATGAGAAATGATATGATTTCTGGCATGTCGAAGCTTATGCGTGAAATGGTAACTTTGGGGAAGAAAACATAGATAATTCGGGATGTGTTGATAGGCTCGGCCCTAACTTAGGAACGCCAATGTTGTATGCAATAACCTTAATTGAATATATGTGTTTATTTTCCCATCTTGATGCTTGTGGTCAAAGATTGATCCCGACCACAAATCGGTTGAGTTGCATATCCTCTATCACACACCATGTTCCCCATATCATGACACCTCCGTAATTTCATTGAAAAAAAAATAAAGAGGTGAAAAATTGACCTCAAAGAGGTGAAAAATTGACGTCATAGGTTATTATAGTTTAAAAAAAAAGAGAAAAAGGAAGGGGTAAAAGAGCACAATGTATGCCAAAAATTTGAAAAAAAAAATCGAAATCGAAAAAAAATATTTGAGCAAATTAGGGAGAAAAGTCCCGACCCCTTGAAAAACGAAAAAAAAAAGATAATAATTATCGTGTCATGGTTTGGATGCATGGTTACCTCAAGTGTGGTTTTGGATATCTTCAAAAAGTCGTGAGGTTGGGTAGATATTGCCATAGGTGTTGGGCGCGGGGACGATTAAACCATGTTGGTAAATTTGTATATTATTAAGCAGAAAACATATGATTGTGATTAAGCGGGTTTGAGTTTAAAGGGACACAAAATATCAACAATCGCGGTTACACGTGTAAGTATTTCCCGGGTTCGAATGAATGTAATAAGATTTGATAATGTTAGATGTGATCTCATTACAAGTTTATTTTCCGGAATAAAAGAAGCGGGTTGAAAAAAAATAGTAAGCATGCAGATGTGTTTTATTTTTCGTGTTTATTTCTCGGTTTATTCTTATTCTTGACTTCCTTGAGGACAAGGAAAGGTTTAAGCTTGGGGAGATTTGTTAGTTGCATTTTTAGGCACGTTTTTATATCATATTTATATTAAATTTCACCACATATCATGCATATTTCATAGTCATACCCCATTATTTTGTGAAACACTTGTTTTTGTGGAACGGAATCTACTTTGGACGTTTTAATGATTTTGTAGATGTGGAGCGATCGCCATATATCACAATGGGCGTGGAAAAGCTTAAGAGGTATTCATAATAAAACAAGAAGAGCAAAGCAGCCGTTGATGCGATCAAATTTATGTTAAAGCTCAGTCAAAAGGAACAATGCGGTTAAATGTTGGTAACTTAGTGGAAGGTGTCAAATTAAAAGCTCAAGAAAATAAAGATTTAAATGGAGTCTACAAGGGAGCTCGAGACCAGTAGCATGCCAGCATCCAACAAAAATTGAAGTTATGAAAGTGGGCTTTAAGTTAATGAATTTTAGTTGGACGGAAATTTGATGGTGGAAATGTTAACTTAAATTATTGGGTTTAAAGTATACTGTCATGGGCTAATGGAAGTTTGATGGGCCAGTCCACAAAAGAAAGAAAAACAAACGTAGAGGAAGGTATGGGATTAGAGGAAGGAGATAGACTTGAAAAACAAAAAAAAAGAGGAATAATAATAAGAGTTAAATGCTTGGTTGGTCCCTGTGGTTTTCAAAAATTGCAGACTTGATCCCAGTGGTTTACTAATTACACGCGTGGTCCCCAAACTTGTCAAAAATGCACTCGGTTGGTCCCCAGCCCTAACATCAGTTAAGTTTCTCAGTTAAGTCCATGTCAAATTACCAAACTACCCTTATTTATATAAAACCCTAAAAGTTGTATCAGCCGTCACTCCTTGTTCACTTCTTAAACTTATCTTCTTCAACCAAGCTTCCCCAAAAACTTTCCCCAAACTCTTTCCAGATCTCTACAATCTCAGAAACAAACAAAAAAATCAAACTTCTACTCTTTTCTAACAACACAAACCATCAACACTTACTGAAGAAAAAGAATGAGCAGCGCAGAAGACTGCAATCAAAGATCACCAACAGTGATTTGATGATCCTCGATACTCATGGAGAAATTGAAGGAAAGAGAGCGGGTATTGCGTAAGAGATAAGAGCGAAAAGAACGAGTGGAGATGAAGATGTGCACGTGTATCCGTTCGCCGGAGACGATGATGGGAACGGTCAACGGTGGAGGTTTATTGGTGTTGTGATGACGGAAAAATCACGCTGGGGTTCGGTTTGTTTAGTGGTGAAGACGGTCGGTAACAGAGGTGATTAAGGGCGGCGGATCTGGCAGTGTTGGCTGACGGTTGTGGTGGTGTTCTATGGTGGTGAACGGCGGCGGTTACGGTGGTCAATGGCGGCGGTTACGGTGGTTATCAACAACCACAGGAGTGATGTGGAGAGTTGTGACAGTGGGTCTCTAAATAGTGTTTGATAATATGCTAAACAAGGGAACCTACTGTCGACAAAATTATTATTATTACTATTATCATTTTCTTGATTTTCTGTTTGTTGTTTGAAGATGGAGTGAAAGTGATAAGTGGTTTTATTGTTGATGATGGCTAGAGATGATGGGGATATGTAGATGGTGTTATGATGAAGGTTCTTGATAAGGATCTGGGTTTTATTTGAAATTTGTTCTTGAAGAACTGGGGTGTGGGTTTGTGATGAAGATGAAGATGATGATGGTGATGAAGATGATGGTGATGATGAAGATGATGGTGATGAAGATGACTTGGTCTAGTCCTACTGATGAAGATGATGATGGGTTTAACCAAGTCAAAACTACAACTAAACAAAAATTATAAAGAGAGTTAATAAATAAGGGTAGTTTGGTAATTTGACATGGACTTAACTGAGAAATTTAACTGATGTTAGGGCTGGGGACCAACCGAGTGCATTTTTGACAAGTTTGGGGACCACGCGTGTAATTAGTAAACCACTGGGACCAAGTCTGCAATTTTTGAAAACCACAGGGACCAACCAAGCATTTAACTCTAATAATAATCATCATCAACAAACTGGACGAAGATTATTGGGGGGAACAATCTTTGGGACGGCAGCAGCAAGAGAAAAAAAAAGAAATTAATTTTTCGTTTGGGATTTTTCTAGAACAACAAAAATTGTTTTAGTCTTTTGTTTTGTAAGTTTAACTTTGATGCTTTATTTCGTATTTGTATTGATTGTTATAGCCACCATGTCCGGCTAGACTCTTATAGTTTCGACATTAGGGTTTATTTTCTTTGATTTGGTTCATAAATTTATGTGAAACGGTTATGTTAGATCCGATTATTTTAGTGCTTTGTTTGTATGATTCTTGTTTTTATATGGATTCGATCCGGAAAATATTAGATTGTTAATAAACCTGATCAACTTATTAAGTTTTCTAATAAAGTTCAATCAATTTTTAGAACCCTAACAAAGTTTTAACTTTTGAGACTAGGAACAAAATAATAATTTGAGTTTGTCTATGAACCCAAACTGTTATAGAATCATAAAATATAATTAAACACTCCGAACGGCGTGAGTGTTTGACTGTAATTGATACTTCTATCCCGCAACCCGCACGCTAAAATCTGAACGGCGTGAGTTTAGAGTAGCGGGTTGACTTTAATCAACGAACGGCGTTTGGTTAGACATTAAATAGAGTGGGGGTCCGAACTGCGTGACGTCTAGTGTCGATACAAACTATTATTTAAAAATGATCATTGCACCGTGACCGTTAATGATCGTAAGCCGAACCGAATCAAGAAATTGCACTGGTGTTGAAATTAGTTTTTAACATCTGAATTTTCCAACCACTTTAATTAGCTAATCTTTTTAATCTAAAAATTATAAATTGTTTTCATATTTTAGTTAAACTTAAAAACCCCTTTTCAAAACAACCGTATTTGTGTCTAAAACGTTTTGGCATAATTCGTTAATCTGTATCCCTATGGACACGAACTTGACTTCCATTCATACTACTTTTAGTGTGTCTAAGTAGGTTTATTTTATATTTATTTGCTGGATTCGACACCCAACAGAAAGCAGTAAATAAATATATTAGAATAAAGCTAAATCATAGCAATTGATTTGTATCTCATTATTGTAAATAATTAACTACAGCCTAATTAGAGGAAGACCATTAACTAGAGGAGACATTCTAGGAAGACCATTGACTTGTAAATGATTATATATATCTTGTAAATGAATGATAGTGGCAGACAAGAAATTACAAAGTGCAACATGGTATCAAACCTCCTTTTCTAATTTCTTTCGATCCTCTCTCCTGTTCTTCATATTCATCGCACATTTGTTTTATCAGTCCTCTGTTTCTTCCTGCCTCGCATTACCGACACCATGGACCCAAAAACACACCCTGCTATTACCGTTTCCAACATCAAAACATTCATCCCTATCACTCTAGAGATGGAAACCAGCCAATATTCATCTTGGGCTGAACTATTCAAAATCCATTGTCGTGCGTTTCAAGTACTCGATCACCTCTCCCCTCGTGTTATTAACCCTCCCGCTGCCGCCTCTACCGACGCAACAACTTCCAACGTTTCTCCTGATGATGTTTTGGGATCGTCTGGATGCCATAGTCCTTCAATGGATCTATGGCACCATCTCCAGCAATCTCTTGAGCACTATCATACGACCCGACTCCACCGCTTGCTATGCTTGGGTCGCCTTGCAACGCATTTTTCATGATAATCAAGCCACACGAGCCGTTTTGCTTAAACAAAAAATTGCTAACCTCAAACTTTCTTCCTTCCCCAACATGTCCGCGTATTGCCAAGAGGTAAAGATAATCTCCGACCAATTGGACAATGTCGGATCACCGGTCACCGAACGTGACTTGGTGATTCAACTCATCACTGGACTCTCCGAAGCTTATGGTAATATCGGTACCATCATACAAAACACTAAATCATTCCCGTCTTTTTATGAGGCTCGGTCTCAATTAATCCTTGAAGAAACAACTAAGGCCAACCGAGTTACTAACGAGACGGCCTTACACACCTCGGTCAATAATACTACTCCACAACCCACCTCAGCCGAAAACACCCTCTCACAGCAACCAAACACCAATTCTTCCTACACCCGTAACACTCGAGGCCGAGGCCGCGGACGCGGTCGAGGCCGTGGCAGACACCAACCATCACAACCATGGACTCATTACCCATGGTTTACCCAGTCGACACCCAACCAAACCCGACCCTCATCCTGGCCACAACCAACCGATTACTTCTGGACCACCCCACCATGTCCGTATCCAACTCTCCCACAATCTCGACCACCGACATCCCCTACACAGCAAGGTATTCTCGGCCCTCGCCCTCAACAAGCCTTCACAGCTTCGGATGCTCAATACATGCCAACGGCTCTTGACCAAGCTTTCAATACCCTCACTCTAAACCCACCGGACCAGAATTGGTATATGGACACGGGCGCTACAGGTATAATGACTCACAACTTTTCTAATCTCACTTCTTGTTTAAATAATGTGTATCAACGAAACATTACAGTCGGTGATGGCAAAAATATACCGGTTCATGCGATTGGAAACCATACCTTACCACCACCTTTTCCAAACTTCAAACTAAACAACATTCTTTTTGCACCAAAACTCATTAAAAATCTTATTTCGGTACGCCGTTTCACCACCGACAACAATGTTTCAATCGAATTTGACCCGTTTGGTTTTGATGTGAAGGACCTCCACACCCGCAAGCACCTCCTTCGATGTGATAGCACCGGTGATCTCTACCCGTTAACACTACCTTCAAGTTCCAAAGTTCAACTTTCTCATGCTTCCGTTTCCTCCTTTTTAGTCGTGAACCAAGACACTTGGCACCGTCGTCTTGGACATCCCGGAAATAATATCTTGCATTGTTTAAAACCTAGTTTGAATTTTTCTAATAATGTTCCACATACTTCTATATGTGAACCATGTGTGTTTGACAAACAAATTAAATTTCCTTTTCATGATTCTCATACTTCTACTAATTTACCATTTGATATTGTACATAGCGACCTATGGACCTCACCAATTCTTTCATCCACCGGATGTCGATATTATTTCCTATTCTTAGATGACAAAAATTTTTTTTTATGGACATATCCTCTCACCTCCAAATCCCAAGTCTATTCTAAATTTCTAGAATTTCACAAACTAATAAAAACTCAATTCGGAACCACTATAAAATGTTTTCAATGTGATAATGGTCGCGAATATAACAACTCATCTTTTCACCATTTTTGCACTTCGAATGGCATGCAATTTCGTTTTTCATGTCCATACACTTCCGCTCAAAACGGAAAATCAGAGCGTAAAATAAGATCCATAAACAACATTATGCGTACCATCCTATCACAATCCTCCATACCCCATTCGTTTTGGCCCCATGCCCTTGAACATGCAACATATCTCTTAAATATCTTACCCACCAAAGTCCTCAACAACTCCAACCCCACTTTCTGTCTATATAATCTTCACCCTTCTTACGAACACTTACGCATTTTCGGTTGTCTTTGTTACCCTCTTCTTCCATCAACCACCATCCATAAGCTCGCCGACCGCTCAACTCCGTGCGTATTTTTAGGCTACCCTTCACATCACCGGGGTTACAAATGTTACAACATCAAAACCAAACAAATTCATATCTCACGTGATGTCATTTTTGATGAAACTGTTTTCCCATTTGCAACTCAAAAACCAACCAACTTATCCTATGATTTCTTAACCTCTACACCCTATCCTTTCCAGTGGATATACCCTACAACTTCAACCAACAACCAAACCATCCCTTCATCCGATTCTGGCCCAACAACTTCTACCCCATCTTCTCCAACTACCTCCACAAGCCCATCTAGTCCTCAACATACAAACGGCCCAAATGCACAAACCCAAACCAGCCCTTCCACCACCCACCACATGCCGAGTCCACCAACCAACCCACACAACAACGCACCTCATTCACCTACGGCCCACCACCAACACCCACCCCCACCTCTACCGACCCGTACCATGAATACTCGCTCCATGTCGGGAATTTTTAAACCCAAACAACAATTCAACCTACACACGTCTACCCATCCACTTATCTCTCCTCTACCTAAATCACCCACCGAAGCCCTTTCGAACGCAAACTGGAAAAATGCCATGACCGATGAGTTTCAAGCACTTATTGACAACAAGACTTGGGAATTAGTACCCAAACAGCCCGGTATGAATATTGTTCGTAGCATGTGGATTTTCAAACATAAAAAGAAAGCGGATGGTACTCTTGAACGATATAAGGCCCGGTTAGTATGTGACGGTCGATCTCAACAAGTTGGTGTTGATTGTGGGGAAACCTTTAGTCCCGTAGTTAAACCGGCAATAATTAGAACCGTTTTATCTTTGGCTTTTTCTAAATCTTGGCCTATACATCAACTCGATGTCAAAAACGCATTTCTACATGGTCACATAAATGAAACGGTTTTCATGCACCAACCAATGGGGTTTCGAGACCCGAATTATCCCAATCACGTGTGCCTACTAAAAAAGTCTCTTTATGGCCTCAAGCAAGCACTAAGAGCATGGTACCAATGGTTTGCGGATTTCGTCTCAAAAATGGGTTTTATTCATAGCCAATGTGACCACTCCTTATTCATCTTTAAGCAAGGCCCACAAATGGCATTCATATTATTATATGTCGATGATGTATTGTTGATAACATCTACAGATGACTTAAGGGCAAAATTCATGGCTCGCCTTTCAAAAGAGTTCGCAATGAAGGATCTAGGGCCACTTAGCTACTTTCTTGGTATTTCGGTCACACGGGACTCAACTTCGAACTCTTTATTTCTCTCACAAGAAAAATATGCCCGCGAAATCCTTGAACGAGCCGGTCTCTCCAATTGCAACCCAGCGGCCACTCCGGTTGACACACAACACAAATTAAGCAGTTCTCATGGAACACCCATCGACAATATCACCGAATACCGAAGCTTCGCCGGTGCCTTACAATACCTCACCTTTACTCGACCGGATATTTCATATGCCGTCCAACAAGTGTGCCTCCATATGCATGACCCAAAGACCACCCATTTCAATGCTCTTAAAAGAACCATGCGATATATTAAAGGCACCATCTCCTATGGTCTTCACATTCAACCTTCTTTGACCTCCTCCCTCACGGCTTACACAGATGCCGATTGGGGAGGGTGTCCCGACACAAGGAGGTCCACGCCCGGTTATTGTGTATATATGGGTGACAACCTCCTCTCATGGTCTTCTAAGCGTCAAGCTACTTTATCACGCTCTAGTGCCGAAGCGGAGTACCGGGGCGTCGCTAATGTGGTGTCCGAAGTTTGTTGGCTACGCAACTTATTACTAGAAATTCATCATCCTCTTCAACGTGCAACCTTAGTTTATTGTGACAACGTCAGTGCCATTTACCTATCCGGTAATCCGGTTCAACATCAACGCACAAAACACGTTGAAATGGATATACACTTTGTCCGAGAAAAGGTCGCAAAGGGTGAAGTCCGTGTTATACATGTACCATCACGATACCAAATAGCCGACATCTTTACAAAAGGATTGCCAAAGGTTCTATTCGATGATTTTCGCACCAGTCTCAACATCCGTGATCCTCCCGTTTCGACTGCGGGGGAATATTAGAATAAAGCTAAATCATAGCAATTGATTTGTATCTCATTATTGTAAATAATTAACTACAGCTTAATTAGAGTAAGACCATTAACTAGAGGAGACATTCTAGGAAGACCATTGGCTTGTAAATGATTATATATATCTTGTAAATGAATGATAGTGGCAGACAAGAAATTACAAAGTTCAACAAAATATATACAGAGATGCAGAAATTGAAAGCATTAAATAAATATTTACAGACATTCTTTTTGCGAGTTTCGAGGGTAAGAGAATCATATCAGTGTACGATCACGCCAAAACGCTCTTGTTGTTCAGTTAGATAATATTAAGATAAGCATCCTATAACGATTATCGGTATTGTTGTCCACTTAAACTCAACTTTGTTAGTGCACTACATCTGTCGACTTCGTCTTGTATCGAGTCTTAGTTTTAGATTGTTAGATCAGGGCACGTTTTACGAGAAAATAGGATAGCATATAGGTCTAAACTGATAGATCCGCTTATATGGACATAGGAGGTCCGCTTATGTGTCAGGTCCGCTTATTTGTCAGGTTAGCTTATTTGTCAGGTTCGCTTATTCGGACATGTCCCTTGAAGGGAACCTCATCACCTATAAATAGGTGCACATAAGCGAACCATATAAGAAGACCTTGTAACTCGTACCGAAGTGCTGCCGGATCGAGATTTGGATGTAAACTGTTATAAATCAATATAGAAAGGTGTTTAAAGTGATTTGAAAGCTGTTTCTATGTTAATTACTTGTTTTCCGCACTTGTAATTGACGAAAACTCCTCTGAAGGACTCGTTCGGGTCGAGACACGATCCTACAAGTGGTATCAGAGCAGTCCGCACAGTGTGTCAACTTTCAGTCCGCACAGAATATTCACCAGTTCGAGTACCAGTCTTATTCTGTTAACTGATAATTCCTTAAACTGATCATTTACTTGTTTATTTCACGTGTTTCACGAGGTGAACTAGTTAGTTTGAAAGCTTGTTTGAGAAACATGGATTCTGAATTCTACAACGCGTTTGCTTCAACACCGACTACTCCGGGTGACATTGCTAAGAACATGAACATGGAGAATGAAACCGGAACAATGCAAAAACCCCCGAAACTTATGGGAATTGAAGATTATCACGGATGGAAGAAACGGTTTGAGAATTGGGTTCAAGCGAATCATCTAAAAGCTTGGGAGAGCATTGAAACTGAATATGAGAGGCCAAAGAATTCAATGGGTGTTGATAAAATCATTTCAGAGTTCACTGAGCAAGAAAGAGAGAGTTATAAAGCAGAAAAGATGATGATAAATTTGTTACAACAAGCTGTTAAGGAGGATATATTTGTGTTGCTTCAACACGATGAAAATGCTTATTCTATCTGGGAAGCTCTTAAAAAGAAATTTGAGGGAAGTACTGAAATGTTAGAAAGTAAAGCAGCTTTGTTGAAAAAGGAGTTTGAACTTTTTACGTGCATGCCTGGTGAAACAACAAAGACTCTTATTGAAAGATACTGTCATCTTGTACGCACCATGTCACAGTTGAAGATTACTAAAACTCCAGCAGAATGGGTTGAAAAACTTGCTGATGCATTACCGCAACAGGAATGGGGTACATATCTGATGATACTAAAGAATTCCGGACAGTTTAGCAGATTATCGATTGCACAGTTTATAGAGAAGCTGGAGGCACAGGATCTGGAGCAGCAGAAAATTGCTAGAATGAACAGTTCTACTCATTAACAAGATATTAAATTGTACTATAAAGGAAATGTTCAAACTGCAGAAGCAAGTCCAAAGATACAAACTGCATTTAGTGCTGGAAATCAATCTACACCAAGCAGTCAAGGATCAGTCAACACTAGTGGGTTCTCAACGGTGAATCCTCCAAGTGTTCAAAGTGCATCTGCTGGAAATGGGAATTCGATTCAGTGTAATGTAGCTCTACATCTTCAAAATAGTCAAAATTATTCTGAAGAAATTGTAAAGCATCATATGGGATTATTGGTCACAGCATTAGAGTCTTATGAAGGGTTGATTGCCGGAAGAATTGGTAATCCGATGCTCACAAAGGAAGATTATGACCAAATTGATGCAGAGGAGCTAGAACTGATGGATATTAAATGGGCCTTAGCGAGCGTTTTGAGGAGAGCAGAAAAATTTAGATTGGTTACAGGAAGAACTGATTTCTTGGATGCAAATCTTTCTAATCTTGGATTTGATAAATCTAAAGTTGTTTGTTTTCGTTGCAGGGAGAAAGGCCACTTTAAAAGGGAGTGCAAGAATCAGCAACCGAGAGGAGCAAAGGAGTCTGCTGGGAAAGATGATTATTATCAGAAGACCATTTATCAGCAAATTACTCACCAACCGCATCAACAAAAGGAACCTCAAACGGCACATGGAAGAATGATCGAGGATGCAAACAGGAAAGCTTATTATGGCATCATTGATCAAGATGATGAGAAAATGGCTGGAGGATTTAGCTGGGACAAATACATTCCAGCTGATTCAAATGTTCAAGGGTTTATTGCACATATTATTCGAAAGCCAGAAATGTTGAAGGAATGGATGGAAGTGTTATCTGATGAAGAGAAAAGTGAAGATGAAGGATCTGTTTCATCTGAAAACAGTTGATCAGAAACAAGTGATAGTGATGAAGAGATGGAACAGATAAATCTTGGAAAAACGCATTTATCTTCTGACACTTTTGAATTTTATTTTGCAGAAAAATTGAAGAAACTGAAAGAGAGGAAAGCTGCAAAAGGATTGAAAGAAATCAAAGTGGTTGAGAAGTTTGTGGAAATTGAAAAGATAGTTGAAGTCGAGAAGATAGTTGAAATCACAAAACCTTGTCTTACTTGTTTAGAGTCATGTAAACAATGTATAGAAAAGGATGAGAGGTTTAGTGAGTTAGAAAAGTTGAAAGAAAAGTTGTTGTTCGATGTAAAAAATTTGAAAGAGTCATATGATGTATTGAACAGAACTGTAAATAGTCTGGAAAAGACTAACTCTGAAAGAGAGAAAGCTTTGAAGATGTTGAATGCTACCATGATGACAAAGCAGAAAGAGATTAACTTGTACATAGAAGAATGTGCAAAGTGGAAGAAAGAGTTGGATAGTGAAGCAACTGAGAATGAAAGAATCAGAAGATTGCTGCAAAGTTACAAAGGTTGTGATTACATAATTGATAGAATTTATCCAACAGTTGAAGGATTTGAAGCATTTCAAGGTGAAGAAACAAAGCCAAAGAAGAAAAAGGATACTGGTAAGAAACAGGGTATCTGTTATAATAAGTGTCCGCCTCCGATTTGGGAAGGGTATTCGTCTAGAAAACCAAATGAGGAGCAATTAAAAAAGGCAGTCAATATAAAGTTGGAGTCCGAGATAACCGATGTTTTACCTGACAATATGGACGTCACATTCACAGCGTCCGACACAGATCATGAGTCAGAACTGATAAAAAGAGTGGTTGATCAGGTGTTGGATAAGGATGAGGAGTCAGAGTCAAAGTCCGAGTCTAAAAGTTCGTGTCAGTCTGTCGGAAGTTCGAGTTCGTCTGAAAAGAGTTCAAAGTCGTCGGGAAAACGGGTGTATAGTAAAGAATTTTTGTTGTCAAAATCTAATTTGAATGAAGAAACATTTGAAGTTGTATATACTTTGAATGATTCTGACAAATTATATTTTGATAAAGAGTTTCCAATAAGCGGTGTTAAAAATGAATTGATCAAAAAGGTTTTCAAACTTACAGAAATTAATATTTCTGAAATAAAAGATTTAAATCTTAATGATAAACCTAAACCTTACACCTCAAGAGTACAACAAAGATTAAACAAGAAAAAGGGTTATAATTCTGGTTCTGGTTTTCAAAAGAAATCAAACCACAATCGTAGCTACAAAAAGAAAGGACTTGGTTTTATTTCACCGGAAAACTATAAAAATGAAAAATATGTTCGAGATTTTAAATCAAAAATGACATATGTTGCAGGAACTAGTTATGAAGAAGAAGCAAAGAGCTCATTCTGGAAACAGTCAAATCAGGAATTTATTGCTGAGAAGAGAAAGAATGGAGCTTATGTGAAGAAAGAGACAAGAACCAGTTTCCGATGCAATGAAGCTGGTCACATTGCATGGAACTGCCCGAAAGTGACAAACACAAAACAGGGAGTTTCTGAAAAAACTGAAAGAAGTTATTGTTGATAAAACTAAACCACCAACTGAAAAATTTAAAGTTTTCAAAAATTCAACATTTGAAGTTGGTGAGTGTTCGAAAAGATTTTACAGGCGAAGTGTTAAACTTAACAACCAAAAATGGGTTGTTAAGAAATCTGAAGTAAAATCTGGCGATGAATCTGATTCCACAAAATCAGAGAAGCCACAGTTTGATGAGAGTGATGAAAACTCAGTTCCTTCAATGGATGATGAGAACTTTCCACCATTGAGGACTGAAAATTTTAAAAAGAAAACTGGAAAGTCTGAAATCTCAAATCAGGGTTATTCTGAGAAGGATAACTTTGATGTTGAGAAAGCGTTTAATGAGAAAGTTAAGAAAATTTTCGGAAAGATGGTCGATGGGAAGGTGAAAGGGGTAAAAGACTTTTACGCTACAAAGAAAGCAACTTACACACCAACTGCTTCTGAATTGAAAACACCCAAGGCTGGTCAGGCTTGGGTGGATATTTTCTTTGCTTAAAGAACCTGACTTGCCGGAGATCCCAAGTTTATATCATGGATCAGGAATCGGCATCATTCATATTTTAAAGTGTTTGTATAAAAGTTGTTAAAATTGTTAAATTTTTACAGGATAAGTGTGACTTGCCGGAGCTTCCTGGTTGGTAAGTGCGAAGCAGGAATCGGCACTTTGATGGGTAAAATGTAGATGACTCATTCCTACAATTGGTATTGATTGGTTATATCTATAAGTGGTTATTCTTACAAGTGGTAAGAGGTTGATTCTGACAAAGTGATTACTCAAGGTCATTAGTTTGAACTTGATGTAATCCTGATACAGGAGATTGAATGAAAAAATGATGAACCATACCCCTAACCTACAAGTGGTTTGAAAATTAACAAAACTTATTTTCCGGACAAATCATTTTGGTTAAAACAAACTAAAGTGTTTTGAAATCATAATGAGAAAATAGTTTTGTGAAAGGGGGAGTTCTGATTGTTTATGCCTAGTGGATGGCAAATTGAGGTGATTTGATATCGGTTGTCACTTTATTGTAGAGTTTGTTTTCAAATTTCCTAAAATGTGTTTGCATTTTAGGGGGAGTAAAAATTTCAGAAAATCCAAAAACATTTGAAAATTTGAAAAATACAAAAACATGATAAAATCAAAAATGAGTTTTGTTGTGAAATAGAGGAAATGATAGTACATCAGTAGACTGTCACAACATGCTAAAGAAATGGAAAGTTAAATAGTGATAAACGGTCTCACTGATGATATGCCAGTAGGTTTTTGCACATTTAGTAGATTGTTACGAGATATAAACCTAAATTTCAAACTTGCTTATATCGTGGGGAAATATCTCTCGGATATATGGGTAACCCCCGAAATCTCGTTTGAAAGATTTCTTTTTCTGATATACTAGGTCTTTATACTCAGTGATGTCTGGGGTATTATTCTTGGACTTCTGCTGAATGGAAATTCTGACCTAGTCCTCGAATAATACTTTCCGCAAATGCTTGAAACATAGCATCACCCTCAGCATATATCATAAGACAATAAAATTGCTTAGCAATGCTGTTGTAAAAAAGATCCTCTAAAGGGGACACACCCAAAAGTTGAGTGATGATCTCTCTGCTGAACGGTAGTTCTGACCTGAGCTCTCATGATTCTTCATAAATTATTAACCCCTTACAGATATCATTGGTGTTATAATTACCTGTTAGACTGAATATTGGGATCTGGATACGGGAGTATATTCTGAGGTGGGACACGCGATTAAGTTTAAGTATCTAAGACATTAAACTCGTATCTCGAAGCAGTTGAACTTTGTGTGAAAATTTAAGTGGATCAGTATACTGACAATCTAAGTGAATTGTTTAGAACTTAAAATGAAATGAAGCTTAACGGTGTTGGTGACTTGTCTCAAAAACTGATATGATCCTCTTACACGAACTCACAAAAATATTGTTTGTAAATATTTCTTTACTGCATTTCATTTAAATTTCAAAATCCAAACAGATTTTCAGTGTGTTTTAGCAAAAAGTTTAAAAAATCCAAAAAGATTTTTGACAACTGGTATTGAAAAGCAGATTTTCAAAATTCCGAGTGCTAAACATGATGAGCAATATTTGAGGGGGAGTGTATGTTTGGAATTAAATGTTTTCATAATCTAATCTTTCAAGTGGTTCATTAAAATCTGTGTTTTGTTTTGAAGGTAAGTCTGAGTTAGTGCAAGTTTATGTTTGAAATATGTATGTGAGAGAAATTTATTTTGAGGTAGAGTTTTTGCAGGATAAGATGAGCCAAGGTATTTTATTTCGAGATCTGAGTTAGATGAGAGCCAGGTTCCAATTCCTGAGGATTCTGATTGAAGATAGTCAGACAATGATCTTGGAACATGAAGAGCCAAGCTGATTGATATTGAGAAGCTATTAGATGGAAAGCCAGACAACGATCCAAAAGTTGATGATGCTGATGAATTGAAGAAATACCAGCATATCGCAAGGGGAAGTCTGAAGACCTGCAAGAAAAGATTGAGAAAGAGAAGCCCAGAGACTGATCAAGACTGAAGATGTGAAGACATGACATTGTCAAAGACTCGACACTGCGACTCGTCAACATCTGAGGGGGAGTCTGTTAGTGCACTACATCTGTCGACTTCGTCTTGTATCGAGTCTTAGTTTTAGATTGTTAGATCAGGGCACGTTTTACGAGAAAATAGGATAGCATATAGGTCTAAACTGATAGATCCACTTATATGGACATAGGAGGTCCGCTTATGTGTCAGGTTAGCTTATTTGTCAGGTTAGCCTATTTGTCAGGTTCGCTTATTCGGACATGTCCCTTGAAGGGAACCTCATCACCTATAAATAGGTGCACATAAGCGAACCATATAAGAAGACCTTGTAACTCGTACCGAAGTGCTGCCGGATCGAGATTTGGATGTAAACTGTTATAAATCAATACAGAAAGGTGTTTAAAGTGATTTGAAAGCTGTTTCTACGTTAATTACTTGTTTTCCGCACCTGTAATTGACGAAAACTCCTCTGAACGACTCGTTCGGGTCGAGACACGATCCTACAAACTTATTAGATGTAATCGCGGTTAAGGGATACGTTAAGGTATGATTATACTTACCGACCGGTGTTCATCCACACACGACACATTCCCGTATCACGGTATGCACGAGAGTTCATCTTACTGGTGAGTATACCATCTATCATCTGTTTTCAACGTATATGATGTGAGATACTCACTTATTTTTGGGAATGAATACAAGCCCTATGTGATAAAATCACTTATTAGTGAGGAATTTGATATTCGATGCATGCAGGGCACAAGAGCAAGTCCGTGAACAGGTTAGTACCATCGTACCGATAAAGAGACGAACTTGACTCCCGGATAAACTGTGACATTTTATCACTTATTGATTTGGGGCATGTGATAGTTTATCACTTATTGAGGTCGTATGCATCATGTATTATATACATGTTTGAATGATATATACACGTATGTATGGTATCATGGAAGCTCTAGACTTACGTCAACGTTGTTTTCGATAAAAGAAACAACCATGATACCCAGATGATAAACAGCATAAAGACCACGTATCTCAGAACCTCGGCAATCTATCAAACGAAATTTCGGTACCAAGACCATATGCCAATGAGCGGTTCCCACACAGTCTTCAATCGATTTAGGTTTATATCACCCTGCACACTTTAAAATGATTGTGAGCCTACCGATACATCTTATATAGAGCTGCTTATTGTTTTTCCATTTTAGGTTTAAAGAGGTTTTGACAGAACACTGATGTACTATCATTTTCTCTTTTGCTCACCAGGAAACTCATTTTTGTTTTTCTATTGTTTTTGTGTTTTTGAAATTTTTCGAAGTTTTTGTATTTTTAAAATTTTTAATGTTTTTGTTTTTTTCGTTTTTACTCCCCCTAAAATACAAAAAGTATGAGAAATTAAGAAAACACAAACAAATATTTACAAAAATGATTTTCCGATGTTGGTTTAACTCATGTTTTACCTCGATGCTTTTTACCAAAATTAATTTAATCATAAATGATTCATCGAATTTTGGAAAAATCAGTTGGCATGTCGGTAATCGGTGTGGACCAAAACAACATTGACGAGTTTCATATTGAAACGATAACGTGTGAGGTGATATTCGAGATCAACGTGTCCGGTCAAGGAGTGTTGTACGCGATGTTAGTAATTCGCAAAACAACTTAAATATCGACAAGGATAAGAGAGATAAGAAATTTAAAACCGTAATCCTTCAATTTCTGCGTGCATTGCCAGGAATCTGAGTGTTCTCCCAAACTACATATCCACCCGGTGTGGATTTCAAGGTCGATTTTGCAGCTACTTCAATGAACTAAGAAATCTCTTCACAACAACAAGATCAGAAACCTCCGGGTCCGCCTGGTAAGTGGAAAATGGAGCATGTGAGAAAGCTTGTACACATCATCATTGGTCGGTCCATACATGATGTCTTCCACATGCTTTTGCACCAGCAAAGGTCTTCGCCTTTCTCCATTAGAAGTAGTGTGCGGTTGATCAATCCATGCCAAGTTATCCGCACACCCAGTTGGTTTGTTCAACAAACACATTTTCTTCAATCACACCAAAGAGAAAAATATCCTACACGTTCATCTTGTGGACTATGAACTTCTTGTGGAAGAAAAATCCATGAATCTTCAAAAAGCTTCAGACGGGCTGCAAGCGCGTACTTTCATTGGAATCTTTCCTGAGGACCCGATCAAAACCTTCAACAATCAAATTTTGACACATTTTTCATCTTGTTGAATTTTTTCAACTTCATTCAACCACATTCTTTCACCATCATTCTATCATCTGACATTTTTGTCTTCTTTTCTCCTCTCTCCGTCAAAGGCAACAATATTCTCCTTGGATATAACAATGTTTCGGAGCCTTATGTCGCCGATCTTGTGCATGGACGCTCCACTATCAAAAATCCTAAGACCATCAATAGTTCCTCCTGGAACATCCTTCACACTCTTTCAGAGATTAGTTGGAGAGGGGGACCCAAGCCTTCACAGACTTGGGTCGTCCGTCATCATCGAGAATTGTGACATCCATTTCCCGATGATTCGGAATTGATGTAGCTCCCCCTGAAACAGTTTCCGATTTTGGTTTCCAAATCTGTTTTTGTTTTTCATTTTTAACATCTGATTTAACAGACTGTGTTTGGACAACCTCTGGTTTTAAAGCCTTTTCAACTTCTTTTCTTTGTTTCTTTTTATATTTCTTTTCTCGTTGTTTAACAAGACGAGGGTCCTGTCTTGGTGAAACAGATCTTTTATGGTAACTGTCACCATAGGGGCATCAACTTTCGCATTTCCTTTCATGAGATATGGACAATTTCTGACAATGTGACCATACTCACCACATTCAAAACATGAATTCCGCTCAACAAACCTCGGAGTATCAAAATTGTAAAAGCTTGAAGATAAACTTCGTTTTGTAACCAAGTCCAGCTGCGAATTCCTCAACATCTAAAGGAACAGATGGCTCAAAGTGAGGTTTACCTTCCTCATCAGGCATCGCGGTATAATTGTGTCTAATAGGTGGAGGGCACTTCTTATATCCAATGAACGTGACATCATTCTTCTTTTTTTGTATGTCAATGATGTGATCCAGCACATACCTAGAGTTTGAGTAACTATCTAACCTAAGCTGGATGGCCTCATTTTCACACTTGACACAGGCCAATTCTTTTTGTGTTTCCTCGAGCCTATTGATGTAATTGTTTATCGTAGTTTGTTTTCTTGAAACCATTTTTGTTAGTTCGGACTTATCTTCCTTCAATGTGTCAATTATCTTTTTAAATTCATATTCATGATTTTTGTGAAACATATTGACCTTTGTGCATTTTGAAAGATCCACGATCAAACTTTGATTGTGGATAAATGTCACGTCGTACTTGCTTTGCAAATCGTCATATTTGCTTTGCAAATCTGACGGTTTCCTTTGCAAATCAGACAATTTAGCATTTAACTCAACACAATTATCACACCTATCAGAACTTGGTTTATCGACACATACTTGACTGGATTCACTCTCAGATATTGACTCATTTGCCTTAGAATCAACAACCTCCCTCGACGATTCATATTCAGATCCATCCTCTCTTGAACTTGAACTTGTAACATCTTCAACTGAACTACTGCTATGTTCAGAATTGTCGTTATTTCTCGAGGACTCACTATCACTAACAATCTTGATAATTTCAGCATAAAACGCCGTTCTTGTTTGACCACTGTTCTCCAACTGAACTGTCGGATCACAATCGACAGTAGATTTATCCCGTGGATTGACTTTTGATGGTGGAGGGTTACTTGACGTTGTGGGAGACTGAAGCCAAGATGGCACTGAACCCTTTTGCGTTGGAATGGGTGAGGACGAGGGTGTGGGAGACTGTGCCCATGAAGGCACTAAACCCTTACTCGTATACATATTATTCCCAACTGGTTGTGGTGTTCCATACATATCGATGCTTAAAACAAAAACTGTTTGTAGCTGAGCATGTTGAGCAGGTCTTGTAGCTGAGGCACCTGGTTGTGGTTCACCATACATATTTCTTGTAACAGTGCTAGTACCTCCACAATTTCCATAATACATCTTAGGATCAGGTTTCCCACCCCACCAGTCTGAACTCATGGTGAAGTGAAAACAAACAACTTAAGAGGCAATGGTGAACCTTCTGTGATACAAATGTGAAAGGCTAAAGACCACGAAAAACTGTTGTCCACGAAAAAAAGTTGTTCAAGAATGGTACCAAATTGATGTGTTCAATTTCATGAAATAACAGTTCACAAATAATCTAACAATTGTTTTGTGAGTGGATTGTTTTAAATAATGTTGCTGTGAACAAAAAAATGGCAGGCCCACAAATAATAGCCACTAACTAAGTGTCGTGTGTGTTGTAGGTCCACTAAGATTAGTAATTGGCCCAATGCTCATGACAGGTCCACTATGGATGTTTAATGCTGGCCCAATCATGAAATTGTGGTTTGTTACAAAGAAAACCAGGCCCCACGAAAGATGGATTTGTCATCTCGCCAGAAGGCAGTGTGGGAGTGCCTGAAGGGTCCTCATGCTCAGGATTTTTTGACTGTTGTGCCAATTGAGGGCCTGGGACAATGTATGTCAGCAATAGAATACAGAGCAATCCTTAAATACCGGCTGATGATCCCTATGTACCCAGAAGATGAAACCTACCCGATATGTCGTAAAGCTTGTATGGATAAATACGGAGAGCACGCAGTGCATTGTAAAGAGCTCCCTGGGTTCAAATATCAGCATGACTGGGTGCGAGATGTTTTGTTGGACATCCTGAGAAGAGCTGGGGTTTCGGCTAAGAAAGAGGCTCCTGTGAATTTCCTTACAGACCCTATGGAAGGGAGATCTACTCTGCGACCAGCGGATCTTCTCGTCTTTGGTTGGGCTAGGGGGAAACATGCTTGTGTAGACCTCACGGGGGTTTCCCCTCTGGTTGGTTTAAGGGAAAACGGGTTTGTAGCTGGACAAGCAGCAACAAAGGCAGAATCGAAGAAAGTTGATAAGCACGCTAAAGCTTGTGCAGAGAACCAACATGTTTTTGTTCCTTTTGCCTTTGACACATTTGGCTCCCTAGCCCCAGAAGCTATCCAATTCCTGACCAGGGTCCAACGGGTCATCCACAACAATTGCTAGCCTCAGGGGGACGGGGTTTTGTCTTTGGTAGATTAGGGTTTGCAATTCAGAAAGGGGTGGCGGCGCAGCTTGTAGCCCGTCTACCTTCTGTTTTGATGTAACTTGATAAGTATGAATAAAATATTGTTTTATTTCAAAAAAAAAAAAAATTGTATTTTGTGTGAGTGGAGAACTATTAAATAGGCCCAATGAAAAAATAAATTCACGAAGAATTCAACAGATGAAGAATTGACGTTTGGCGGAAATATTGTTGAATCCCAGGCTCAATAATCCCACGAAGAACCAAGAGACCAAAGATATAATTCGTTGATAAGTGTTTTTTTTTTTTTTTTTCGTGAAACAGAAGACAAAAACAAAGTTATTTGTCTAAAGGAGTTTTACGCCAAAACGAAACCAACAGATACATTTTTCGTACAGTGGTTGGTGAGACCATTCCAATTCAGACAGAATCTTGTTCCTGAATATGTGAAAGCGAAAAGCTGGTTTACTCGAGATAGTTAGAAAACAAATATTCAAAACTCACTTTCGGTGACTTTTTCCGGTGAGCTTGTGGGAAAAATGGTGTTATGAAATTATAACATCGAAACTCAAAGAGACTTGTACTTTCGATTGTCTCCAACCTTTTTAAACAAGTTTATCCGAAAAACAACATCAAAAACTAAAGATTTTCGAGTTTAAATTCAGAATTTTCTGAAACAAATCTGAGTTTCTGAAATTTTATACAAAACACGCTCAAAACCCACACGAAAATCACACCGGAAACTCGGTTTTCAACAAGAAATTGAGCCTTACGCTCTGATACCACTTGAAGGTCCTGATACGGATCGTCGGACTACGATGACTTCTTGTTTCGAGTTCCGTAACGAGTGCGGAATCCTCGTTTCGACACAAACCGAGATAGAGAGCAAACACAAAAACAAAGATTCAACGATTAATGCGTTCGTGTATTCAAATGAAAGAGTTTCGGTACAAGATAATACAATAAGAATCGACTAAACTCTCTGATGTGCTCTCGTGTCTTTGTGTTCTCCCTTATCTTATCTGTTCAGCAAGCTTCCTTTTAAGGGAAAACGATACAGAAATGTAATCAAGTTTGCTGGTTGTTTCAATTAAGTCATCCAAACTTTTTTTGTTTCTATAAAGTAACTTAACTTTGATTTTGTGTTCTAATAGCGTGTAATTACCAGGTCATCAGGTTACCATTCTTTTCTTCTATTTTTTTTTCTTTTATATGCTTATGTGGATTTTCGGTGAAGTAAATAAAAAATAATAAGCCTAAATAAAAAATTCGTCCACAAGCTTTTCAAGATCCCAACCCAGAAACACCCCTCCTATACCAAATTGCACCCTCCTATACCAAATTGCCGACGACCAACCTTGAAATTATGGCCTAAAAATCCTCGATTGAAGACATCGCCTGCGAAAGATCCAAACACCGACCCCAGTCTCTACTCTGAAAAGATTGCCTGAAAACTGAGGGTGTGATTTCCGGCGAATACGATGGTTGGCGTGGTGGTACAAGCCCAGATTAGATCTGATAGTTTTGCGGAGGTAACAATCGACTTGTCTAACAAGTGGTGAATCTGTTATCCTCTCCAGCGACAGGTGTGAGATCTGAGAACAGATTCGACGACATTAAGCTTTTCAAGGTGGTTAGTGGTGGTGGTCTCATGGCGGTAGATGGTGGTTTCACAGCGACATGATAGAAACTATAAAACGTTCAGAGAACGACATCGGAGGTTAAAGAAAGCTTAATTCGAATTAATTTAATTTAAAGAGATTAAATATATGGGTGTAGGAGAGTTTAGTTATTGAAGATGAAGCAAATAAGATTTTATAACTGTGATTTATAAATTATTTTAATTTGGGTGTGCGAGAGTTCAGATGTTGAAGATGAAGCAAATGAGTTTGTATAAATGTGATTTATAAATTCTCTTCTTTTAATTTTAATTTGAAAATCCATGTTATTATTTATATTTTATACATCATAATAAATATTAAAAAAAATTTAATGAAACCTGACACATCACCATTGTAACCTAATAACCTGATAATTACATAGTATTAGAACATCAAATGAAACTTTAGTGATTTTAAGGAGACAAAAAAAGTTTCGGTGACTTAATTAGAACATTTGGTAAACTTAGTTACATTTCTACAAATTTATCCCTCCTTTTAAATAGGCAAACATAAAACACCGTATCCACGAAGAGTGAACTGGCCACGAACCCCTAAGGCTGCCCACGAAGGGTGAGCCTTCGTGGCATGGAGAGACTTCGTCAACAAGCATAGAGGGTTCGTAGAGGAAGAGACTTCGTCCAATGAGAAGGATGGTTCGTCAAGAGGAGAGTTCGTCAAGTAGAGTGTTCGTTGACATGAACTCTTCGTCAGCCTTGAGTCTTCGTTGAAGGTGGATAGAAACAGACAAAACAATTTGGATCTCCAAAAAAGGAACCATGCATTCACGTATCTATGCATTGAAATGTCATCACATGAGATCATCATGACATCATCATGGTGATGTCATGGTGATGTGGCATCCTATGACGGTTCACGGCTCTTCGTGCTTCGCGTGTCGATCTCTGGGGCGCACGACGGAGGAATGTCGCTACGTCGGGCTCGAACCTAACATAACCGAGTCGAACCGAACCGAGCCGCATCCACAAAGTGCATCAACAGTTAGTCTTATTGTGGATGGCGGAAGGGTTTTTAAACCAGTCAAATGCAACCAAGTCACAAGAATGCTTTGGCCAAGAAGATTTTGAAGCATTGCTATCAAGGTGCTTTTTCAGCATGCAACTAATGATGATTCTTTATATGTGATGCATGACCTTATGAATGACTTGGCCACATTTGTTGCCAAAGATTTTTTCTTAAGGTTCGAGAAACATACCGATCCGAGGAAGGAAGCTTTGACGAAGTACCGTCATATGTCATTTATTCATGTAAAATATGAAGCTTACCAGAAGTTTGAGCCATTTAAAAGAGCTAAAAGTTTGAGAACATTGTTGGCAGTACCTGTGGATCAAAATAAAAAAAAAATCTTACTTATCTAATAAGATATTGGTTGAATTACTTCCTCAGTTGCTACTTCTAACACTATGGGGCTTGGGTTGGGGCGTGGGTTGGGGGAAAACGCCCAAGCCACCACCCCAGGTGGGCTTGGGTTGGGGCGTGGCCCTTGGGACTTGGGTTTGAAGCCGGGCATGGGGCGGGGGAACAAGGTGACATGGCGGGCTGTCAATGGCCAATTCAAACTAGCCGTTGGCTTAGCCGTTGGCTTAGCCGTTGGGGCATGTTTTAAAAAAAAAAAATTTCCTTTATAAATACCTTACCATATTTAACATTTTTCTCACACAATATTAAACACATAAAATACAATCTTGCCATGAGTTCTTCAAGTTCAAGTGTATCGTCATCATCATCTGACGATGGTGCAGAAATATTTCTACAAACGATCGTGGAAGACGAAGACGATGAGGAAGAGACTCCGCAACCTAAACGGAAGAGAAGGTACATCGCTCATGAACGGCACACCACTAACAATTTGTTTGTAACCGATTACTTCTCAACGGAACCTAAGTATGATGAAAAAATGTTTAGGCGTCGTTTTCGTATGAGTAGAAACTTATTTTTAAGGATATCTAGAGATATTGAGGAGAAGTATGTTTATTTCCAACAAAAACCGGATGTAACCGGGCAATTAGGATTTAGTACATGGCAAAAGGTCACGGCCGCACTTAGGCAGTTAGCGTACGGAAATAGTTCGGACATTATGGATGACTATTTAAAAATGTCTGCACGTGTAGCTAGAGAAAGTCTTCACAACTTTTGTTCGTGTATTCTAGAACTTTATAGGAAAAGATATTTGAGAAAGCCCTCGTTTGTTTAGTGACATGCAACAAATAATGGAACATCACGCAGATTATCATGGGCTACCCGGGATGCTAGGTAGTTTAGATTGTATGAAATGGCCTTGGGAACTTTGTCCTACCGCATGGTAAGGCGCTCACACGAGTGGATTTCACGGGATGCCAGCCATCATGCTTGAAGCGGTTGCGTCCCAAGATCTTTGGATATGGCTTGCGTTCTTCGGTATGCCAGGTTCACATAATGATATTACCATCATAAACCACTAGCCCCTTTTCAATGATCGGGTAAATGGTATAGGACCCAAAGGAACTTTCTTTGTAAACGGGGTTGAGTACGTGTATGTGTACTACCTAGTTGATGGGATTTACCCAGAGTGGGGGGTTTTCGTAAAATCTTTCACAAGACACGGTACCACAGATCCAAAGAGATTAAAGTTTAACAGGGTCCAGATGGCTGCAGGTAAAGACGTCGAGCGAGCATTCGATGTTTTGAAGAAAAGGTGGCGAATATTGGCAATGCCTTGTCGACTATGGGACAAGGATCAGATTGGAAATGTGATGTACACATGTATCATTCTTCACAACATGATTTTGGAGGATGAAGGTAGAGCGGTCGTTACCTACTATGTTGACGATGACCCCCAACCAGGTAACGTAACAGAAGAAGATAAAGCGGCAAATGAATTTTTGATCAAGTCAAGGGATATACATTACAACCTTCGATCTCATTTGGTGGATCATGTTTCAACGATTCCTGGGTTTGAAACCGACGAAGACAACGAAGAATGGTAGTTTTTTATTTTGATAATTATTTTGTATTTTATGTAGTTTTTAATGCTTATAAATATATATATATATATTAAAAAAAACTGATGTGGCTTGGCCACTCCAGCCAAGCCACGCCCACCATACCCCATAAAAAATGGGTTTGTGAATTGAGTTTTCAAATTACACGTGTCAACCCATGACCCAAACCCCCGCCCCACCATACCCCATGGTCTAAGGGTCCTTTCTTTGAGTGGCTTTGAGATAAGTGAGGTATCGGATTTCATTGGTAGTTTGAAGCACCCAGGGTATCTTAATCTATCTCAAACTAAAATCAAAGAGTTACCAGAGAATGTTGGCAGTCTTTTCAATCTACAGACACTGATTGTTTGTGACTGCAAAGGATTGACTAAGTTGCCTAAAACTTTCTTAAAGCTAAAAAATTTGCGGTATTTTGACTTGAGAGGTACTTTATTTTCCTTAAAGTTGCCGTCGGGGATTGGTGAGCTGAAAAGCCTACAAGCTCTCCCTAGGATCGTCATCGGAGAGGACGGTGGCTTTTATATAACTAGGCTTAAGGGATTAAACAATCTCCATGGGGAACTTTCTATTGGAGAGTTGTGCAAAGTGAAATGTGCAATGCATGCACATGAGGCAAATTTATCTCTAAAGATGCTTACTAAGTTAGAGCTGAATTGGGGTTATATGTTTGATCGTGACAATAGGGTGCCATTTGAAGAGGATGTTCTCAAAGAGTTGAAGCCTAATATTGAATGGTTGAAAGAGCTTTCAATTATATTGTATTTGGGAATAGAGTTTCCAAAATGGGTTGGGCATCCCTCTTTTACTCGGTTGGTTTATGTGATAATAAGAAATTGTAAAAATTGCACATCTCTACCACCACTTGGGCAATTACCTTCTGACGTGTGCGCGTATATACATATTTTTATAATGAAATTACACACGATTCGGTTTTAAATTTATAAAAGTGATTTATACTTCAACATCAAAACACACACGAAAGAGGCAAGTGTACCCCGTCATATATGTAGTAAAGTATCGGTAAGAACCAAGTATCGATCCAAGGAAGTGGGCGGAGGAATAATACTAGACCTTTGTCATTAATTTAACGGAAGAAAGATAAGTTGTGTGATTTTATAAAGATTAAAATAAGCATAAACAAATACTTATAAAAACATAATAGACTTCAAATATGAAAATAGATAAAAATCCTTGCTTTATACACCACCAAAGCATGTGAATTAAGTCGGTTTTTGTCACTAGAAACATTTGGTCAATTCTTCATTTTCAAGACAATTAGTATGTCACACCCTAGCTTTTGCGGAAGCGTGGGTTTAATTGGTGTGACTTCTTAATACCATAGCAACAATCACAACAATGCTATATGATAAAATACGTGATGTTCATCCATGCATTAAATTAAAAAGTGCTACAACATCCTTGTTTTGGAAACATAAACCCAAATAAGTTACAAACCTTAACTTGTTTAAAACATGTTCATGAGACACAATCAAAGACTCTTAATAAAGCGAGGTTTAAGGCGTGTAACCCGTCCAGGAAAGGGTCACACCTCCTAAACCTGGATGACATTGTTATTCACTACGCAGCTTGACACAATTGCACACTTCGCCAGATCCATTAATTTCCTGAAATACATGTAGTTTGAGAAATCAACAAAAGTTGAGCGAGTTCATGTGAAAGTGAGTATGTAAAAACCTTTAAAGTACGTCCCAATGTATAAATCGTTAAAGTACGTCCCGATGTATAATTTGTTAAAGTACGTCCCAATGTATAAATTGTTAAAGTACGTCCCAATGTATAATTGTCCCTGGTATGTAGCAATTAAGGAAAAAGAGATCACCATTGGGTTGCAAAGCCAATGATATGTGTGAAGTGATGCAGGAAGACTCAAACCTAGCGGATTTTGGCGTCGGGCTCATAGTCACCTCATGGTCCACTCAGCGGACTCAGGAGTGGGGCTCACTACACCCGAATAGATCTATCACTCATGACCCTCGGTCCTACAACGAGGATTAATGGCCTTAAGTTCCACCTACCCACTCACATGATCTGAACGTCCCAACCCCCCTTAAGCTAACCATACCATGTATAAAAATGTCCTTAATAATTGTAACATGTATTTCACCCCCGAAGTATAAAACTGAAAACAGTTAAGAAAAAAAAAAGGGACATGAACTCACAGTATTGCGTCTTCGTACTTGTAACCCAAATCTCCGGGGCAAACACGACTACCTACAATGGTCTAACGTCTATTAGACGAACGGGTCGTGCCTTGTCTTAGCATTTATGTTTTTGAGTTACGATTTCTTGACATTATTCCAAGTTATAATCACTAGTTAACGTTTGGATTAATTGCTAAACATTATTTCGTATTCCTACTTCTCAAGTATTTTAACTTCGTATTTTCCTTCCCAAGGATGGGGGTATCTCATACATGTATTTTCGTATTTGCGTTTGTATATCTTGCCAAGTAATGGCGTTGTATTTCGGTGTATTGTTCCAAATAAAAATATGTTAATATATTCCCAATATATAATTCCAAACAATATATTTTCAAATCTCACTTGGAAAATATTTATAAACTTATTTTGTCCAAATTAATGCATTTCAAGAAATTACATATTTTTTCCCAAAAACATTATATTTCTTAATAAACCCAAGAAAAATATATTTTTATCTCTCAAAAATAATATATTTTTCTCCTTGTCCAAAAAAAATAATGATATACTTGGTAATAGAAGCATACTTTCACTTCTTTTGTATTCAAAATAACGTTTACCAAAAATATATTGTAATGGTATTTTCCGGAATATCCCATAAGTTACATTTTTGCGTTCGATTTCACAATATTATGTGCGTAACTTAAATATTTATTTCTTGTGATTTTTGGTATTATTTTGGAGTTGTTATTTCCATGGTATCATAAGTTATATTATTTTTACCCTAAAAATAATATAGCTAGTTCACAAAATATACAAATAATCACACAAGTGTCTCGGTATAAAATATATATTCTAAATATATATTTACCCATTTTTATTTGCGAAAACCAACCTCCGATACTTTGTACTTAGTAAAAATATTTATGGCGAAGTTTATATTTGAAACACAAGTTATAAAATATATTGTAACACTTGTTTAGAAAAGTATTTTCTAAGTGTTGGATTTTTAGAAAAATTTCGCCAGAGTTTCCTTTGTAAATGGAGGCGTCCATGCTTACTAGCATATCATTTTCTTTTTAAAAATTCATTCAAATGATTCTCAATCAACAACATACAATCTCCATTTACCAAACTTGTCAAGAACAAGCATAAACTGGAAACTTACGAACTTGAAAATTTATAAAAGTATGTAGTAACTTACTAGCATACTTAGTAAGTCTTGTCACCTTTAAAAATGTGATTAATTCTTTAAAAACTTCATTTTTAAAGAGTTTGAATATTTACAACTTCTAGTCATATTTTCTAGAAATATTTCTTTGTGAAATTTTCTTATTACGCAAGTGTTTCTACACTTGTTTACTCACCAAAAATATGATTAGTTTATGTAAGATCCAAGTTATATCAAAACTCATACTTTTCACTTGGTTCTTTCGAAAAACCACTCATGGATCCTTAGATCTACAAGATTATAACTCTTTTTGATCTTCATTTTTCAAGAAAACTTTTATTTATTCAAGTTCATAGTTTATGTGTGGATGGTTTCATCATCCTACATATCTCTAACTTTCACACCTTGCTAGTTCATGTTTTTAATCATGATCTAGCAAGTCCATATGATGATCCATATCATTTTTACTAGTCAACAATGAACAACAAGCATAACAACACAAAAATAACATGATTTCATCAACATTTTAACCATACTTCATCACAAGTTAGTTTATGTTCCAAGACTTTGTTTATGGTTCTTTAGAGTTCTTATCATTTCCCCATTCTTTTACTATTAACCATCAAAAACATGAAGAGGATGACGATCTAAGACACTTACCACTAGCTCAAGGCTAGGGGAGTTCAAGAGTATAAAAGTGGTGGATAAAAGAAAATGAGAGCGGTCCTTGAGCTTCCGAACTCACCAAGCTTGCTTGTATGATTACTTACACCTTTGGATGCCTTTATATTGCTTGGAAGAAACTTGAAGGTGGTGATGGTGGGTGTGCTTGGGATCGGCCAAACAAGAGAAGAAGGAGGGAGAGAGAGTGATGGTGAAATGGTGTTGAGAAGTGAGAAGGTGATGGACTATGAGTTTAAATAAAAATCCTCCTACACTTGTTTACACATTGGTTAAGATGTTCCCATAGTACCTAGCATATATAATAAACAATGAAGGAAAATCAAGGGTGGGTCTCCACCCTTGTAACCGGTTTCGAGGGGGGGGGGTATAGGGTTGGGTTTCAATGGATGGTTACTAATCTAGTTAGGTTTCAAATGTTAAGTTAGTGTATTATGATGTGTTGTTAATTATATAGTGTGTTAGGGTGTTCGGGGACCCTAACTAGCTCAGAAGAATAAAAACAACGTGTTTGACAATATTTTTGTGTTCCGGGTAAAGTCCGGTTGTTCGGTTGGGTGTTGTCTGTTAAAGCGCTAAATTAATCCGTAAGGTGTCTTTTATAATACTTTTAGTGACACATTTAATTCCCGGCACTTAGGAAAGCATACAGGACCATTCTGACATATTTTGGCACATTACTAGCATATTAAATGCTGAATTTTTGTTATTAAGTGCAGAATTCTTCATTTAGAGTGTGTTTTAGGCACTTCCCGGTACTATATCTATCACCTAGTGACGCAGTTTTAAGGTCCTCACATCCCTACACTTCCTACTAGTGTAGTACTCCATCTCTGGCTCATACTGGCCTCAAAAACATTGTCTGTCTAGGTGCTGGCATTGTCAGCATGTTTTCTGTTTTCTGGGTTATCTCTTTAGTGTGCTAACTATGCTTTGTGCATCAAGTTTGTCACTAAAGTTTGTGTGAAATAAATGGAGTGACAGTATGAAATGTGATGCATATGTATGTATGTAACAGAAATCAGAAAGTAGTTTAATCACAGTTGTAATCAAGCACAGTCATTAAGCACAAATTAAATATTAATTATGTCTACGGATGCATGCAAATTTGACAGTTGTCACATAGTATCTCTTTCGGGAATCCTAACATGACAATCATTCGGAAAGCTAAAACGATAAACACACTTTAACCACCTAAAATTGTTCTTTAACGTGCAATTGATAAATGTCTATGAAAATCTCTTAAAAATAAGTTAGTCATCCGTTAGAAGTTTTCTAACCTCAGTTAATTAAGGAAAGTGACACCGATAAACACAATGCAACCACCGAGACAAGCATAAAACTAGATTAAATCACAACCGAGTTCATTTTACAAATCTTGCATATAAATTCACCAAGATAGCAATTTTGGCCTAAACTACTAACTAAGCTAACAATTCATGGCAATAATTCATAACAACACCATTTAATCCGTTAAGGTCCTTACGTGACGGAAAGCTTTCTTGATTAACAATAATTACCTCTTATTAAACCACTAACCATTTCTAGTATTATGGTGCACACATTTTAAACAAGTTAAACAAGTTAAGCATGTTCAAAGTCTACTAATACATGATTAATTAAGCTTCATCTTTCAACTATCTCAACTAACCATATACTAATCATCCAACATAATTACTTATAATCAAGAAATCAACATCAATAAACAAGGTTGCAAACTAATCATCAAAGATTAGCATAGAAAATACCTCCAAGTGTCATTACAAACAAAATTAACATACTAATGGTTATAATTAAGCAAAGGATTGTAGTGTTTTTGCCCAAAGGCTTACAATAATACATAAAACATTAATCTAAATGCTTGAAACATTAACAAAATTATGGAAAGATTAGAGAATCAAACCATAAACAAGCACTAGATTAAGAATCCGGAAGATAACGGAGCTAATCGGCACAATGTGGCTTGAATCCGGGTGAAAGCTAATGCCTCCGGAGCCTGAAAATCGCCTGAAGAGCTCCCAAAATGTCCAGAGTTCTGAACAGAATGTTGCTGTCTGTTTTTTATATAATTTTGCGATCGCACGGTCGTTCCACTCATTGCACGACCGTTCACTTTTTGAATCATTGGAGTCACTGTTCACCATACCGTGTGACATCATCTTATCTTGACCGGTCTTCGATCTCGCACGGTCGTTCCATTGGCGGCACGATCGTGCATCTCCGGGTTAGGGTGGCATGGACATCTGAACGGGTAGTGCATTTTCGGGTTGGTGCTAGTCATCGGATCCGCACGGGGTGCAACCATCCGCACGGTCGTTCAACTCCGGGATTGGCTTGCACTCTGGATCGCACTGGCTTGCACTGCCAGGCTAGGCTATGTTGTCGGTTCCGCACGGTCGTGCCATTCATTGCACGGCCGTGCCAATTGCCCAGGTCAGAATCTTCACAGAATGTTCGTAGCTTTGTCGTTTCGCCCGGAAAGTCCTCGTTTTCACCATCTTCTTGTTCTGCATGCTGTTTTAGGCCTGTAAACAAAAGTATACCTGATTAAGTATCCGATTAACGGTTTTACGGCCGAAAACGCATAAAATGGGGGAATAAAGTATGTATAATTTGGTGAATATCACCTTCACTTAAGGAGTTGTTTATATGTCACATGGATAAGGTTAAATTCATAGGTTCAGAGTTAACTAGCACCAACGAGTTAACTATTGATGCCTTCCCTTCACTTGAAGTCCTGAGGTTTAAAAATATGTGGGGGTGGGAGATATGGTCAACCAATAATGAGGTTTTTGGTGTTGTGTTTCCATGCCTTCGAGAACTTCATATAGAAAATTGTCCGAAATTGATTGAATTCTCACTTGAAACATTACCTTCACTTGAAATTTTATGGTTTAAAAATATTTGTGGGTGGAAGATATCGTCAACCAATAGCGAGGTTTCAATGTTTCCATGCCTTCGAGAACTCCATATAGAAAACTGTTCCAAATTGATTGAATTCTCACCTGACGCACTACCTTCACTTGAATGTTTAGGGTTTAAAAATATGTTGGAATGGAAGAAATGGTCAACCAAGGATGTTGTTTTTCCTTGCCTTCGAGAGCTTGAAATAGACAGTTGTCCCAAACTGGTTGATGTCTCAGTTGAAGCACTACCTTTGCTAAGGGTATTAAAAATTAATGGATGTGGTGACGGTGTGTTGAGTAGTCTGGTTTGGGCAGCTTCATCCATCAGTATATGTTGGATATAAGTTGTATTTCCGGGCTTACAAATGAGGTGTGGAGAGGTGTTATTAAGTATCTTATGGCAGTTGAAGAATTAAAAATATGGTCATGTAATGAAATTAGATATTTGTGGGAATCAGAAGAAGAGGCGAGTAAAGTTCTTGTTAATTTAAAGGAATTAGGAGTAAAGTTCTTGTTAATTTGGTGAGTTTAGGAGAGAAAGAGGACGAGGAGGATGATTTTCGGGCAACCTCCTATCATCTCTTAGAATGCTAGACGTAGTTTCTTGTGACAACATGAAGCGTTGTTGTTGTCCGAATAGCATTGAAAGTTTACGTATCGAAAGGTGTAGTTCACTTACACATGTCTCCTTTCCATCAACAACAATAGGAGGAGGGCAGAAGCTCAAGTCACTTTTGATATCTGGTTGTGAGAAACTAATTGAAAATATCAACAACACAGGCATGTCCATGCTTGAAAGCATATATATAAGTGACTGGACCAACATGAAATCAATCATGCACTTGGGTAACTTCATTTACCTCACTAGTTTGCATATACACCATTGTCCAAGTATTGAGTCATTTCCTAACATCCAACTGCCCGTTCTCACCCGTTTGGATATAGTAGAATGTGAAAGAATGGAGTCATTTTCTGCCCTTCAGATGACGAATCTCACCTTGTTAAAACATCTGGATATCAGAAATTGTCCAAGTTTTGATGTTTCTTGTCATTGTGGACTTTGGCCCCCTAATTTGTGTTCTATTGGAATAGGGAAGTTGAAGAAGCCCATGTCAGAGTGGGGCCCTCAGAACTTCCCAACTTCCCTTGTTGACCTAACATTATATGGTGAACCACATGTGAGTAATTTTAGACAAGTGTCCAACCTTTTCCCTTCTTCTCTTACTTCGTTAACTTATCTTCGTGTAACAAAATTTGATAAACTGGAATCTCTTTCAATGGGACTCCAATTCCTCACCTCCCTCCAACATCTCAGCATTTCATACTGTCCAAAGATGAAACATCTGCCAAAACACTTGTTGCCTTCACTTTTGAGTTTGGAGATCATCGTTTGCCCAAATCTGAGAAAAAGGTGCGAAGGAAAAGGTCCCGTCATCTCTCATATCCCCCACATCTCCATTTTCTAGAAATTACCTTCACACAATACAAAGGTACTTTCTTATTAAATAACCTTTTAACTCCTTTTCGTTTTCATATGTAAAACATTTAATTTAATTTTGCTTTCATTTAAATTTTAGTTTTACATGGATCTGAAAACATCCTGAACATATATTTCCACTGCCATCATATGTTTGTAATTCTAAACTGTTAGTGATTACAGATAATGTATATCAATGAGTAGATACAACCATACAAACTACGATCAGAAACTGAAAATGCAAGTTTGTTCAGCAAGTGGAAGAGGATCTTCAGGAACAAGAAAGAGCTTCTGAAACCCTGGTTCGTTTGTCTTTTCTTTTCTTAACATTATTTTGCCTATGCTCATGTAAACTACAAAAATAATATGTTTATTTGAATCTTAAAAAGTCAACTTTTTCACTTTCTTCGCAGGTTTTACTATGTTAACAATTTTCTTTACGGATATATCAAAATTTATGTGATTTCCAATTGAACCAGTTTATAATATTCAAGGATGGAAAAAGCATAATTTTGTGAAGCTCAGATTTTTACGTATTCAACAATTGACTTTTTTAGTCTTAGGTCAACTCACAAAATTAATATAAGTTTTAGTCTCTTTTTATTAGGCTTAGGCTGGACGGTATGGGCTTAGTCTCTGGAGCGTCCAGGACCGGCGACGGTCTACACACCGTGCCGCACCCCGTCCTCGTCTTGACCGTCCGCCTCTAGCCGTTTGAAACGGTCCACAAAATGACAAAAGAGTGTGGGGAACAAGGACCATTTTGACCGTTTGATTAAAAAAAAATTTCCAATTTCCATAAAATAAATCAATGGCCACTTTTTAAAATTATACCACATTCACTCTAACTTTTATAAATACTCACCACTTTTACACCATTTTTCACACCTTTTCATCCACTACAATCTCATATCTCTCTCATATTTTATAAACCCTCTTCCCTTTTTATATAAACTCAACATTTTTTATACCATTTTTTACCACTACCACCCCATCTTTCTGTCAAAATTTACCATGGCTTCACCTTCTTCAATTTCTTCATCTTCTTCGTCTACGTGGTATTTGTTGATACATATCGTGTGGATACGGCTCGACTCGGTTCGACTCGGCTACGAAGTGAAGGCCGTAGTCAAGACATCCTCCTGTCTTGACTCGGTATGCTAGTTACTTCGTAACGTTTGATGTAAATGCAACTGCGTGTGTGCAGTTTGCATTTTAGATTATAGTTTATGTTTGTTGTTTGTTTGTTCTAAGCGCAAGTCAAGGCCCAACATGCATATGATGAAATCACTGGCCCAATGTGTGATGAAATCCCTTTTGGTGAAAACACCTTGTGATGAAAACACATGGGACGAAATCACCTTGTGTGACGAAATCCCTTGGATTTCGTCCAATACTTTGATTTCGTTGATGGGATTTCGTGGGCCTCTTGTTTTCGTCATGACTTTACTATATATACACTCACAACAGACAGAAACACTTAGAGCACGGAGACAAGTCTGAATAGATTTGAGAGCGAACACTGTAAACACACACACACTGAGAGTTTATGAGAGCATCTTGTAAACATTGCTTTGTAACCGTTTTCTAGATTAATACAATGGAGTGTTAATCGGTGAATCTTGTGTTTTATGTGTTCGTCACTTGGTTTAACTTACCCGTTTGGATTCCGTACTTTCGGGTTTGTCGGAAAACAGGGAATAGAGGTTACTCGATCCTCCGGGTGGACCTACAATTGGTATCAGAGCATTGGCTCGATTCCTTGTTTAAACCAAGTCGATTTTCTTGTGTTTTAATAGATTTTAAAGTGTTTTTCAGTTTTGTTCTTGTTTGAATATCATACTTTTCTGGAAAACAGTTATGAAATCGTGAAAACCTTGTTGTTTTTGCTATAAGTTTTTACAAAACCACTGTTAAAGCACATGCTTAAATGTTAATATTTGGTTTTTACTAAACATTAGTGCAAAAATTGTTGTCTGGAAAACTCAGAATCTTCAAGTGTTCATTTGATATTCATAGTGTTCTTGGTGTTATTCAAACTGTTCTTCACACATTTTCTTTGTTTGATATTGAATTGATACATTACTAAAGTGTTGTGATTATATAATATTGATTGTTTGACATTATCTACACAAGAATGATGAAAGGTTGAAATAAGGATGCTTCGAAATCAAATAAAAGTAAGGAGTGTTTGAAAAGGAAGCTTATTGTGTCAGGATAAGATTTGATAAATATCTTTTTTGTCTGAACACAATAGTCAACGAAATCACTTTTATCCTAGCACCACTCCACGAAATCAACATACAACATAACTTGGCCGAAATCACCTATGTCCAGTCAACGAAAACACTTCAGTTAGTCAACAATATCAAGCTGGACATCATTCAACTTGGACGAAATCACTCCCTGAAGACCTGGCCGAAATCACTCCCAGACCTGGTCGAAATCACTCCCTGAAGACCTGGCCGAAAACACTTCTTGTGTTCATCCAGACCTGGCCGAAAACACTTCTTGTTTTCATCAAGACCTAGCCGAAATCTTTTATCAACGAAATCTGATTGTCTTGGCCGAAATCACTTTTCAACGAAATCAAATCTGATTGTCTTGGCCGAAATCACTTTTCAACGAAATCAAATCTGCTTGTCTTGGCCGAAATCTCTTATCAACGAAAGCAGGCTTGGCCTAAACCTCCTTCAGGCGAAATCACTTGCTGGTTCATTTTTACTTGTGCTTGTCTTGTCTTGGACAAAAACCCTTCTTGTTTTCATCAAATATCAGCAACGAAATCACCAACATCAGTCAACGAAATCACCTACATCTACTCAACGAAAACATCTGATTTCGTCAACTTGTTACTTAACGAAAACCTTTACAATTTAGTCATTCATACTTGTGATTTTTCTAACAGAAGCTTTTTATTTCATAGTTAACTGTTTGATTTGGGTGATTTGTTCAGGTATTAGTCATTAAACATCAAAAATGAATCCGAACTGGTGGGGTACTCCGTCAAATGCAGAGAGCAAGTATACAAACACACGTTTATCTCCCTCATGGGCTGAATCTCCTGTACCCACATCTAATACAGAAAGCAAGTATTGTAGCACCGGTTTGTCGCCATCATGGGCTGAATCTCCCGCACCCGCATCTTCGCAAGGGAATCAAATGTCGAGCAGTCAATGGGTGTTTGTTTCAAATCAAACTCCAAGTATTCAAAGTATACTCCTAAGCGAAAGCGAGACCGGAAGTCTGAATCGTCCTCCGAAACTGATGCACATAAACGAATATCGTGGATGGGTAGATCGATTCCAGACGTATGTCAATGGACAAAACACGGAATTGTGGCTACGTTTTACTACAGACTTCGATCAAGCTCTTGAGGTTGCCGCTTCAACTGCCGCTACATTTGCAGATCTTTCGGAAGACCAGAAAAAGGCATATGATTTAGAAAAGAAAGCATATGCTATTCTGACTCAGGCGATGAGCAAGGAAATATATCATCAGTTCGTCAGCTTCAAGACGTCAAAGCGATTGTGGGATGCATTGAAGACAAGGGGTCTAGGAAATGAAAAGTCGTGCCAATTGCGACATGACTTACTCAAAAAGGAGTTTGATGGGTTCACATGTATGGAAAGTGAATCTTTGGGAGATATGACAAGTCGATTCTATCATCTGCTGACTGAATTGGGTAATTATGGGGTAGTAACAACTCCAGCAGAGGTAGTCACAAAGTTTGCCGATGCATTGCCACCTCAATGGATAGTTTCTTGGAAATCCTGAAGTACAATGGCACATTGGCTACAACAAACATCAATGACTTCGTTCAACTCTTGGAGAACAAAGATCAGGAAGAAACCCTAAAGGCGAAAAGGGTTCCAGTGCGACAAAATCCTGATATGTATTATGGAACTTCTAGTACTCCTGCAAGACCCGTTTCACATGCTCCACTTCAGACGGTGTTTGTCACAAGCATGGATTTATATGGCAATACGATACAAGTTCCTGTGAAGCCAGCTCCAACCACAGACTTGTATGGAAATCCATTACCACCAGCTCCACAACAGCAAGCTTGTTATGGAAGCACATCATCTGCTGGTCAGCCATCAAAGTCAAATACAGTACGGCTTGACACGTCAAACTTCTCCAAAGTTAGCGTTGAAGTAGCTAAAGATCATATGGAGATACTAAACACATTGGTGAGCTCGTATTGTGGGTTGATTACAGGGCAAATCGGAAACATCAATCTAACTCAAGAAGATTATCAGCAGATCGATAAAGAAGAGATGGATATGATGGACATCAAATGGGCTTTTGCTAGTGCTGTTAGGCGAGCTAAAGACTTCATGGAACGGACGGGTCGAACCAGCTTGGAAAGCAAGAAAGATACCAAGTATGGGTTCGACAAGCAATCCGTCAAGTGCTTTAACTGTGGTGAACGTGGTCATTTCAAGCGTGAATGTACAAAGCCAGCTCAGCATGGGAACCAGAATCCTTTCAGAGGTCAAGGCAACCAGGCGAATCAGAATCAAGCCAGGAATGATGATCGAGCCTTGGTCCCTGCAAACAATCAAGCAGGACCATCGAACACCAATCAAGCTCTTGTGGTGCAAATAAATGAAGGTTGAAACTGGTCAATGCAATTAGGCATTGGTGATCAGGGAGGAGCAACTTGTTTTGCTGAAGCCGCTAAGGATTTGAAGCACGCCAGTGGTGGAGAATCTTCCGCCAGTGGTGGTGAATCTTCAGATGAAGAAAGTTCTGGTTATTCAAGGAGTTCAGATGAGGAAACCTCAACCTCAGGCGATGACAATGTATCTAGTGGGAGAATCGATGAAGATATCGATGAATTGTTAGGAGAAGCTGCAGCATGGAATGATAGAAGATCTATTCTGGTGGATCAAGCTGCTTATTCTTCTTCTTCTCTTCTTTCAGCCTTTATGGCTAATGGCGGCAGTTCATCAAGCCAGGTATGTGTCGATGAACCAACTGTTGTTAATTGTGATAATTGCGTTAAATGTGTTGATTTGGATGCTAATATGTCTGAGTTGCAAAGCAAACATGATGCTTTAAATGCTAAATTGTTTGACTTGCAAAACAAACATGTTTCTTGTGATGATAAGTGGTGTGATTTGCAAAGCAAACATGAGGCTTTGCAAAACAAATATGAAGTGACAAATATCCACAATCAAAAGTTGATAGTGGATCTCTCGAAATGCAAAGAGGCTAACATGTTTTATGAAAACCATGAAAAGGAATTTAAAACGGTGGTTGAAAATTTAAGAAAAGATAAAACCGAATTGACAAAAATGGTTTCAAGAAAACAAACTGACATAAACTGTTATATCAATCGTCTTGAGATCATGCAAAAAGAGTTAGCTTGTACAAAGTGTGAAAGTGAGGCGATCCGGGTTAAGCTAGACAGTTATTCTAACTCTAGATACGAGCTGGATCACATCATTGGCACACAAAAAGAGAAAAAGGATGTCACTTGCATTGGATATAAGAAATGTCCACCACCTGTTAGACAAAATTATGATGCAATGCCTGATGAGGAGTTTAGAACTCATTATGAGGAATCTGTTCCTTTAGATATTGAGGAATTTGCAACGGGACTTGGATACAAACCGGAAGTATCATCAGATTCGGATGTGTCAGCAGATACATTTGTAACTGCTGAACAAAATCAGGATCCTCCAATTATTGTTGAGGATGTTGATTCTTCAGATGATGAATCTAATGATACTGACTCAGCACAGTCTGATGCGGTAATCAAAGAAGAGGACATACCTCTTGAGAGTCATATTCTATGTGATCCTCCCGCAAAACCTGCTAAGACTGTTCTGGTCGAGTCCACGTCTGCAAAAGAGTCTGAGAGTGTGAATTTGCTGTACACTCTTGTTGGTGATGATAAAATCTACTCCGACAAAGATTTTCCTATTAAGAATGTTAATCAATCTTTAATTAGTAAAATTTTTGAGGATTCAACAAGTAAGTTCTTGGGAAAGACAGGATCACACGTTGTGGTAACACAGTGTCCTCCGATTCCAAGAGCTGAAATTCGCAAACAAAATGGCAATCAAAAATTACCAACTGAGAAAGTTCAGCAAAATTGCACCAAACCTAAAAGTAACTCACCGACTCAATGGCAAAAGAAACAGACCAAGAAAAAGGACAAGAAAGTGAACTTTGTGAAATCGAAGGGAACAGATAAACTTGAAACATTTGCCAATAAATCTAACTTAGATCATGTTAATCAAGTTAAAATGTTGAAAAGAAATGAACCAACTAGTTCAAAACCAAGTACCTCGGGATCACAAAGTTCATCATCGACAAGATAATCACATGATACTTCGGGGTTTGTAGAACGAAGATCATGTTTTTCATGTGGTACATTTGGACATATTATTCGAAATTGTCCATATCTTCATAAACAAAAAGCCAAAGTTGATGATCCCCGTGACCATATTGACCGCAAGCGATATGTTTCATCAAAACCAGATCCCCGTCTTGTAAAAGAAAGGGAAAAGAAACAGAAACGCCAACAGGTCAAGAAAATTGAAAAGGCGATTAAAACCGACGTGGTTAACAAAACATCTGTTTCTGTCAAATCAGACAATTCAAAAACTTCAAACAATCATGAAGTTAAGATTTTAAAGAATAACACTGGTAAAACAAAATAGGCCTGGAAACCAAAAACGGTTACTGAATCAGGGGGAACATCACAATTTCCGCAACATCGAGAAGTTCAAGTAACTTACGTTGATGAAAATGGAAGACCCAAGACCACAAAGGCTTGGGTCCCCATCTCCAACTAATCATGTGAGTACATGTGCAGGGTGTTCCAGGAGGAACTTTCAGCAGTCATTGGATTGTTGATAGTGGGGCATCCAGGCATATGACAGGCGATATGAAGCTTCTCTATGACGTTAAATCTATTAGAGGAGGTTATGTTGCTTTTGCTGGAGATAAAGGCGGATATATAACAGGAGAAGGAATGGTATCTAACGGGGTTGTAAGTTTTGACAAGATCAACTTTGTACAACAGCTTGATCACAATCTTCTCAGCGTTTCACAAATCTGTGATAAACAGTTTTCAGTACACTTTGATGCAAGTGGATGTTATGTGCTGAAACCCGGCTTCAAGATTCCAAAAGAATGGATTCTCTTATCAGCTCCAAGGATAAACGATTTATATGTCCTTGATATGAGCCAAGCAATTACAACGACTGCACAAGCAACTTGTTTCATTTCCAAAGCCACGGAAAAAGACTCAATCTCTTGGCACAGACGTATGGGTCACATTCACTTACGGAAAATGAATCATTTGGTGTCGAATGAATTAGTGAATGGTGTTCTTCTTAAAAATTTCCATCTTCAAGACGTCTGTGTTTCATGCCAAAAAGGAAAGCAAACGAAGAAACGACATCTGACAAAGAAGATCAACATGGTGGCAGTTCCTCTTGAACGTTTGCACATGGATTTGTTTGGTCCTGTCAAGCACAAAAGCATCAGGAATGATCAATACTGCCTCGTAATAACTGATGATTATTCAAGATTTTCTTGGGTAGCGTTTATGGCTCACAAGAGTGAAACTTTCGGTATTATCAAAAACTTGATCATTCAGATTGAGAAATTGTATAAGTTGAAGGTTAGACGGATACGCAGCGACAATGGTACTGAATTTAAAAATCATCCCATGGCGGAGTTTTGCACATCAAAAGGTATTCTTCACGAATTTAGTGCGGCTTATACTCCTCAACAGAATGGCGTCGCTGAACGTAAGAACCGTACATTGATTGAAACTGCTAGGACTATGTTGGTAGAGTCGCAGTTGCCCATTCCATTCTGGAGTGAAGCTGTGGCCTCCGCATGTTACACGATGAATCGAGTCCTTACAGTCAAAAGACACAACAAGACCTGCTTCGAGCTTCTTCACAAACGGAAACCAGATTTGTTATATCTTGAACCGTTTGGAGCTCCTTGCACAATGATCGATCCTAATGGAAAGTTTGGGGCAAAAGCTATTGAAGGTCACTTTCTTGGTTATGCCACCCCGAACTTAAGAGTCTGGAATCTAGAGACTAAAAGGGTTGAAGAATGGTCTGAGGTCAGAGTACAAAGGCACACATTGCCAGTTAGATGTCCTGGTCAACCATGGATGTTTGAGTACGATGACTTTTTCAATTCGATCAATGTTGAAGCAGTTGAAGAAACTGCTGCGACAAGGATATTTTTTGAGAGTGACAACGCAACAGATTCACCGTTGGTTCGTCCAATTATTGTCAATCAAGAACCATCTTCAGTGAACAATAATGCTCTCGACAATGAGGATTTTCATGATGCAACCGAACTAAACGAATCTTCAGAGGATGAAGAATTTCTTGATGCAGATCAAGAAGGTCCTACATCAGCTGTACATGGTACTTCAGAGGCTACACCTCCAGTGGACGCCCCTATAACAGCTGAAGCTTCTGCATCATCCTCTTCGTCAGTGCCGGGTATTGAATTAGTTGTTGATCTAAATCTCAACAATCTGGGTACAAATATTCCAGTTCAAGATAATCCAGAAACAAGGATTCACAATACCCATCCTCAACAAAACATCATTGGTAATGTACAGAGTGGCATTCAAACAAGAAACATGTTGCGAAACAACAACATCGCAGGCTTGTATGCAGCAATTCGAGATTCTGGTCAACAAAACGATTGGTCTTTCGCGTGTTATGTCTCACAGGAAGAGCCAAGAACTTGGAAAGAAGCTTTGAAAGATAACTCTTGGGTTGAAGCAATGCAGGAAGAACTGCAACAATTCCAGAAACTTGGTGTCTGGAAGCTCGTAGAGAAACCTGCTGGTTATAAGAAGATTGGTACCCGTTGGGTGTATAAATGCAAAAAGGACGACCTTGGAATCGTTATTCGAAACAAAGCAAGATTGGTCGTCCAAGGCTTTCGTCAGATTGAAGGTATAGACTACAATGATGTGTATGCACCTGTTGCATGTCTGGAAGCAATTCGGATCTTTCTGGCTTATGCCTCATTCAAAGGATTCAAGGTTTTCCAGATGGACGTCAAAAGTGCATTCTTACATGGTCTAGTGGAAGAAGAGGGGTATGTTGAACAGCCTCCAGGTTTTGAAGATCCTATCCATCCCGATCGGGTTTGGTTGCTGAACAAAGCTCTCTATGGTCTACATCAAGCACCTCGAGCTTGGTACGCAACCTTATCTAATTATCTGCTGGATAATGGATTTCGCAGAGGTCTTATTGATTGTACTCTCTTCATAAAAGAACAAGATGGAGATCTTCTACTGGTTCAGGTATATGTGGATGATATTATATTTGGTTCTACTAACAATGTTATGTGTAGGGACTTCGAGCGTGTAATGCAGGATAAATTCGAGATGAGCGCTATGGGGGAGATGACATTCTTTTTGGGCTTGCAAGTGCAACAAACGAAGTCTAGGATTTTCATCCATCAGACTAAGTATGTTCAAGACATCTTGAGCCGATTCCAGATGTCCGACACATCGCCCATTGGTACCCCACTGCAGCAAAATCACGGAATCAATCCAGACTTGAGGGGTGAAGTTGTTAGCTCTTCATACTACCGCGTGATGATTGGATCCCTTATGTACCTCACAGCATCAAGACCAGATATAATGTATCCAACATGCCTGCTAGCCAGATATCAAGTGAACCCGAAGGCCTCACATCTTGCAGCTGTAAAGAGGATTTTTCGTTATTTGAAGGGTTGCCCAGACACCGGTCTATGGTATCCTAAGGATGATAACTTTGATTTAGTCGCTTTCAGTGATTCTGATTTTGGTGGATGCAAAATCGACAGCAAATCCACAACGGCTGGATGCCAGTTTTTAGGAAATCGCCTCGTAACATGGCAGTGCAAGAAGCAAACTTGTGTCGCTACATCAACTTGTGAAGCTGAATACATTGCTGCCTCAATTTGTTGCTCCCAAGTCCTGTGGATACAACAGCAAATGCGTGATTACGGTTTTGAATTCCTAACTACTCCTATTTTAGTCGATAATTCTGCTGCCTTATCTATCACTAGAAATCCTGTGCAGCATTCAAAGACCAAACACATCGAAATTAAGAATCACTTCATACGTGATTGCTTTGATAAAAGGCTAATCGATGTTGTTAAAGTCCACACTGATGACCAACGTGCCGACCTTTTTACCAAAGCATTTGATAAATCAAGATTTGACTTTTTATTATTGGTAAACGGCATTAAGGTCAAGCAAGAGTAATCCACATCGGAAAATCGTTTTTGTAAATATCTTTGTGTTTTTAAAATTATTGTAAGTTTGTTGATTTTAGGGGGAGTAAATCCAAAATTTGAAAAATTCAAAAACATCGAAAAATTTCAAAACCCAAAAACAATAGAAAAACAAAAATGAGTTTCCAGGCGAGCAAAAGAGAAAATGATAGTACATCAGTGGTCTGTCTAAACCTCTTTAAACTGATATGAAAAATGAAAAATGTTAAGCAGCTCTATATAAGATGTATCGGTAGGCTCACAATCATCTTAAAGTGTGCATGGTGATATAAACTTAAATCGACTGAAGACCAGGTGGGAACCACTCATTGGCATATGGTCTTAGTACCGAAATTTCGTTTGAGAGATTACCGAGGTTCTGAGATATGTGGTCTTTATGCTATTTATCATCTGGGTATCATGGTTGTTTCTTTTACCGAAACAAACGGAGACGAAGTCTAGATCTTCCATGATATCATACATACGTGTACATACTGCATACGACCTCAATAAGTGATCAACAATCACATGTCCACAAAATAAGTGATAATATATCACATTTATCCAGGAGTCAATTTCGTCTCTTTGCTGTACGAAAGTACTGACCTGTTCATGGACTTGCTCTTGTGCCCTCATGCATCTGAAAATCAAGTTCCTCTTCAATAAGTGATTCTATCACATAGGGCTTGTTTTCAATCAAAATAAGTGAGTTACTCACATCTTTTTATACGTCAAAACAGATGATAAATGGTATACTCACCAGTAAGATGAACTCTCGTTCATACCTTGATACGGGAATGTGTTGTGATGTGGATGAACACCGGTCGGTAAGTATAAATCATACCTTAACGTATCCCCTCGCCATGATTACATCTGATAAATTGAGCTTATGTGGATAACAATACCGATAATCGTTATAGGATGTTTATCAAATTGTTAACAAAATGAACAAAAAGAGTGTTTTGGCATGACAGTACACTGATATGATTCTCCTACCCTCGAAACTCGCAAAAAGAATGTTTGTATATATTTACTTTTCTTAGTTTTTGCAACTATGTATATATTTATTTACTGCTTTCAGTCTTTAAGTTTGAAATATTCAAAATGCTAAAAAGATTTTAGGTGTGTTTTAATATAAACTTTATAAAAGTCAAAAAGATTTTATTTCTGCTTTAGTTTTGATTAACCGATGTTGGAACTCAAGTCTTCGTTACCTGAAATCTGATTGAAAACCAAAACGACTAAATCTTCATAAACGGTCAGAGTTTGCAAGTTTTGAAAGTTAATAATCAAAATTGAAAAATCTGTTAACTTTTCAAACTAATTGTCGGACGGTAGTTGAATGAGAATTGGTCTCATATGCGTCGTTTATTTATGATTAACTATATTCCAAGCAGTTGTTCTCATTGCGCGTTTAGTTTTCTTGCATGTGCAGATGCTGAAGGTGAAGAGAACATGTTCGATGATAAGCTTCGGAATGAAGACACGACGTGAAGGCACTCAAATGATAAAGATGAACGAGTTGCCGCTGATCAATCATCAACACCACAAGGATCTAAAGCATCGAAAATCAAAAGATTCACGAGCATAATCAAAGGGGGAGTTTATTGATACACTTCCTAAATGAAAGCGGGAGTTTGTTAATACACTTTCTATGTGTGTCACGTGAAGACTTTGAAGATCCTTTCCGAGAATGAATGAACCATCAAGAGATGGAGAACGAGATTATGAACCTCGCGAGCAGCATCCAAGGGGGAGTTTGTTGATACATATTAAGTGGATACAGCTCGGCTCGGTTCGACTCGGCTATGAAGTGAAGGCCGTAGTCAAGACAACCTCCTGTCTTGACTTGGTATGCGATTTACTTCGTAACGTTCGATGTAATTGCTACTGCGTGTGTGCAGTATGCATTTAGTATAACTTATGTTTATGTTGTCTGTTAGTTTGATTGGTCCAATCCATGATGAAGCCCAACACATGTGAAGAAGTCCTTCATGCCAAGTCAAAGCCCATTCATGAGAAGTCTGAGCCCAAGCCCAATACATTGGACGAAAACACCTGTTGTGGTGAAAACCCTTTTGGTGAAAACCAAATGGGACGAAAGCACATGGGACGAAATCAGATATTGGATTTCGTCAATGGGTTTTCGTCAAGAACTGGATTTCGTCATGTTGTTAGTATAAATACCCAGACGACAGACAGAAACACTTACGGAGTCTGAATAGATTTCTTTGAGAGAACACACACACACAACTGAGAGTTTATAGGTTTATCTTGTAAACATTGCTTTGTAACGGTTTCATACGCGTTAATACAATGGAGTGTTAATCGTTGAATCTTTGTGTTTGTGTTCGTAACTTGGTTTAACTTACCCGTTTGGATTCCGCACTTTGGGGTTTGTCGGAAAACAGGGAATAGAGGTTACTCGATCCTCCGGGTGGACCTACAGTATTCATCATCTTCGGAAGAGAATCACGCATTTATGGAAAACATGATTATGAACGCGGCTCAGGTCTTCATGGCAGGTGATGAAGCGTCGTCCCAACGGCTAACTAGATGAGCAAAATTAAACCGAGACAAAAAATGTACTTTACTATTTTTTCCGTATCTTTATTTAGATTTGAAAATGTATTTTATAATTAATTTCATATATTTTTCGTTTTAAATATATAGCCGCCCACGATAAACTAGTAGCCGATTATTTTGCCGATGAACCCGTATACACAGACGAGATGTTTCGACGTCGGTTCCGCATGAGTTGTCGACTTTTTTTACGTATCGCAGGTGACATGGCCCAGTGATCCGTTTTTTACACTGCGATACGATGCTAGGGGGCAAAGGGGTTTCACTAATTTACAAAAATGTACGTCGGCCATTCGCCAACTGGCATATGGTTACGCACCCGATGCATTGGACGAGTATTTAATGATTTCCGAAAGAACCACACGTCTATGTTTGCACAAGTTTTGCGAATGGGTTGTCAAATTATATAGCAAGAGATACCTTCGGAGATCGAACGCAAACGACGTTAAAAAATTATATCAAGCACACGAACAGAGAAAGGGTTTCCCAGGAATGCTCGGGAGCATTGATTGCATGCACTGGCCGTGGCAGAACTGCCCAACTGCCTGGCAAGGTCAGTATACTAGGGGAGATCATGGACATCCGACTATTATTCTAGAGGCTATTGCGTCATAGGATCTCTGGATCTGGCATGCTTTTTTTTGGTCTACCTGGTTCGCTCAATGACCTTAACATCAAATACCAGTCACAGATATTTGACGATGTATTGGCGGGAACAGGTCCAGACACAAATTTTACGGTTTCGAGGGTGGAATACAGGCGAGGTTACTACCTTGCAAATGGAATATACCGAACGTACTCGACAATCGTTAAAACTATTCCGCACCTGACAGGCGAAAAAAGAAAAAAAATTGCGAAGTATCAAGAGGGTGCGAGAAAAGATATTGAACGGACTTTTGGTGTTCAACAAAAAAATGGCATATCATTGAACATCCAGCACGTTCGACTACACCAAAGAGGTTACCACACATTATGTACGCTTGTATCATCCTTCATAACATGGTCATTGAAGATGAAGGTAGAGCGATATGCGAGTACGATGAAAACGCGTTTACCGGAAATTCTGTTGCAGTTAGTTTGGAACAACAAGATTTGAACATGTTCTCTCTACGTAACGAGTACACACATCATAACCTACAAACGGACTTGGTGGAGTACATTTGGAACAACGCTCAAAACGAACCAGACGACCACATGCAGAACGAAGACTAGTAGCTTTTTTTAATATATTAGGATTTTTTTTAAGTTTATGTTTTTTTTAAGTATATGTTTTTTCTAATATTAATGAAAATATTTTCTTAATTTATTTGTTAAATGTTAAAAAAAGTGAAAGATTAAAAAAAAAAAAAAAAAAAAAGTGGTGAGGTAGGATCATCCTTCCATTTCCACTAAATTTGTGGGATGAACCATCCTTGCCATCCTCCCAAGGATGGTGATGTGGCGATGAAGTGGCGGATAAGAAAGAATTAGACTTTCTTTATGTGTAAAATTAAATGTAAGTGCTTATTTAATTGCAATGCAGGGGGCAGAATATTAAATATTTAATGAATAGTTGCGGAAGTTCACTTGGGAGCTAAAGAGATAAATACAAGAGGATTTTTGAGTGCATACTTTTTTAATGACATTCAAGCCAACATAATGGCAGAATAGATTTTTCTCTTGATCAAAATGGGTTCAACCGTTTAGTTTCTTTTGTTTAACTTTGATTCAATGTATGTGTATTTAGTACTTTAGTTTTTATTGAGTTATGACACGTAGGTTCATATTAATTCTTGTGATTATTGGTAATTGACTTATGAATTATCGTGGAATCTCCTGATGATGTCATCCCACCCTAGATCGACTCTAGATGTGTAGTTGATGTCCGGTTTGTTCAGTTTGCTATTATTCGTGCCTAACATTAGTCAATCAAATAATATGTTGTAACATATCAACATATTATCAAAGATGGGCTTAATTGATTAGACTAATAAGAAGTTGAGTTTTAGTATGAACCACCCTTACGATGCCCACCAAGTGTTTGATAAAAGTCAATCATTTTGACTTTTTAGTTGCAGCTCAACTCACAAAACTATAATAAGTTGTCTATTTTCATTCTGTTGTCTACAGTGGCGGACCTATAAATTATTGTCTGGGGTGCGAACGAGTGTTTTAACGAAATTTTCAAAGGGTGCGATTGAGATTTTGTCCATATAATACACCAAAACTTTTTTTTTCAAGGGGTGCGCCCGGTCATCCAACCCTTTACTTTGGTCCACCCCTGGTTGTCTATACCTTAATTAAGGTCAAGTTGATCTTTGGGCCATTAGAGTATCCAAGAATTAGCCCGAGTGTATGTGTAAATTGTAATATTAAAGAACCATGGATGGGCCTGTATGTATAAATTGCTCACCAGGTGTTGGATGATATGCCTTAACATATTAGAATGAAAGAATACATAAGCAACCTAGCAACTTGTCTTGGTCAGGTTGTTAAGAATCAGTAACAAAAGATGAAGATTCTATGATTGTGAATAAAAATACCAAAAACGATTGGTAAGGTGAAGGAATATCATGATTCTTTTAACAAGATCATCAATCAATTGCAAGTTGAAACCTTCACAAGATTATGCAGTAAAATGTTTCATGGAAGGATTGAAAGAAGACACTCAAATTAAGGTGAGAATGTTTAACCCTATAACTCTTTATCATGCTCTTGCAAAATTGAAGATGTGATCCATTTTAAAGTCCCAACAATCAAAAGTCAGTCACATGATAGTGAATATGAACTCGATGAAAATCAAGGATTTGCATTGAAGGCTGTTATAAAAGATAATGGGGCTGGTGATGGAGTAGAGAAGCTGCATATATATTCTGCATTTAGAAGCAAATTGTAAAAAGTATTAGCTAATGGATGGCTTGTGAAATAAATAAACATGGAATTGAAACTTTTCTACAAGAACAAACACAAACATTCAAGTAGCAGTAATTCGGGAATTACAGGACGTGGCAGTACTTCGGGGTATTACTGGACCACACATGACTTTGTCCATTACCGTACATTAGTAAATTTTCGAAATGAAAATTCATTCAACAAGGGGATGACGTGACATCCGACAGGTTAACTCCGTTAACACAACTCTGTTATCTTTAACATAATTTAAAACATTCATTATTGCATTACACTTGATTAAGGTTAATTAAGTGTGTCAGTTAGTATACGGATACCCACGTAACAGTAATTCGACGAATTTATCGAATTACCGAATCGCACACGAGTCTGACCTTGAACGTTGGTGATTAAGTGAAATAATAAGTTGGGAAGGTTAAATGAGTATATGATGTTGAATTATATGACTTTCGGTGATTATGTGTACTGTGTTTAAATGACGTGCATTGCGTGTTTTTACGTGTAATGGTTTGGTTTTGTGTTTTTCTAACTTGCGATAATAGTGTTTTATTGGAATTAGGGCCTTGGTTTATTAAAAAGCCCAAAAATTAAGCCCATGTATCCTCTTTAGGAGTTAAATATATATCTATCTATACTACTTTAATAAGCATATAGGAAGGGCAAGGAAACAAATGTGTTGAAAACACCTTTCAAGCATGAAGTACAATTCTCTAAAGCACAATATATTTATACATTTCCAACAATACCCTTTCTACCCTAACCCGCCTCATCCAATCTTTGGGCGGCCAACAAAACCCCAAAATTTCATTTCAAATTTCAAATCCAGAGCCCTTTTTCAATTTCGTTTTCTCTCTCCCTCAAAGATCTGGATTTGGATCTGGATTGGATGTGCTCTCTCTTCACAATTCACCACAGGTTATGCCGGAGAAACACTGAAACGCATAATTAGTCAGATCTTGAAGGATTTTCGACCTGAAATCACTGTTAGGAGGCTACAATCAAATGTATAAGAGGCTGAGAGGTATTGGTTTTCTCATAATCGAAAGATGGATGAAGGGCAGTGATGAACTGGTATTTGATAGGAGTTTCAGGGGTAAGTTTTGAGTGTTCTTTTGCTTATTAGCTCGAATGAAGCTCTAATTCGAGGCCAACGTTTGCTACAGTAACAATTTTTTATTTTAGTTAGGGTTTTTTTGTAATAATTGTTTAGAAGGTTTGCAAGACCTCTGATGGTGTTATATTCAAGTGCGTCTCTTACCCTATTGAGGTATGGTTTATGTGGTTTACCTGATTCTGGACCTCGATTATGTTGATGGCTACCATAATTCTGAACTCATGGTTGTAAACCCTATATATTTTTTTACGAACCTTCTAATTTGTTTACGAATTTTTTGATTTTTTTTCAATTGATTAATGGATGATTGTGGCATTAGGTTCACCTGCGATGTGATTTCTTCTATGTTGAAGGCTATGATGATCCAGATTTCCGTTTTAGAAGGTCTGTTAACATCATATGCCGATCTTTATTTGTCGTTAGTTTCGTTTTGAATAGATTAATTGTTGATTTCAGGGTGAAAGTTTAGATGCACTTGCAAAGCTTTTGATAAGATTTGCATTCCTGCAGTATTGAACAAAATTTTCAGCCAATAATTCTATCCACTGAGGAATTTGTCCCACGGTAGAGATCACTCGCTGCACCTCCTTTGATACTTCAAGAAGTTGCTTGTATAAAATTTGTTGAATTCATTTATTCTTTTTTAACATCACCGGAGGGTCTTAAAAATTCGCTTTTTCTATTATTTGAACAGGACTAGAGGCGTAAACTGATGTCCCTTGAAGAATGGCTATCCTATTTTTACAGTTTGAGGCTTTTTGTTTCCCCTGGACTGGTAATTTCTTTTATTACTGTAAATAATAAGTATTTTTTACATCATGTAACTGAGGCCAACATGGTTTACCATGTATGTTATTACCAGGATCCAAATGCAAATATTTTAGTTGCAAGCTAAACCTTTTGTTCTGAAAATACACGGTCCATGTTACGCCTGGTAAGTATACATAAATTCATAATTAATCAATTAGTTTAATCACTTGAGTTTTAAATTTCATTGAATAATAATGTTAACATATACACATTTTTAAATGATTTTTAAGGTGTGATTAGAAACGAATCCATCAAAGAGAATCTGATTACTCATAAAAGTGGCATCAGGTGACCCTACAATAGCATTTGAGTATGTTTTCAGTTTTGAGTTCCATGTCAAAAGGAATATATACTATATTATGTTATATTAACATGTTCAGAGTTTAATTATCTGGTTACATTTTTTACTTCACATATCCTCTTGCTCCAGATCTCGCTCCAGGTTCTACACATCTGCCGCTGCGTAAGTTTAATTCAAAAATCGGATCTAAATCCATATAAACCTTCAAGAATCTGTTTGTGTATTAACGTTTATTTACTTGTTATTTGCAGGGGAAGAATAAGGAAGGCAACACTGCCAAGCGGTTAAGTATCTTCAAGCCAGTTTATCTGTTTATGGATGTATTATCTTAAAAGTTACTTAAAAAGTTAAATAATATAACCTTTCTATGGATGTATGCCTTTGTTTAAGCAGTTGGTCTTAATTAACAATCAAACCATGACTGGTACAATCTGTAGCCTCATTTTTGAAAAGCTAAGATCTTTTTAGTGTACACAATATTTTGTGGTTTCCATTTAGATATTTCAAACGTTCAAGTACTGTGTTGAGCATGAGTTTCTGCATGACGCGGGGAAAAATATTTGTGACAGTGTTCGTGGGGTGAATTAAGTTTCAAGCTATTAGAGATTTGTGAATTATAACTATAATTTGATTTTCTTTTTATATGTAATATGCAATTTAAATTTATGAAAAGATTTACAGATTTATGATAACCATCGTTTTCTGAAACCCATGTAATTTATGAGATTATAATTAAGTATATTTATTTCTAACATTGCATAGGACGAGACTCTTTAAAAAGCTATTCCACAACGGAAACTCCTGACCTTCTGAATATGTCAACCCTTATGGCCAAAAATGTTAATTGATCCAAACTGTTGTGGCATGTTTATTAAACATAAGTTTTGCAGATTATGCTGTTGTTGAGGAATTACGGTTGGTTTACCCCAATATGTAGTTCTGTGGTCATTAGAAATAACTTTTTTTTTAGTTTAAAGATCTTTATGTCATGATACGAAGTTGAAAGTTGGTTCGGTTAATGTCACTGTTCAAGTGGTATATTTTGTATAGGAAAGGAAGAAACTTCGTAAATATAGGTGGCAAATTTGATTCATTACTTATGAATGGGTCGATTTGGGTTGTGTTTTGTTTCAAATGGGCCAAATTAAAAAAAAATAGCTAATATGAACACAAGTCGAATGGGTCAAACTGGTTATAAGTGGTCTGACGTTTATATTTAGTGCATGCAACCTCCTAAAACATTATTAATAGATATGCAAACAAATTGTAATAGTATTGTTTCTATAATTACAATTATGCATTAGCTGTTTATACATAAAGAAAAGAAAGTGTTCGCAGATATTCCCAAGCCCGCCCTGCAATGGCGGATCTAGAAAATCAACATTTCAAAAAAAGGAGTAATGAAATCGAAAAAACGTCATTTTTTTCTCCAAAATTTACACTACCGCTGGAGCGTCAAGGGGTAGCGGGGCTACCCCTATTTACAAGCTATATCTGCCCCTGCCGGCCCAATGTGACATGTTTCGGTCAGTACCGATTTTGACTCATTGCCTAATCTTTTGATGGCAGATTGCAACTATATATCTGGTTCCGGAGCTGGCTGGCAAACATTTGACGCCTTTAGTAGCCTATTGTTGCTTCTTTATGTTGCCTTCATATAGAGAATGTATGAATATTGTTCTGTAATCTATAGAATCCTTTCTTTTATGTTATAACTTAATTAACAAATCAATTTATATACTGCCCATTTGCATGGAGAAAAGATGAACACAATGCTAAATAGTATGGCAGAATTCTTGATTATTTAAAAGAACTTGGGATTTGGGAAACTATTGTATGAGTTGAATAGTTGCATTTTATGGTCTGATGCAGCAAAGTTAAATTTTGAGGTCTGGGTAACCAGTTCAAAACAAGTTTAAGTAGAAGTGACAACTTGAATATTGGTTTAAAATAGTGCGTCTGAGGCATGAGGCCTCTGAAGTCTGAAGTGTTGATAGAAACGCTTCACCCTACTTGAAGTAGTATTAACTAGATTTTATTTTCGTGGCATTTCAAAAAAAAAAAAAAAAAAACTTGTTCAGTTAATATAGATACCGGTAACGATATTGTTCGGTTAAAGTCAGTCTGGTTCGTCACGTTAGCGAGAGAAAACACCGAAAGGCAAAATATGAAAAAGAATAAAAGTAGAGGGACTAAATAATTAAAGTAGAGAGGCTAAACATATATATTAAAAAAGTTAAAGTTGAGTAGTATAGTAAATATAGTAAAAAACAGAAGGTGTAATTAGATAATCAACTAAAAGACAAAACTCTTGGCTCCTTTAGCTGAGCGTTGTGTTTTAGTAATTTATAATAATTTATATTGATTAAAAGATTCAATGGGTCTAATGAAACCCGATTCCTTGTACTGTTTCGAATGTATGATTTTTTTTAATTATTTAATTATTATCTTTAAAGCTCATGACGCACCAATGTTACGAATAAAAAAACCAATAGAAATAGTAAGCAATATATCACAAGATGATTGATAAACTAACAAAAAACGAGTACCGCGTCACGATTTGTAACCCCGCCGATTTTGAAGTACCTTAACTGGAAATTTAAATTTTAGTTCTGACCCAACTGAACTGAACTGAACCTTCTCATGCACACCCTTAAAATTACTAACAAGTGTTTTGTTTTCCGTTGCATAGCGAATTTGGTTTTGGTTATGGCTCAAAACCGAACCGCCCCGTATATAGCCCTAAACTTACCAATCTAAGTGATATGTTTCCTGCCGCATCGCGCGGGTAAACGACTAGTACTACCTTATAAAGCATATAGGAAGGGCAAGGAAACAAATGTGTTAAAAACACCTTTCAAGCATGAAGTACAACTCTCTAAATCACAATACATTTATACCTTTCCAACAATACCCTTTCTACCCTAACCCGCCTCATCCAATCTTTGGGCGGCCAACAAAACCCAAAAATTTCATTTCAAATTTCAAATCCAGAGCCCTTTTTCATTTTCGTTTTCTCTCTCCCTCAAAGATCTGGATCTGCTCTTCCTTCCTTCTCTCTCTCTCTTTCAAATTCCCCTTGGATCTGCTCTCGCTCTAGCGATTCACCCTTAAATCAGTGAAGAATTAAATATCAATTTGTTTCTTGATGCTGATTCAAGCTTGCATCGTGTTACTGGTGGTAGCAGAGGGTGATGGGAAGATTCTAGAGTTCTGGTGTTCAAGCGACGCTAGAGACAAAATCCAACCCTAATTGTCAGCCGTAATGGACATTGGCATTTTCAACTTTGGCGATTTCATCTACATCTATTTCATCTTGATCCTGGTATGTTCATCTGAATCGTTCATAAGTTTTTTTAATCCACATTTTCAAAGTGGAATTTCCTATTTTGCTTCACTAATTAAAACTCCTAATGATGTTTGAAGCCGAGAAGAAACAACAAACGGGGACGACGATGACGATGATGATGGTTTGAACCCGAACTGAACCGACGATGACGATGATGGCAGACCTAATTTTTGGTTTCAATGATGAAGTTAGGACACTTTCGAATCTGGATCTGGACTATAATGAGGTGTTGAATTCGTTTTTTTTTTTTTTTTTTGCTAAATTCGATTCTGACCAGATTTGATTTGTTCTTTTTTGTAGTTTGAAATGATTGAATCGCAAACCACAAAATCGAGTTCTACAATCGCTGGATGCTATTGATACGTACAGTAGGCAACAGGTACGGATCGTCTTCTTCATTCCATTGCTATCAGTAGATCCAGTTTCATTAGATAAAACTTAAGTGATTTTGAGAACTTTAAGGACAATATTGTGATGCCTTTGATTGAAATTTTAGATGGTTCGTGCAGCAATATGAAGGTTGACGCTACGTATCTGTTGGCTATGTTGGGTGATAGTGGTAATACGTTTCCATGACCTGAACAACATTCTTGGTTTAGGTATGATTAATGATGTATATGTAGTTTGTATATGTTTTTCATCTTAACACCGATCTTGACAAATTGTTGAAAAACCCATATAAACTTAGTTCTGCTTCAACTGAGATTATGAAGAAACATTATGATTAGGATTTTTAATCAGCAATTTGTGAAGTTGCTCCATTTTTTCTTTCAGCAAGAAAGAAAAAACAAAACTTTAATTTAGTTGCGTTTATATTTCTTGAGATCTTTCTTTACTAGAATTATTCGTTTTGAACATATATTTAGCCTGTGATCTAGAGTATGGTTTGAAATCATGATATATTTTTGTGATTGTGTTTGATATTTGTAGGGTTTGAGAGCAGGGGAAGATGTTTACACTAAATAAAGAGATTTATCAGAAGGTAACCCTGCTCCTTTTTTATTTAAAATTTTGAGATAGTGTGTAGATAACTAGATGAGTTTTTGTTGTTTAAATGGTCACGTGTTTGAGTGTTAGCAAATTCTAATTGTGATGAAATATATCTATATTTTGTAAAAAATAATGATACATTTTATTAATAAGGGATTAAAGATTTAAAGCTTACTCTATTTATTCGTTTCGTTGAAGGGTCGTTTCAGTGCCAGTAGATCTGGCTACCCAGAGTATTTTTCACCTGCTTTTTCTCATCTCTAGCGAAATCGAGCACTTCCAGATCTGTTGGTTAGTTGATTTCTTAACAAGTGTGTGATTAACTGTTATGAAGAGATCATTTTTTTCATGCTTTCTTCTGTTACCTCAAATGCAGACCTTTATTTAAGTTTTTCTGATTCTTTATGTTATTGCAATCTAGCTAAGTAATCAGATTACATTCTTGAAGTTACAACTAAAATGATAAGACATATAAGATGGATTGTAAGTTTAATTGATGATTATGAGACTAATTATATAGTAATTGTAATCATCAGTGCTACTAAGTTCAGCGGTTTCAAATAACAAGCGCAGAGGGAATGTTGACATCCTGAAGTGGTTGGGTCTTTTAATCTTGATAAGTTCTGTTTCTGTTCACCCATCCTTTTTTATGGGTATGACTGGAAAAGAGAGGAAGCAAATAAAAACTTATTACGAACTCATACAACTGCGGTTTCCTCAAGGATGTTGTACGCACTTGCAAAGGTTTATTTATCAATGTACCTTTCACGTATTTTATTTTCATGCACGTTTGTGTAACAATTTTTAAAATAAACAAGCGTAAAGAAAAATGTTTTGAAGAGATAAATATGCTTTTGTGTTTTAACCTTGTATATAGGTTCTTTATCTATATTCTTCCATTTGGGGTTGAAGTAAGAGTTATAGGGCTGCATTTTAATTTATCTGCTAAAATTTGCAGAAACCTTTCGAAGCCAAAAGGTACTATAGTATTGAGGCTGTTGACCGGACCCACCTGGCTGAGTTTCATCAAATAGAAGGTATTTCTGTCTCTATTTGTTATTGTATACAATGAAATACTTGCTATTAATTGCACTTCTTCATCGAAGAACTCATACATAATGACCTTGGATCATAAGGTTTATTTTTTTCAAAATATACGCCAAGACGACTACATTAAACTTGTAATTTTTTTTGGTAATAATTTGGTAATATAATCCATATGAAGTTTAAATCTAATATTCCTAAATTTGACATGAAAAATCAATTTGTCATTTATTTTCTTTTTAAGAAATTTTGGTTATAAAACAGTTATTTCTAAATTCTCTAAATATGCCTATTTGATTTTAAGTTCCTATTACTAAATTTGTTTTTACGTAACACATAGCGGAGATGGCTTGGCATGAGATGAGAAGAGCCTGGGTTGGTGACCGATCTCAAATATCACACACCAAGTTTAGACAGCCGCCTCTTAATGGTGAGGAATTTGCAGGGGTTGAGTTGCATCTGGGCTGAGAATTTTGTCACACACTGCATGGAAAACCTTCTAAGTGGCACCCCACTGGTGCCTCTTTTAAATTTAAATTTAAATTCATTTTTCTATTCGGGTATGGGTGGCAGGGGCTGGGACTGTTTAGTTCAATGTTACCATGACTGGAAGGGTTGGCTGCCCCGGGTTCGTTTTATTTCTGTTTCTGAGCTGCTGTTTCAGTGGGTGCTTGTTAACTCATGGGCTGGCCTAAGGGACGAGATTTGTGTTTCGAGCTCCCTATGCACAAGACGAGACATCTATTATCTGAGATGGTCCAGAATAACAATTTACCCTTTTCCTCTAAAAAGTGTTAGCGCTGCTTTTAATATAGAGGTATTCGGCTGGGATCACTGGGATCACGAGTTAAAACAATGCTTTTAATACAGAGGTATTTGTGATGTAATGCGACTTTTTATTCACTTTTCAGAGACAATGGTGTGGAAATGAGTGGTCGCAGGAATTCCACCAGCCAGGCATAATGGTCATACTTGTGTCTCATGGACAAATAAAATTAGTCATCGGTGGGGGAAGATACCCAGAACCATTACCTATCTGATGTCCAGTCTTGCTTTTTGGTGTTGAAAGTCGTTTGTTTGTGAGAGAAGCTGTGTTCAGTCTTGATTATTGGTGTTGAAAGTCGTTTGTTCTCCAGAGTGCTTTTAATGGTTCATGCTTCATGGGTTCGACGCAACTTGGGTGTACGTCACTCGTGTGAGATAGGTCTCATGTATTTGATGCTTTGTTTTATTTTCTTTCTTTATTGTGAGTGTGTTTGTATTTTGTTTTTGGGGGACCCCATGATTCTTGTGTAAGGTGGTTCTAGCAGCTTGCTAGCCACTGTTTTGTTTTTGTGCTTTTAATAAAATTACTGTTAAAAAATGAAAAGAGATCCTGAAAGAGAAGGTAGAGTCGCATGTAGTCAAACATAATTTTGGATTGTTGTATGGTTTTGGTCTTTTTATTACTTCGGTGGTCTTGTGTTTTAAACAACTGTATCTATATCATATAAAAGATTCAAGTGTCTAGAAGCTAAGAAACTGTTGGTGCATCCGTCTGTCGTCTACGTCTTATATCGAGTCTCAGTCTCGTTACGGATCTGAAAGATGATGATGTCAACATCTTGGATGATGACATCATACTAGTGATATCATCATTACATCATCTCACAAAAGACAAAAGATTTAGAATGTTAAAGTTTGTATTCGGTCATAATGTATGTTGTTAGATGATAGGTCCGCTTATGTGTCCAATGGGAGATCCGCTTATATGTACCATACTAGGTCCGCTTATTTGTCATGTCCTTATAAGCGAACCTGGTCAGCCTATATATACACACATAAGCGGAACCATTAGAGATAGTTCTAGTCATTGTCTTCCGGTGAGCCACGAAGTGCTGCCGAAGTGTCGACAGGTTGTAAACGTCTTCTAGATCAATAATATCGACAGTTTTATGTGTATACGTGCTGAATTACATCAAAACACTTGTTTCCGCCTCTTGTTTTGGTGAAAAACTCTTCTACACGACTCGTTTAGGTCTGAATTCGATCCTACAATTGGTATCAGAGCCAGTGAAGAAGAGTTCTTTACATTTCAGCCGATAATTCTGTTTCTACACCATTCTTTTCCGAAAATCAAAACTTTTTACGGTCAAAATCGGTTTAAATTCATTCAATATGTTCGGAATCTAGTATTAATAAACCCTTGAAAGTTTCATAACTAAAATCAACCTAAAACCTTGGATTTTTGATGTTTCGCTCATACGGACTCGTGATATTGATGATGTCATCAGTTGGTTCGCTTTTTAGGTCCGCTTATTAGGACATGTTTGTCGACAGATCCGCTTTAGAGGTCCGCTCATAGGGACTTGTTCGACAGATCCGCTCTAGAGGTCCGCTCATCTGGTCCGCTTATCTGGTCAGCTCATCTGGTCCGCTTATTCGAACATTCTGGTCCGCTCTTAGTGACATTTGATGTCCACTCATAGTGACACTTAGGAATTCAGCCTCAAAGTGTTTTAGTATTTCACGTGATTGTTCATCGAGTTTTGTGAAACGTAAAACGAGGATGTCAGGTCATTGATGTTTGGGATAAGAGATCATGTGTTTGTGCCAGTTTGCATTAAAGCATTCACGTTTTGTCGGCCACTTGATGAATTCACGAGATCTCAATTAAGTTTACATGTGAAGTATCAGAAAAATTTATTGGATTAGTCAATACATGTCATCGGCCCAATCAAAGTTTTTTAGATAAGTTTTTGGCTTAGTGGATTTGTGTCAGCCATAAAGCGGCCCAATCAGTGTCAATATTGTTGTTTGTCTTTACTAATTTGAGGTCAAATTGAAATAAAAAATACATCAGACTTTACATGTGAAAAGTAATAGTTGTTGGTAATTGTCAGGGTAATCACGTGAATTGCAGAATTCTTTTATTGAATTAAACAGTTCTTGGTCCAATCATATATTTGAAGCTGTCAGTCAATTGATTTTATTTGAAGTCATTCGAAAGGGTCAAGGTTCTGTCTTTGTGAACCAGGTCATTGGAAAAAGGTCGTTTGAATTTGATCCGGGTCATAGCAATCAGCACAGTGTGTCAACTTTCAGTCTGCACAGAATTTTCACCAGTTCGAGTACCAGTCTTATTCTGTTAACTGATAATTAGTTTAAACTGATCATTTGTTTGTCTGTCGACAGGTATTCTTACAAGGTGATACAGTTCAGTTGAAAAACCGAATCATGGACGAGGAATTCTACAACGCGTTCGCTACTCCTGTTACTCCAATTTCTCTTGCACAAAATACGATGTTGGAAAACGAAACGGGAACAATGCAAAAACCGCCCAAACTAATGAACATTGAAGAATATAAGGGTTGGGAAGGCCGTTTCGAGAATTGGGTACAAGCTAATTACTTGGATGCGTGGGAATGTGTCGAGACAAAATACATTCGACCAATGAATGATGATGAAGAAGTGGTTCCGATTAAAGATCTAAGTGCCGATGCTAGAAAGAAATACAAAGATGAGAAAATGATGCTGAGTCTTCTACAACAAGCTGTGAAAGAAGACATATTGGTGTTATTACAACATAATGGAACTTCCTACTCGATTTGGAAAGCTTTAAGGTCAAAGTTTCGTGGTAGTGAAGAAATGGTCAAAAGCAAGAAATCGCTTCTAAAGAAAGAATTTGATCTATTTCATGGTTTGAAGAATGAAAGCACAAGGCAGATTATTGAAAGATATTGCAATCTGCTAGCAAACATGAAGAGATTGAGTATTGAGAAAGACAATGAAGAGTTGATCGAAAAGCTTGCTGATTCATTGCCACACGAGACTTGGGGAACATATCTCATGATGCTTAGAAACAAGAAAGGTTTTAGCAGTTTGACACTCAGCAAGTTCATTGAGAAGCTGGAAGCTCAAGAAATGGAGCAACGAAAGATTATTCGAATGAAAGACTTTGATGGTGAACAGGATATTGGGTTGTATTACAAAGCAGGGGTGAATGAGAAGTCTACAAATTTATCTCCAAAAATAGAAACTGCTTACAATGTCAAGAATTCTTCTGGAAGTTCATCATCAGGATCAAACAACAAAACAAGTTTCACATCATTTCCGTCTTTCGATCCAAACATTTCAGCAACAAAGAATGGCAAAAAGATTCAGTGCAACATTGTACTGAATTTGGAGAATGATGAAGACTATTCAGTAGAAATTGCTAAAAGCCATATGTCTTTATTGGGAACTGTTCTTGAATCTTATGGTAGTTTTGTTGCAGGTCGTATCGGGAATCCAATGCTAACAAAGGAAGATTACGACCAGATTGATGCTGAAGAGATGGAGCTGATGGACATAAAATGGTGCTTGGCCAGCGTGTTGAGGAGAGCTGAGAAATTCAAGCAAACCACTGGAAGAGATGATCTTCGTGAGGCTGGTACTTCTACTTTAGGTTTTGACAAATCTAAAGTCACTTGTTTTCGTTGCAGGGAGAAAGGTCACTTCAAGAGGGAGTGCACCAATCGCAAAGCAAGTGGAGCTCAGAATCCTTTCAACAACAACAATGATTATTACCGAAAAGCCATCTACCATCAAGTTGCTCAACAACCATCTCAACAACATCAACATCAAGCACAAACTGCACATGGAATGCACATTATTGAAGATTCTGGAAAGAGAGCTTGTGTGATTAATCAAGATTCTTCAACAAGAGCTGATGGAAGTGCCTTGATAATAGATCAAGATGACGAAAAATTACCTGAAGGGTTTAGCTGGGAAAATTTCACTTGGGATAATTATGTTCCTGATCAAGCTAAAGCTCACACAGCTTTTGTAGCTCGAGTTGAAGAGGACAGTGATGATGATACTGAGTATTGGAGGAGAAAATTCGAAGCTGATATGAAACTGATTGCTGAAAGTGACAGTGAAGATGAAAAGGTTAAAAAGAAGAAGAAAAAGGTCAAGACTCCAGTGAGCAGTGATGACGAAGAAATTCCAGTGATCAAAAGGAAAGTAAAGGTTGAAGTTGCAAAATTCAAAGTTGATGAAGAAGTTGATGCAAAGAAGATTCCAGTAAAGTGTGAAAACTGTGAAGCTGTGAAAAAGCAGAACAGTACACTGATCTATAACTTGAATAGTTTGAAGGAATCTTATGATGTACTGAACAAAGCAATGAACCAATACAATCAAACAAGTGAAGAACAAGCAACAGCAATGAAAACACTTCAAGGAGCTTTTATGACGAAGCAAAAAGTGGTGAACAACTACATTGAGAAGTGTGCTGTGCTAGAACAAAAGTTGGAATTGCAAAGAATTGAGACTGAAAGAGTTAATCGTTTGTTGAAAAGTTACTCATGTACTTCTTATGTCATTGACAGGATTTATCCAACTGTTGAAGGCATGAAGGCATTTGAAGAGGATGAAGTAACTGAAGAAAAGAATGATGGAAAAGTGACTGAAGAAAAGACTCCAGTAAAGAAGAACAAGAAGAAGAGTGACTCAAAGAAAAAGACTGATAAGAAGGATTCTGGTAAGAAACAAGATGTTGGTTATAACAAATGTCCACCCCCACTTGAAAATGGATATTCTCCAAGAAATCCAAATTCAGAAAGAGTCGAAAAGGCAACAAATTTACAGTGGGAGTCAGAGTCTAAAGTCAATTTGCCAGAAAATATTGATGTGATTTTTACCTCATCTGACACTGATCATGAGTCCGAGTTAATAAAGAAAGTCGTCGATCAGGTGTTGGGTAAAGATGAAACTGAGGAGTCAAAGTTGGAGTCAAACTCAGAGTCAGAGTCAAAGTCTGGTTCTGAAAGTTCAAGTTCGACAGTCAATAGTCCAAAATCTTCAGTTAAAAGGGTTTATAATAAAGAATTCCTGTTATCAAAATCTAATTTGAATGATGAAACGTTTAAAGTTGCATATACTTTGAATGATTCTGACAAATTATATTCTGATGAGGAATTTCCAATAAGAGGTGTTAAAACTGAAATGATTAAAAAGGTTTTCAAACTGACAGAAATTAATATTTCTGAAAAACCTAAAACTTACACCTCAAGAGTACAACAAAGATTAAACAAGAAAAAAGGTTACAGTTCTGGTTCTGGTTTTCAAAAGAAACCAAACCCTAACCGTAATTTTAAAAAGAAAGGTCTTGGATTTATTCCAACAGAAAAACAGAAAACTGATAAATATGTTCGTGATTTTAAAGCAAAGATGACATTTGTTTCAGGTACATCAGCAGAAGAAGAAGAAAAGAAAGAATTTTGGAGACAATCGAACAAAGAATTCCTTGCAAAGAAGCAAGAAGAGATGAAAGAAACGAGAACCTGTTTCCAATGCAATACTGTTGGACATATTGCCAGAGATTGTTCTAAGGCAATACAATCAAAACAGGGAGTTTCTCGTAAACTTAAACAGAAAGTGATTGAGTTTGAACCACCAATTGACAGAACAAAGTTATTCAAAAATTCTACATTTGAAATTGGTGAATGTTCAAACAAGTTTTACAAGAAAAGAGCTAAAAATGACAAACAAAAATGGGTGGTTAAGAAGTCTGGAAGTAGTTCTAGCGATGATTCTGATAGGTCAAAATCAGAGGAGCTATCTTCTGGCGATGAATCTGATTCCACAAAATCAGATGAGCCACAGGTTGAGTTAAAATTGAAAACTTCAGTTCCTCCAATGGATGATGTTCATTTTCCACCATTGAAGGCTGAAAATTTTAAAAAGAAAATTGGTAATGTTGAAATTTCAAACCAATTTTATGATGACAAGAAGGAATTTGATGTCGAAAAGGCTTTTAACCCTACTGTGAAACATATTTTTGGTAAAATGATTGATCAAAAAGTCAAAGGGGTTAAAGAGTTCTATGAGAAGAAGACGAAGAAAGATAAGGTTGAACCATCCCTGGTTTGTGACTGGGATGGTTCATACTATGAACAGTAAGTCTGTGGACTTGCCGGAGATCCCAAGTTGGTAATCGTGGATCAGGAATCGGCATCATTATGTGTATTTGATTGTGTTTTTTGTACATGTGGTAAATCAGGGACATTAATTTGTACTTGATTTTCTACAAGTGGTTGAAGACAAAATGATGAATCACATCCCCAACTTTACAAGTGGTAAAAACAAACTTATTTTCCGGAAAAATCATTTTGATTAAAACAAACTTAAGTGTTTTGAAATCTTAATGAGAAAATGGTTTGTTGTGAGGGGGAGTTCTGATTGTTTATGCCAAAAGAATGGCGAATTGATGTGATTTGATATCAGTTGTCAACTTTCTTGTACAGTTTGTTTTCAAATTTCCTAAAATGTGTTTGCATTTTAGGGGGAGTAAATTTTTTAGAAAATCCAAAAACATTTGAAAATTTGAAAAAGCCAAAAACTTTATAAAATTCAAAAATGAGTTTTGTTGTATAAAAGAGGAAATGATAGTACATCAGTGGACGATCACAACATGCTAAAGAATTGGAAAGTAAAAATGTGATAAACGGTCTCACTGATGATATGCCAGTAGGTTTTTGCACATTTAGTAGATTGTGACGAGATATAAACCTAAATTTCAAACTTGCTTGTTCTGTGGGTTAACACAAACTTGAATATATAGGTAACCCCTGAAATCTTGTTTGAAAGGTCCCTTATTCTGAGATACTAGGTCTTTATGCTCAGTGATATCTGGGGTATTATCCCGGGACTTCTGCTGAAAGAAATTTCTGACCTAGTCCCCGGATAATGCTTTCTGCAAATGCTTGAAACATAGCATCGCCCTCAGCAAGCTGATGAAACAATAAAATTGATAGTCGCTGCTGTTGTAATGCAAAAGATCCTCTAAAGGGGACACACCAAAAGTCGAAGCCGTCATCTCTCTGCGTATCGAAAGATCGACCTGAGCTCTCACGGCCCTCGTACTATAATTTATTCCCCTGACAGATATCATTTGTGGTATACTCACCTGTAAGACTGAATATTGGGATCTGGATACGAGAGTATATTCAAGTAGTGGGACACACAAATAAGTTCAAGAGCTTAAAACATTAACCTCGTATCTCGGATCAATTGAACTTTGTGTGAGAATTTAAGTGGATCAGTATACTGACAATCTAAGTGAATCGTTTAGAACTTAAAATGTTTGAAGCTTAACGGTGTTGGTGATGTGTCTCAAAAACTGATATGATCCTCTTACACAAACTCACAAAAATATTGTTTGTAAATATTTCTTTACTGCATTTCATTTTATTCAAAAAATCCAAAAAGATTTTCAGTGTGTTTTAGCATAAATTTTGAAAAAGTCAAAAAGATTTTCAACAACTGGTGTTGAGAAGCTGATTTTCAAAATTCCAAGTGCTAAATTTGATGAACTGGTTTGGGAGTGTTGTGTGTAAAAGATTTTAAAGTCTTGTTACAAGTGATCATCAGAAGTTTTGAATTTGATATTTCATCAAGAGGTTCATCAGAGGCTATAAATGTTAGATCATTTTTTGTGATATTTGCAAAGTGATGTCTGAATGTGTTCAAGTTATCATCAGAAAATTTATTTTTGGGTAGAGAATGTGCAGGTTATTTGAATGATAGAGAGTCAGGTTCCGATACCTGAGGATTGTGTGATTTCAACATGTCAGGCTGTGATCTCAGCAGATTGAGAGGGAGAGTCTGAAGTCAAAGCTGAAGAAGCAGTTAGAGCCAGTGATGATTCTGGAACTACATTTGAGAAATAGAAGAATGAAAGAGAAGATAGAGATTGAGGATACTCACAGCGTCAGACACTTCAAAGAGTTCGAGAGGATTGATAAAGACTGAAGATGCGAAGACTCGACACTGAAGACTCCGTCAACATCCGAGGGGGAGTTTGTTGGTGCATCCGTCTGTCGTCTACGTCTTATATCGAGTCTCAGTCTCGTTACGGATCTGAAAGATGATGATGTCAACATCTTGGATGATGACATCATACTAGTGATATCATCATTACATCATCTCACAAAAGACAAAAGATTTAGAATGTTAAAGTTTGTATTCGGTCATAATGTATGTTGTTAGATGATAGGTCCGCTTATGTGTCCAATGGGAGATCCGCTTATATGTACCATACTAGGTCCGCTTATTTGTCATGTCCTTATAAGCGAACCTGGTCAGCCTATATATACACACATAAGCGGAACCATTAGAGATAGTTCTAGTCATTGTCTTCCGGTGAGCCACGAAGTGCTGCCGAAGTGTCGACAGGTTGTAAACGTCTTCTAGATCAATAATATCGACAGTTTTATGTGTATACGTGCTGAATTACATCAAAACACTTGTTTCCGCCTCTTGTTTTGGTGAAAAACTCTTCTACACGACTCGTTTAGGTCTGAATTCGATCCTACAGAAACCAGTAAGATGACAAGGATTATTCTTTAGATCATGAAGGTTTTCGGTCTTAATTTTTGGTTTTAACCTAAAACCGAACTGACTTGACCCAAGTTATATAACCAATAGCTGATTTAAAATGACCCAAGTTATATAAGCGATAACTGATTTAAAATGTAAGTAGATGATGAAAGGTTGAAATTTAATGGTCAGATTTTTCTTATTTTCTTACTAAAATTAAAAGAATAAGAGAAATAAATTAATTTAAAAATGTGAAAATATAAGAAATTAGTTGTCTTAAGCTTTTGGGCAGTCTTGTAAACATGTATGTGTTCTCAACTCTTTTTTTCAAATAAATTTCTAATAGAAATGATAAGCAATATATCACAAGAGGATTGATAAACTAATAGAAAACAAGTATCGCTTCATGAATTGTAACCCTGTCGGTTTTGAAGTACCTTAACCGAAAATTTAGATTTTAGTTATGACCAAACTGAATTGAACCTTCTCATGCACACCCTTAGAATTACTAAGAAGTGTTGTGTTTTACATTACATCGCGAATTTGGTTTTGGTTATGGCTCAAAACCGAACCGCCCCGTACATAGCCCTAACTCACCAACCTAAGTGATATGTTTCCCGCCGCATCGCGCGGGTAAACGACTAGTATATATATATATATATATATATATATATATATAACCAAACCCTAACCCGCCCCCACTCTCATGATTCACTCTCTCTCGGCTCTCCCTCTCTCGCGACACTCTCATATCTCTCGGATATCTCCACTCTCTCGCAAGACTCTCGGTAAACCCTAGTTTTCAATTATTTATGTGTATTGTATATTTATGAGATTTGATTGTATGATTTCATGTGTATGTGTCTAATCGGTTGTGTAAACTTGATTAGGGTTTTGCATGATAGGATGATCTTGATAAATATATGTGTTAGAACTGATCCGTGATGTTATGTGTTTGATTAGGATACCCAAAAACACGTTAAAAAGATCATGAACACGTTTTAAAAAGAGCTGAAAGAATTTCAGCTTCTGTCTAGATTTTTGTATTGACTTGTAACGACTGTTTCTTGGTCAAACATCACGAAATCGAATGGTTCTTGAGTCTAGAGTCAAGTTCACGAAAATAGCTTTTAAACCCCACTAGATTCGTATTTTGCCGACATGTTTTGGTCAGTCAAAAGATTTAAATGAAACAAAGGTCGAAACTGTGTTTTTTTTGCAGAAATAGCAGTCCATTACGGGAGTCATAACGTGGTCAATAATTAGAGTTAAAGTTTTACTATAGATAGTCCTAGGAGATTATGAAATTCTCAAGAATTTCATCAATCGGGTCGACCAGGATTTTTAAATAAAATAAACCGTAAACTGTCGACAGAATGTGACGAATTTAACCTTTATGTGCTATAGGAATTTTGGTGATTTTCTGTGAACATTTTGGGCTTGAGAAAAATATATATGTCATTGTGGACTAGTTGACATGTCTTATAGGTTATTAGTAATTTTTCTGACCCGTTTGCTATTTTTGATAAAATCCTCAAACAATCTTAAAAATACAATCTTAAAAACTGAAGCAAAGCTGAAAGTTTCTGAACTTTGTGTTATTGTTTGTGAATGCATCTAATTTGTTACCTAAAGTGTTCTTGAGGTGTATAACATGAATAAATGTCATTTAGCATGTATGTGTGTTTACGTGGTATCTGTATGCATAAACTTGCCATGATCCTTGATGTAGAATGTTTGTACGATAGTATATGTGAAACCCCAACGTGTTGTCCAAATCATTTAACTAATAACAACATGTAAACGTATTAGGACGTGGTTAACTATAACAACTTGTAGTCACATAATTCTAGCCGGGCAAATCAAAGGTGAGTTCACGGCCCCTACTCTTTTAACTTTTACTAAAACACGTGGGGAGAAAGCATGTCCTACATTACAGTAAAATAATGTCATAACGTTATGGTAAAGTAACGTCACAACTATTAGAGTTTTTGTTATATTAGTTATGGTCACGAAAGTGCACATTTATATCACAAGTCCTTCATCTCGGACCCGTTAGTATTGGAGTATTGTGTGGGAATTTTGAGTAGTACTACTGGGCCCGACAAGCCCCACCCAAGTTAGTCGCGCTAACTCGACCGTTAATGGTCGAACGAGTGTTAATTTTGTCTATCACATCACCATGGTCAGTGATAGGCCTTGTAATCAAAGGCAACAATACATAATCAGTCAACTTCGTTTGCGAATGCTTACTGACAAAACGTATAGGTTAGCTACCTACAAGTATAACAAGAAACTGTTAATCACTATTACCAACTGTAAACAACTGAAACAATGAATGGTTTTACATCTGTGAACAAAACCTGTGAACTCACTCATCATTATGTGTTGACACTTGTTTTTGCATGTCTTTCTCAGGTTGCTAAAGTATCACACATCAGGACTAGGATGCATTATGGAGTCGCATTGATTTCATCAAACATTTAGACTTAGCTTTAGTTACTTTAGCTATTTGATTTTTGTAAATATTTATGCTTCCGCAACTCAGATGTATTAATAATATTTTCTCATGAACGAGCAAACAAGAAAGTTTTTAAACTCATATAGAGGTCGTTCTATATGACTAGTGTCTTGGATCCTGGTTTGTCACATGCCACGCGGTAAAACCCCGCAAGTGGAATTTGAGGGTGTGACATATCATGTTCTATTAATTCAAGTTTATTATTCCTTAATATGTCTTGGGGTAGAGTGCTGTAACTCTTACTGTTGTAGCAGGGGTTGACACACTGTACTTGAACATCTAGCCAAATTTCAAACTTTAAGTAATACTCTAAAGGTGAACCCCTACTATGAACGAAGAAGTAATACACCAGGTATTAGTGCGTGTCATAGATTTATTAATTTTTGTAAACCATGATATTTTTTTCTTGACATACGCTTTTGAATGTCATAAAATATGTGTGTGTCATTGTTCGCGTGTCAAGAGGAGTGTATTTTCTAGTAGTGAAGGGTCACTACAAATGTACTTGAACAACTAGTCAAACTAAATTTGAAACTTTTAGTCTATTATGTTTTAACGCTAGTGCCTTATTTGAAGTTTTTTATTCCTTAATATGTCTTGGGTTAGAAGGGGTAACTAGAAACACTCTAAGCAACACTCCACGGGTGAAGGAAGAACTAATACGCCGGGTATTAATCTATTATGTTCTATTATTTCAAGTTGAACATTTAGTTAAGCCAAATTTCAAACTTTAAGTAACACTTTAAGGGTGAATCTCTACTTTGAACGAAGAAGTAATTTCCCGGGTATTAGTATATTATGTTCTATTATTTCAAGTTTATTAATCCCATGTATTGGGTTAGAGTGTTATAACCCCTACTGTTGTAGCAGGGGTTGACACAAACGTATTTGAAAATCTAACCCCTACTGTTTAGCAAGGCTGCTAGACGAGCGATCCTGGTCATTAATTTTGAAAGTGTGCGTTTTTTGTCGGAGATGTCATTGGCGCGAGGGAGACCCCAAGAAAAAAAGGGCTTGAAAGTTGAAAGTGTTGTCCGCTAGCAAACACTTGGAACAACTTAGACTGAGTGTAGTGGGGCGACTCCCACCCCCACGTCGCCCCTAAGTCGCCCCAAACACCGCCCCCATCGGCGTCCCCCCTTGCCCGTCCTCTGCTCGTCGCCACCCCTCTCAAATTTTCAACTTTTGGCACAAAAATTCAAACATTCCCCCTAAGTCGCCCCAAGTCGCCCCCAAACACCGCCCCCCCTTTTTTTCTTTGTGCAAGACGCCCACTTCTCGTCGCTCCACTACCTTTAGTCTTAAAGACATATACATATATAGCTAGACGTGTCTAAGAATTAATGGTTACTCGGAAGCCGTGCAAGTAGAAAAAAATGAGAAACTTGTTATAAACTTGTAAATTGGGCTAAAAGACAAATAACTTATTTTTACATCTGGCAGAATCTAGTTTAAATCTTTTTTTGTTTTAAAAAATTAAGGATAATAAAATATTTAACATTTTTTAAAACTTTGATCATCTACCGTGCACATGGTCTAGGCTGGCCCGTGTGTTAGAAAACAAAGATAAATAAAACTCATTATTTTAGGTTTGTGATAACAAACTTCTAATAAACAAACTCTACTTGCATTTTTTTTTTCTTAATTGGATGCCCTCCGCATGGTCTGGGCTGGCCTGTAAATTGAGAAGACAGACAAATATAACTCATTATTTTACGTTTGTGATAACAAACTTCTAATTAACAAACTATACTTGCATTTTAAATTTATTTTTAGCTGGACTTAATTACTAACTCATTAGCCAACTTGTGTTTAGAACATTTTCTAATTTAATATATAATGAGCAGCCGTAATAAAATTTAGGAAATGGATGGAGGCATTGTCTAGACAAAAGTCCTCGAAAACGAATATTATGTACTTCATTTGACTTTCTTTCTTGTATTCGTTGGTTACCATTTGTAAGCTTTGCGTCACTTGAAATTTATAATTTGTGATAAGCCCTACTTTTTATTCATTGCGTTCCTTGTATGTTTGTAGTTCTCATTTTTAATCCTCTTTTCCTTAGCAATCTATGGATTCCTTACTTAAGAAAATGGTTCCTGATATGCTATAGGGTGTGGTCATGACCCTTATGACCACCATGATCCTCCACGTCAGCGCCATGTCACCCACCTCGAATCCACCATCCAAAACCAATACCCTAAGGGTGTGGTCACGATCCAAACCACTATCCTCTTATTTATTTTAATTTATCTTTATCTAAAGAAAAAGGAAATGATTTGTTGAAAAATGGAAAGGAGGACCATGGTTGTCATGGTTTAATCCATGCAAACCATGGTGGATCATGCAAGGGACTGGTGTAGTCTTCCATTCATGTTCCTATGTGGCGAATCATGTTCCAACCATGACGCCCACACCCTTTAGCCTTAAGCTATAGGGTGTGGTTATAACCCTTATGACTAGGGATGAGCATTAAGTACCTGGTACCGGTACCGAACCGGTACCGAACCGGTACCGTACCGAACCGAACCGAACCGGTACCGGGTATATTCGGTACCGGTACCGGTTCCTATTTTACTCGTTTTTTGGTACCGGTACCGGTATTTTTGGGTAAAACACTAGTAAAGTACCGAAAGTACCGGTACCGGTACCGAACCGGTATATTCGGTACCGGTACCGGTACCACTTTTCAACGTTTTTCGGTACCGGTACTTTCGGTACCGGTACCGGTTCGGTACCGGACCGGTACCGAGCTCATCCCTACTTATGACCACCATGATCCTCCACGTCAGCGCCATGTCACCCACCTCTAATCCACCATCCAAAACCAGTACCCTAAGGGTGTGGTCATGACCCAAACCACTATCCTCTTATTTATTTTAATTTATCTTTATCTAAAGAAAATGATTTGTTGAAAAATGGAAAGGAGATAAATAACTATGCTTCATAAATTCTTTTTCTTTGAATCAGCTCGAAATAATTTAGTTAATTAAAATACAGCACTTCGAAACCCATATTTCTGGAAATTTTAATTGATATGTAGCAGTTTAGAACTTATCTTGCGCACAAAGTTTTCCGAAAGAAGCATTACTAGTTGCATTCCATCACAAAGAATATATACAATCTCAAGTGCGTGCGGACACTTAAGTCCTTACAATGCAAACCCTAGTCCGTATATAACCCTAAATACGGACAATACACAAAACAACCTAATCAGTACATAACTTATAAGTACTGACAATACAATACTTGACAAATTCGGACAGCCCTACTAGCTAGAACATATGAGTTCGGACAATATTACTAAGAACTTATAAGTTCTGACAAGCTTTAAACCACAAATTCGGACACCTAAGACACACTATTGTCCGAATTTGTTAAGGTATCTATCAACAAAAATACAAAACAAGTCCCTGAAGTATCAATCTTTGGCAGCATCCAGCATTTATCAACTGAGGTGAATTTACAATTTTCTCATTAATGAGCAAACAAGAAAGATTTTAAACTCATATAGAGGTCGTTCTATATGACTAGTGTGTCTTGGATCCTAACTTGTCACGTGCCAGACGGTAAAACCTCGCAAGTGGAATTTGAGGGTGTGACATATTATTTTCTATTAATTCAAGTTTATTATTCCTTAATATGTCTTGGGTTTTAGGTTTGTGATAACAAACTTCTAATAAACAAACTCTACTTGCATTTTGTTTTTTTTTCTTCTTCATTGGATGCCCTCCACATGGTCCGGGCATGCATTTAAATTGAGAAGACAAAGACAAATATAATCTTATGTTTGTGATAACAGACTTCTAATTAACAAACTATACTTGCATTTGGTTTTTTCTTAATTGGGTGCCTCTGTACACTCCATTTTAAATTTATTTTTAGCTGACTTAATTACTAACTCATTAGCCAACTTGCGTTTAGAACATTTTTTAATTTAATATATAGTGAGCAGCCGTAATAAAATTTAGGAAATGGATGGAGACATTATCTAAGACAAAAGTCCTCGAAAATGAATATTATGTGCTTCATTTGAATTTCTTTCTTGTATATTCGTTGGTTACCATTTGTAAGCTTTGCGTCACTTGAAATTTATATAATTGGTGAGAAGCCCTACTTTTTATTCATTGCGTTCCTTGTATGTTTGTAGTTCTCATTTTTACTCCTCTTTTCCTTAGAAATCTATTGATTCCTTAATTAAGAAAATGGTTACTGATATACTATAGGGTGTGGTCATGACCCTTATGACCACCATGATCCTCCACGTCAGCGCCCTATCACCCACCTCTAATCCACCATACAAAACCAATACCTTAAGGGTGTGGTCATGACCCAAACCACTATCCTCTTATTTATTTTAATTTATCTTTATCTAAAGAAAAAGGAAATGATTTGTTGAAAAATGGAAAGGAGGACCATGGTTGTCATGGTTTCATCCATGCAAACCATGATGGATCATGCAAGAGGATGGTGTAGTCTTCCATTCATGTTCCTATGTGGCAAATCATGTTCCAACCATGACGCACACACCGTGGTCATGACCCTTATGACCACCATTACCCTCTACGTCAGCGCCATGTCACCCACCACTAATCCACCATCCAAAACCTATACCATAAGGGTGTGGTCATGACCCAAACCACTATCCTCTTATTTATTTTAATTTATCTTTATCTAAAGAAAAAGAAAATGATTTGTTGAAAAATGGAAAGGAGATCAATAACTATGCTTCATAAATTCTTTTTCTTTGAATCAGCTCGAAATAATTTAGTTAATTAAAATACAGCACTTCGAAAACCATATTTCTGGAAATTTTAATAGATATGTAGCAGTTTAGAACTTATCTTGCGCACAAAGTTTTCCGAAAGAAGCATTACTAGTTGCATTCCATCACAAAGAATATATAAAATCTCAAGTGCGTGCGGACACTTAAGTCCTTACAATGCAAACCCTAGTCCGTATATAACCCTAAATACGGACAATACACAAAACAACCTAGTCAGTACTTAACTTATAAGTACTGACAATACAATACTTGACAAATTCGGACATCCCTACTAGCTAGAACATATGAGTTCGGACAATATTACTAAGAACTTATAAGTTCTGACAAGCTTTAAAACACAAATTCGGACACCTAAGACACACTATTGTCCGAATTTGTTAAGGTATCTATCAACAAAAATACAAAACAAGTCCCTGAAGTATCAATCTTTGGCAGCATCCAGCATTTATCAACTGAGGTGAATTTACAATTTTCTCATTAATGAGCAAACAAGAAAGATTTTAAACTCATATAGAGGTCGTTCTATATGACTAGTGTGTCTTGGATCCTAACTTGTCACGTGCCAGACGGTAAAACCTCGCAAGTGGAATTTGAGGGTGTGACATATTATTTTCTATTAATTCAAGTTTATTATTCCTTAATATGTCTTGGGTTTTAGGTTTGTGATAACAAACTTCTAATAAACAAACTCTACTTGCATTTTGTTTTTTTTTCTTCTTCATTGGATGCCCTCCGCATGGTCCGGGCAGGCATTTAAATTGATAAGACAAAGACAAATATAATCTTATGTTTGTGATAAGAGACTTCTAATTAACAAACTATACTTGCATTTGGTTTTTTATTAATTGGGTGCCTCTGTACACTCCATTTTAAATTTATTTTTAGCTGACTTAATTACTAACTCATTAGCCAACTTGCGTTTAGAACATTTTTTAATTTAATATATAGTGAGCAGCCGTAATAAAATTTAGGAAATGGATGGAGACATTTCCTAGACAAAAGTCCTCGAAAACGAATATTATGTACTTCATTTGAATTTCTTTCTTGTATTCGTTGGTTACCATTTGTAAGCTTTGCGTCACTTGAAATTTATAATTTGTGATAAGCCATACTTTTTATTCATTGCGTTCCTTGTATGTTTGTAGTTCTCATTTTTAATCCTCTTTTCCTTAGCAATCTATTGATTCCTTAATTAAGAAAATGGTTACTGTTAGACCAAGCGGTATGGGGGCTGGCTTAGGCGTGGCCCGGCGTGGCCCGGCGCCGGTCCCCCACACCGCCCCCCTAGCCCCGTCCCGTCGTAACCGGCTGCCACCCGACGTTCTTCACGGGCCTCATTTTCAAACAATTAGCCGTTGGTAACGGCTATAATTATTAAAAAAAAAAAAAAAAAAAACTTTTTCACTTTAAATATAAACCCCTCTTTTTATCCATTTTTTATACCATTTCCTCAATACTTCTCCCATTCTTCTCTCATTCTCATCTATTTTTATAAAAAAACACTCACCTTTTTTTATACAATCATGAATCCATTCAACCCAAACAACCCCAACCCGAACAATCCCAACCCGAACAATCCAAACCCGAACCAACCTAGCTTTTTTTCGAGTCCCGCTTACACTCCGACTATGCACGAGCGGATGATTTTAGGATTATGAGGTTGGATCTCGACTCGGTTCCGGAGGATGAACGAAAGGTTTATCGGTGGATGAAAGAGAAGGTTAAGAAGAAATGGGCGTCGTAGGTTGTGAGCGGAGGACTTTTTTAATGGTATCGTTATTTTTTTTTTCGTTTCTAGGATTAGTAGTTTTAATTTTTAGGAAACGTAATTTTATTTTTATGTTATGAAATGAATTTATTTATGTTGTATTTTTTGATTTTTATGAAGTTTTTATTAAGTTAACAAAAAAAAAAGTTAGAAAATTATAAAATAATTAGGTGGGGTAGCCCCATCCTCCCACCCCCTTAAAAAGCAAGGAGGCCCATCCTCCATGGGATGGTGATATGGCGCCTACGTTGCGGCCCATCCTCATGGGGATGAGCCTCCCCATACCCTCTAGTCTTATGGATAATGATTATATGGAAAGGAGATCAATAACTATACTTCATGAATTCTTTGAATCAGCTTGAAATAATTTAGTTACTTAAAATACAGCACTTCGAAACCCATATTTCCGGAAATTTTAATAGATATGTAGCAGTTTAAAACGGGTTATCTTCTTCAATTATGTAACTTTTTTTTTTTTTGAACAGAAACTTTCATTAACCCGAAGAAACCACTCGAAACCGAGCGGCCAAAACTACTTCAATTATGTAACTAATTTGCGACTAGTTTGGGGTAAAAAAAAAACAGGATTGTTGCAAATCAGTCAACAAAGCGCGGTCAGATATCAGTCGCTAAGGAGCACTCGTAAATTGGTCAACACTCATAAATCGGTCGCTTATTGGCACTCGCGAACCAGGCACAGTCATTGAAACAAGAATATTAGTTGGAAAATGCATTTTTATTACTCCAAAATCTGCATCTATCTAATTTTGACCAGTATGCGAAATGGGCTCGTGTGTGTACATATGAAGGCAATGATATTTCAGGATGTGTGTTTTTATATATTTCATAAAGGCACGTACTTATGAATGTATATCAAGTCGTTAGTTATTAATCATTTCCTCCTTATCAATTGGTGTCGGTCACTTTTTATTATTAATAATAATAATAAGAGAAAAATTCTCGGATAGTCCCTGTGGTTTGCCGATTTTTCACCTTTAGTCCCTAACTTTCTAAAATTACACATATAGTCCCCAAGTTTTTGAATTTCGTTCTCGAATAGTCCCTGTCCTGGATGGTGTTTACTTTGTGGTGTTAGATGCGTGTGAAATGACAAAAATACCCTTACTGTCAAATTATATAACCCTACAAAAAGTAATTTGGGGTACCTTAGGCTAAATTAATAGTTGTGTCTCTTCACATCACACTCTTAAATAATACCCTTGCATTAATACATATACCATATGTTAAGCACATGTTACGCAACCCAAACCAACATGTCACAATATACACACCCTTTTAATAAATTATATGTTATATCTCTTATATAAAAAGGTTGAATATAGTAAACACACAAAAAATATGTTATATCTCTTATATAAAAAGCAACATGTACCCTTTTGTTTGGCACACAAGTCTCTTTGATTAACACATGCCTCTTTAATTAACACACACATCCCTTTGATATTTATAGTTTACTTTGCATTCATTTGAACCACTATAACTTTTACAAAAAGTCACGACCCTTCAATTTAATTAAACTTTGTTAAAAATAATACGATTAGAATACACCGCTTCATTCAACAACAATACGATTATCAACTCGCACTGTTTCGTCTAAAGGCACCGCTTCACTCAAAAAGTCAAAAGCAGTGTACTGAAACCAACACAAAACGTTCGTTGTGAACACATAAACTCAAAATTTATAATAACCGTTATCAACCCATGGATGCCTTGAGAAATGCTGCATCATCTCCGCTCCTCCCTCTATGAGTCTATGTCAGCGATCCTGATCTCCTTAAATTTTTCTTCGTGATCGGACTAATGAGTTTAGTTTGTGTATTCAGACATCGTTTCTCGCATAAATTCCTAGGCTACAGTGATCATACATTATTATTCATTGATTTGAGTTTTATTGGATTTCTTTTGTTTAAATGTTTGATTGGCGTTGACATTGAATGAGTGAATTGATTAGAGTTTTTTCATTGTTTGTTTGATTGATTTACTTTCATTTGTTAAATTGTGAGTTGACTGGAAATATAGGCCTGACTTAATTAAGTTATCAACCAAACTGCGACGTCTCCTCCCGTTGCCACCACCGTTTCCCGTCGTTTGCCGTGTCTCCTCCTGCTGCATGTAAAGCACTTCTGTCTCCCGGTGGCGCTTACTACTTCGATGGGGGAGGGTGACGGTGAAAAAAAAGAACGAATGTGTGTGGGTATAGGTATACTTTGGAATAGAGAAAATGAAAAAGTCAAAAGGTAATATTATTTCGTTTGTGAATAAGCAAATCTGATACACTTTACCCCTGCTTTGCAATTTAAGTTATTTGGTTTATTATATAAAAATCTATTTAGAAAGAAGAGATTTAGAACCCTGTAAAAATGATATTTTTTGTAAGAAGTGTGAGAAGGCATAGAATTGACATGTAGACATCATGTTTTGGGCTTAGACATGATGTTTTGGGTTGTTTTGGCAAGAAAAACACCAAACATAACAATTTAAGACACAATGCAATGTGTTTTAGGCTTAAAACTTAAAACACCATGCCAAGAATGTTAAATAGTGTGTTTTAAGTGTTAAGTAGTGTGTTTTAAATTGCATGCCTATAATACATTGCATTGTGTTTTAAATTGTTATGTTTAGTGTTTTTCTTGCCAAAACAACCCAAAACATCATGTCTAAGTACAAAATATGATGCCAACATGTTAATTTCTATGTGTTCTCACACTTCTCACGAAAAAAAGGTCCTTTTTACAGGAACCGCACCCAGAAAGAACATACTAGAAAGATATTTAAACTTAGACATGAACTATTTGAATAGAATATATAGTAGAAAGATTTAGAAATATTGATAAGATATAGAAATATTTATAGCACATCATTTTGTTGAAACAAGGAATTATGAATGTTAATTCCAATTTCTTCGTACTTGCGGTCTTCCCAGCAACATGGTTCATACTTTTCGAATTCACACAAGTGGAATTTTCTTTTAAAGTTTGAATTTGGTATGTTAACACCCATAACGCGAATCCGTAGTTTAACGTTATCATATCATCTTTTCGAATCCGTCGTTTAACGTTATCATGTCATCTTTGATTTGTTATAATGGTCTTATTACCTCAATATGCGAGTCATAACTCAATTTCCACATGATAATACCTTTCGGCCGCGACGTAGCTTGACGCAAAACACTAATATTTTGGTTTTATAAACTGGATAATGTTGCAACCCCCAACCCCTGCCCGGGAGCGGGTGCCGCGAGACTCAGATTGGTGGTTTCGGTGTTTATTAATTTGGCAGCGGAATACATCAGGACCGTAGTTAGAAAATATTTTTATCAGAGATAAACACCAAACTTTTTATAACAAATCTTTGGGATAAAAGCCAAGTTCATTTGATAGTACACTTGTAAGGATAAACCCTAATTATTGAAAACAAAAACTCATTTTTATTTAGGTAATTTTTATAGCCACTTTTCCAAACCTTCAGTGCTCTCCAGCTGGCTTCTGTTGGCTTTCACATTGTGTTACCTGAAATGCGTTTTAAAAACATTTTATCAGCAAGAAATACTGGCAAGTTCATTCCATTTTTGTAAAGCATCAGTTGTTTATATATTACAGTATTAAGGGCGATTACAATGTTTATATCTACACAATTACTCGGTCAGTACATGTCACTCGACGGATCTGTGACTATGGTCATATCACACATTGGATACCCGTGCCCAATTGTGAAGGTTATCAAGTACTATATACAACCTCGCAACCCCCGACCCCTACCCCGGGAACGGCTGCCGCGAGATCCAGATTAGTGGTATCGGTGTTTATTAATTTGGCAGCGGAATACATTAGGACCGTAGTTATGAAATATTTTTATCAGAGTTTAAACACCAAACTTTTTTATAACAATACATTGGGATAAAACCCAAGTTCATTTGACAGTACATTTGTAGGGTTAAACCCTATTTAGTGAAAACAAAAAGTCTTTTTTATTTAGGTAACTTTTATAGCCACTTTTCCAAGCCTTCAGTGCTCTCTAGCTGGCTTCTATTGGCTTTCACATTTTGTTACCTGAAACGCGTTTTAAAAGGTTTTGTCAGCAAGAAATACTGGTGAGTGTATCCCAATTTAATCAAAATAGTTTTATCACTTTAACAGTATTTAGAGCGATTACAATGTTTATATCTACACAATTACTCATTCAGTACTATCCACACCAGACCTGTGGGTCATATTACTCATTGGCTAACTCTTTGTCCAATAGTAACATTTTCCACATTTTGTATACAAAACCCCAACATGCCGGCAGTAATTGTGGAATACATTGACTCAATCACTGATAAGCATTACTAAAACATTTGAGGTTTGGTAAAACAGTTTGGTAGAAAAAGAGAATGACTCACATTGTTTACTTAGGTAAAAACTAAAGCTTCCTGGTGTATCTCGTGGTTAATATCTATCAAAATTAAACAATGCACACGTGTTAGTAAAATAACACAATTATTTTAACCGTACAACTCGAGATAGAATTCCAATGACTGAGTCAGGCAGAGCCTTGACAAGCATTACGGAATCGTAGATCAATCGGGTGTAACACGAGACAGAACTCCAACGACCGAGTCGGGCAGAGCCCTGACATGCATTACGGAATCCTAAATCGACCGTGTAGGGTAGCTGCAGGGTTATAGTACTTGCAGCGAGGCAGAGCTTCGCTTAATAGTGGGTATTATGCCCGGGTATAATTTCTACTACTAGAGAAATTAAGAGAGAATTCTGAGAAATGAACGGTTTGAAATGAGCTCGACCACCCTTATTTATAGGCTAATCCGGCACCTTGTCGCGCCCCGCGAAGCCCCAGGCTAAGCCTGTCGTTGCCCGCGAGAGCGTTAAGGGCAGCGGTAGCTTTGACTAGTCAGCAGACTAGCCTTGCCACGTGGTGACACGTGGTGGCTTTGTTTGTCCGGCAAAGTCACAAGTCCTCGCGGCCCGCGAAGGATCTTCCTTCGTCTGTCGCGGCCCGCGAGCGACTCCTGAATTTTTTTTTCTTTGATTTTTCTAAGTATAGTATTATTTCGGGCTCGTTTCTCGCGTACGTGGTACGTAAGGAACGTTTAGGATCACGTTTAAGGGTTCTAGGATGTATTTAGGAGGGTTGTTATATCCTCCCCACCTTATTTTAGATCTCATCCTCGAGGTCTACTGGAACAGGTGTGGGTATTTTCTCTGCATTTCTGATTCGAGTTCCCACGCGTATTCTGGTCCTCTCTTGGACTCCTATTTCACTTTGACCAGAACTAGTCTCTGATGTTTTAGATTCTTGATCTTTATATCTTTAATCTGAATGGGTTTCTCTACAAACTTAAGTTTCTCATTTACCTCTATGTCCTTGAGAGGTATCACTAATGATTCATCTGCTAAACACTTTTTGAGATTACATACATGAAACAAATCATGTATTCCTGCCATTTCCTCTGGCAGTTGTAGCTGATAAGCTACTGGTTCCTGGGGCTTAGCTTTCCTTGTTTAACGAATCTGACCACTCCTTTCCAAGGAGAGACTTTCAACAATACCTTATCTCTAACTTGAAATTCTAAAGGTTTTCGTCTGTTATCTGCATAATTCTTTTCACGATCTCGTGCTACTTTTAGTCTTTCCTTTACTTGAATTATGTTATCTGTTGTTTCTTGCACTATCTCTGGTCTAGATAATTGCTTTTCTCCAATTTCTGCCCAATAGTGTAACACCTAGTAAAAATCACGTCCAATGATGTGTTGACACTTGTACTAAACCCTAATAAAGTCAAACGTTGACCATAAGGGACTAATTTTGTGAAAAATCAAAAACTTTGAATGCGCAAAAACTTTGAATAACAATACACGGTATTCATATTCACAAACGAGCCACTTATTGGTCGAGAGGAGCCGTTTGCATAATTATTTGAAAGTTTACACGTCGAAGGGTTAAAAGCGTCAACATGTTAATTTTTACCTCTGAATGACCTTTTAACAAACCGAGAGCTTCATGATAATTAATTACACTCTAGGTATAGCCTAATATTGGCCATTTAAGACTTTTACGCCAATAAGTGAAATTACGCGCAAGTTTGCAAGTTAAAGGGGTTAAAAGCGTCAACATGTTTAATTATACATCTGAATGATCTTTTAACGAACCCGAAGCATCATGACGTGCAATTATACTCTCGGGAATGCCTAATATGGGCTACATAGGGCTTTGATGCTATTAAACAATGATACGCGCAAGTTTGCGCGTTAGAGGGACCAAAAGCATCAACTTTTAAATCTATGCCTTTGGGTGACCATTTAAGCGAACGGGAGCGTCGTAATAATTAAGCACATGCTTGGAAATACTCAATATGGGCCACGAAAGGCTTAGATATTGTTAAACGGTATTACGCGCTACTTTTTGCGATTAAGGGACTAAAAGCGACGACTAGCGAAACTACGCCTTAGAGAGGCCTTTTGAACGAACCAAAAACTCCGCAATGTTCGTTCATACCCTCGGAAGTATTTAATAGTGGCCATGTAAGAATTCTATACCGTTTCACGATGATGCGTGCGAATTCGCGAATTAAGAGGTTAAAGGCGTCAATGCGCAAATCTACACTTTAGGGTGATCTTTTAAACGGAATAGGAACTTTGTAAGGATCAGTTAAACTCCCGAGTGTGCCTAAGGTTGGCCGTATAAGGTTTCATACCTGATATTAGCATTAAACATATAAAACTAGAAAGTAAGGTGCCATATATGTCATTTATGAAAAATTTAAAAGCTGAATAAAAAGACAGGGACCAGAACTGTAAACCAGCATATTTGTTGCCTGGACTAGGCTGCTTTGCGGGCCACGAGCCCACAGGGCCTGCCCTTCGCGTGCCGTTAGAGATCAAATAGCAAAATCAGCCGATATAGATGTTTTCGTGCCATTTATGACATAAATGGAACTTAAAAGCTGAATAAAAGACGACAGGGACCAAATTCAGCAAACTGCCAAACTTGTTTACTGGACTGGGCTGGTTCGCGGGCCGCGTAGGTCAGGGTTGTCTCGTTCGCGGGCCGCAAAGCCCAAACAGCAGCAACTTGTTTTAATGTTGTTGTTTTGGGTTCTTGTTTATTCTCCACACATCCTTAAACCATTAAACAAATCTATGAGCATGTTATACTGATTTTATAGCTGGTATTACACCTGTTATCATCTTGTGATTTCCCCTCAACACTTGTCAAAATCTTGTTCAATTCAAGAAACTATAAATAGGAGTGAACACCCACCTTGAACACTTGCACCTTTCATTCAATCAGCTATCTCTCTCAATTCTAAGAGGATCCTGAACTTTTGGGAACCTCCTTTCTGTCCCTAGGACTTTATGTAAGTGTCCTTTCGTGACTAGTTTATTTTGTTCGGCTTTTAAAGCCGAAAAGTCAAGCATTTTCGATAAACGCTTTGACTTTTAGCTAGACCATAAACGGTCAAGCCATTGTTCGCAACGAACATGGCTACGTGATCGTAATTAGGTAGGTGTTAGACCCTCAAAAGGGCACCTCCTAATTATCACGTTTACTTAGTTAATTGCCAGGTCAAAAATAATTAAAATAAAAGTCAAACGGGTCATTTTTAAATAAAATTCATAACTAATAATATAGAGGCTATAAAATCAGTTTTGTCACTTTAATAACTTGGTAAATATTAATTGAACATGTCTAGGCATGTTCAACCCAACAATTCTGAGTTTAGGCTCGGTTCGCAACCGAAAGTCACAAAAGTTGACTTTTGCTTTGACTTTCATTTCTGGCCCGATTAGCTTAGTTTAGTTATGCCTTAGGGTTCTTTTAGGACCATATTATATGTTAGTATAACCCTCTGAGGTCATACTTTATGGTCCCTTAGAAATCAGAGATTATTTGCATGTTCCGTTAATTGCTTGAAATTGACCATTATGCCCTTTTGTTATTAAAACGAGATTTTTAAAAATGTGAGAGGACAAAAAGCTTTATTATTGATATATAAGTATGTCATAAAAATTTGACATCAGTTTCTGGTCTCAAACGAAAGTTATGCAAGATATCGTAAAACAAAACTTTTTGTTAATTAAATTGCATTTTTGGCATAAATCATATTTAAAACCAATTTTTGGCACCAAACTTGCAACCCACTGTTATGATATAATATTTAGGGATTTTTGGTAATTTTTGTCAAATTTTATAATGAACATATCATAGAGTTCTAGCATGAATTCGGTAATTGACGATAAGGCCCTTTTCATTAATAAAATGAGTTTAACATGTGATTTGAATACTAAAAATTTTCCTACTAATGTCATATGTTAAATAAAATATTTTTAACATTTAAGACTGATCAAAACTTCAGAATTTTATAAACTCCTCAAATATCGTCAAATACCGACTTTTACGCTAATTAGGCGCATAGTGTGGTTTAAAACCATATTTAACGCCAAAGACTTGTTACCTACTGATTTTATAAAAAAATTGTTATAGTTTAACAGTAAGTATAAGTCTTGAACTCAGACTTCCAAATTTGACCCTAAAAGCATATGCGAAATGACCAAAATGCCCCTGCGGTGCATAGTTTGGCCATAAATAATAAACCTCACATATGTATGATATCTTACTGATGTAACTTGATAAAATAAATATTTTAACGGAATATTTTATACCAGAACCTCAGTTTGCTATTAAACCTCTTTTATAAATTTTAAAATGACCAAAATACCCTTACGGGGCTTAAATTGGTTTTAAATTCGTTTTGGGCATAATTGAAGATATCCTACTGATATCACAACATATTTTAAGAATAATAACTTATGGAACTTGTACTTGACTCATCCGGTTACCCGTTATGCTTATACGCGTTCGGTACAGTTCATGTAACTAGTTTACATAAATTTGCCGAAACTGGTCAAACCTTATCATTTTCATTTCAAAATCCAGAATGTATTTAGTTTACCCATTATATACAAGTCTTCATACTTGTTGGGTCTAAATTACATTCCAATCCGGTCATCGCTTAATCTAGCGTTTCATACCGTAAACCTTTCTTTAAACTAATCGGTCAAAGTTTACAACCTTGAAGAAACACTAGATAAATGACCGGAATCAAGTTATCTAGGGGGTTAGGTTCTGCATAAAAGGGGGGTAGTTCTCTCTCGTTTGATTTGATCGGAACAGACCTTCTTCTCGGATAAACTCTGCAAAACAAGCACAGTTAGCCTCGTCAAGGGGAGAAGAGGAGTTCTCTACTTGACCCGATTCCGGCGTGAGAATAAGTAGGTGTTTATGAAGAAGAAGTAGTATTGACGAAGTGTGTGTAACTTAATTTCCATACCTGAATCATTCTCATATTTATAATCGGGATTTTTGGCGGGAAAACTTGTTGTCGAAATCTTAACGGAAGATGCTGACACCGTAAGCAGTTATTTTCCTTCCATTAATTCTTTTGATCAGATGGCGAGATCATACGGATCGTGATCTTGATCGACAGCTAGGGTTCTGCCACGTGGAAAGTAAGTAAATGGAGATTTCTCTCTAACTTCGTGCCATCGTCGTGATTTCAGGGAGGCCTGAGATAATGACACGTGTCCAGACGGTTATAACCGTCTGGTGGTGCACGATTGAGCCTTCTAGAAGGTTATTGCCATAATCCGGTGTGACTCCTTATCGTGTGGCACCAGCTGAGTAAATAATGCCCAAGCCTGGGTATTATTAAGCGGAAATGTCTAACTTAGGATTCTCATCCTTTGTTTGCTATGAAGGCGCAAGGGTTCATGATTTTCCTTTTATCGCGCAAGTGTTTGCTCGTTGTCTTTCTCTTAAGTTCTCTCTGTAGGACCAGTTGCGCGGCAGCGCAAGGCCAAAAGAGACCTAAAAGATAAGGTTGTGGTATGGTACCGAGTACTTGTTAAGAGGTTTTTGGGACCTTATCCCTTCAAACCTAAATAAGACCCGTTAGTAATAAAATAGGTTAATATAAGCTTCGTTCCAGATTAGGAGCCCCGGTAAAAGATACTTGCACTTGTTTGAGTAGATTATACGGCTGAGTATACAAATCTTGCGTTTTAAAGCTCAGGTAAATACATTTAACTTATTTTCCCTTATACGGGCTTGGGATACAGTAAACTATTACCGCTTGGTCGGGTATTGAATATTTAATCGATTAGTGGTTAAATCATTGAGATAACCCGTTTTAATCTGAATTGTTTGATACAAAGCATTTGGGGGTTAATGTCACGGCCCTTGACCCGGTTTGAGCCGTTTCAGGAGCCGCGGGACAGAAAATCCCGTGGTATTTATTTAACAGCGGAAGTTTTCTTCAGGATCTTTTTAAAACTGAAATTTCCTGATTATTTTATTTCACAACTCGGGATATAACCCCCGGTAATTTACAATAATATGATTTCACTGAGAAATCTTTATGTTTACAAAACATGTTTTCTTATTTTATAGTGAGCCACTTTCTTAAGCTTGTAGTGCTTCACAGCACTTTTCCTGGATCACAACAGATCACCTGAAACATGTTTGAAAAAGGTTTTGTCAGCGGGAAATACTGGTGAATCATTCTTTTTATGAAAATAACACATTTGTTATAATTTACAGTATTAAGAGAGATTACAATGTTTCCTGATATCAACCAACTGCCCACAGTATTTGTCACTCGACATTCATCGGTAGCCTCTTAGCCCGATGGTGTCTGTGACTATGGTCATATCGCTCATTGGCTAACCCGTTGTCCAATAGTGACGGTTATCAAGTAATGTATACAAAACCCCACATACTGCCTGTAACTTGGTGATTACATAAACTTAATCACTGTAATTATAACCTTTGAAAATAAACATGATTTTGAAAGTAATTTGATGAAAAGAGAATGACTCACTTTGCAGATTTAATTTGAGCAGAGTCTAGCCTACTGATTAGCCTTTTAACCTAAATTTAATAACATGCACACAACTCAGTTAGTAACTTAATACAGCATTTACGATAACTCACGAGATTAAACCCTCACTACGAATGACAAAGTGTGATACTTAAACATCCATCGATTTAACGACGAATGACAAAGCATAAACCCTAATGTGGGCAGCACTTAAACATCCATTGGAAAGTTTAATCGATCGGACATTGAATCGTATCAGCGATCGAGTTATTACCCTATATTGCGGCAGCACTTCGTGAATCGTGTGTGTTTTTATAGTAAACAGTGTGTAACTCAGTGTACGAAACGAGTTTTAACGTCGAAATATGCAAACAGTTCAAGTCCCAGGCCCCTGTATTTATACCCTAATTTTGAACCTCCCGCGTGTCACGACAGGATCACCTGCACCTGTCGCGTATCGCGGGGCAATCCAATGTAGGCTAGGGTAGGCTTCTCACTGGTATAGGCCTGCTGAGTTGATAGTTCAAGATTTTTCAATTTAGACAACGCATTTTGATGATAATCGTTAATTAGGGTTTACCCCCCTTTGAGTTTTAGGGGCCCTGATTCTAATTCCAATTGTTCTGAAAATTTTAAGGTTTATTCAGAATTACTTGGGTTTCTCAATTAGGGTTTCCTATTGGTCAATTAAAATAATAATTAGGACTTTTTAATGAGAGTTGTTACATTCTCCCCACCTTAATAAAAATCTCGTCCTCGAGATTTACTGGAATAAATGAGGATACTTTCGCTTCATCTCTGATTCCAGCTCCCAAGTGTATTCAGCTCCTCTCTTTGAATCCCCCTTGACTTTGACAAGTACTAATCGTTTGTGTTTGAGAAACTTCACCTTTCTGTCTTCTATTTGAAGAGGTTTCTCTACGAATTTCAATTTTTCGTTTACTTCTATATCTCGAAGAGGTACTACCAGTGATTCGTCTGATAAGCATTTCTTGAGATTGGATACATGAAATACATCATGTACTCCAGCTAGTTCTTCTGGTAGTTGTAAACGATAAGCAACTGGTCCTATACGTTGGATCACTGGAAATGGTCCTACGTATCTTGGACTTAGCTTTCCTTTCTTACCGAATCGAACTACTCCTTTCCAAGGAGAAACTTTTAATAGTACTTTGTCTCCAACTTGAAATTCGAGTGGCTTACATCTATTGTCTGCATAACTCTTCTGGCGATCTCGAGCCGTCTTTAGTCTTTCTTTGATTTGAGTAATCTTGTCGGTAGTTTCTTGCACTATTTCAGGACCTGATAATTGACTTTCTCCTATTTCTGCCCAACAAACTGGAGTTCTACATTTACGTCCGTATAGTGCTTCAAATGGGGCAGTTTCGATGCTTGAATGATAACTATTGTTATAGGAGAATTCAATTAGAGGTAAGTGATCATCCCAATTTCCACCAAAATCTATTACACATGCTCGGAGCATATCTTCTAAAGTTTGAATTGTCCTTTCACTTTGTCCGTCTGTCTGAGGATGATATGCCGTACTTAAATTTAGTCGGGTTCCCATAGCTTCTTGAAAACTTTTCCAGAAATGGGAAGTGAAACGACTATCCCTGTCTGATACAATGGAGAGTGGAACTCCATGTAAGGATACTACTTCGTCTACATACAACTTGGCTAACCTTTCCATACTAAAGGTTTCTTTTATAGGTAAAAAGTGAGCTGATTTGGTTAATCAATCCACAATTACCCAAATCGCATCATTACCTTTTCTGGTTTTGGGTAGCTTAGTAACAAAATCCATTGTTATAAGTTCCCATTTCCATATAGGCATTTCTAATTGCTGTAGTAGACCTGAAGGTTTCTGGTGTTCTGCCTTAACTTGCGAACAAGTAAGACACTTAGAAACATACCGAGCTATATCTTTTTTCATGCCTATCCACCAAAAGTTATTTCTTAAATCTTGGTACATTTTATTGTTTCCAGGGTGCATGGTATACCTAGATTTATGGGCTTCTTCTAAAATTTTATTTCTTAATTCCCCCTGCTTAGGTACCCAAATTCTACTTTTGTGGAATCTCCAAATTCCATCAGTTCCTTGTTCTAATTCTTTTATTCGTCCTTTCATTCCTTCAGCATCATCCTTGATTGCTGTTTCCTGAATATTCCTTAATTGTTCCATTAAATCTATTTGTAGATTTAACCTAAGAGCACGAACTGGTCGTTGTTTTTCATGATACTTACGACTTAATGCATCTGCAACTACATTGGCCTTTCCTTCGTGATACTAAATATCACAGTCGTAGTCACTTAGGATTTCCATCCATCTCCTTTGCCTCATGTTTAACTCTTTTTGCCCAAATATATATCTTAAACTCTTATGATCCGTATAGACATTAAATTTACTTCCGTACAGATAATGTCTCCAAATCTTAAGGGCAAAAATTATGGCTCCTAATTCTAGATCATGCGTCGTATAGTTTTCCTCGTGCTTTTTCAATTGCCTTGAAGCATACGCAATTACCTTCTTGCATTGCATTAGTACACATCCAAATCCTAATTTTGAAGCATCACAGTATACTTCAAAATCTTCAGTTCCTTCCGGTAAGGTTAAGATTGGAGCATTTGTTAACTTTTGCTTCAAGATCCTAAAGGCTTTTTCTTGTTTAGGTCCCCATTCAAACTTAGTTGCTTTATAGGTTAGCTTAGTTAATGGTACAGCTATTTTGGAAAAATCCTTAATTAACCGTCTATAATATCCAGCTAAACCTATAAAACTTCTAATTTCCATTGCAGATTGTGGAACCTTCCATTTGGTAATTGCCTCTATCTTAGCAGGATCTACGTGAATACCTTCGTGATTCACCATGTGTCCTAAAAATTGCACTTCTTGTAGCCAAAATTCACACTTCGAGAATTTGGCGTAAAGCCTTTCTTTTCTTAACAAAGTTAAGAGTGCATGCAAGTGCTGACAATGCTCATCCTGATTTTTTGGAATAAATAAGTATATCGTCGATAAAAACAATTACAAATTTATCCAAATACGGTTTACAGATTCGATTCATCATGTCCATGAATGCGGCAGGTGCATTCGTTAATCCGAAGGGCATGACTGTAAACTCGTAATGACCATACCTACTTCTGAAAGCAGTTTTAGGTATGTCTTCTTCTTGTACCTTCAATTGATGATATCCAGAGCGTAAATCTATCTTAGAAAAGTATCTAGCTCCTTGAAGTTGATCAAATAGATCATCAATCCTAGGTAATGGGTATCGATTCTTAATTGTAACTTTATTCAATTCTCTATAATCAATACACATTCTCATTGAACCATCCTTTTTCTTTACAAACAACACTGGTGCTCCCCACGGGGATGAACTAGGTTGTATGAAACCTTTACTTAGTAATTCATCTAATTGCTTTTTCAGTTCTAACATCTCTGTGGGTGCTAACCGATAAGGTGCTTTGGCTATCGGTGTAGTTCCTGGAATTAGATGAATCCTAAATTCTACTTCCCTATCTGGTGGTAATCCTGGTAATTCTTCTGGAAATACATCTGGGTAGTCTGAAACTACAGGAATCTCCTTAAGTTCTTTACCCTTATTACTAATGATTACTGAAATCATATATACTATTCCCTGTTTTCGTTTATAACTAGCAACTTTCATTACCGATATGAACTTTATGGGTTTACGTGGTTTATCTCCTGTAATAGTGATTATTTCCCCAGTAGGTGTCTGAATTTCTATAGAGTTTTTATCACAAAGGATTCGAGCATGGTTGGCTACTAACCAATCTATTCCTAATACAACATCGAATTCAGCTAATTTCATAGGAAATAGATTTGCAAAGAATTTATGACCTAAGAGTTCTATGTTTTCTTGTTGCAAAACCTTATCTATTTTAACTGAATTTCCATCTGCCGTTTCTTCTGTAAAAATTTGCCTAATGCTGGTTAAAGGTAAGTTAAGAGCTTGGCAGAATGAAGTATTGATAAAACTTTGGGTTGCACCAGAGTCAAATAATACTTTTGCGTAAATGTTGTGAACTAAGAACGTACCAGCTATTACGTCAGGAATTAACTCAGCTTCCTGAATAGTTAACTGGAAAGCTCGAACATTCTTCTTGGTAGCTTCGTCGGAAGGTTTGGCTTTGTTGTCTGCTGGTTTGACCAATTTAGGACATTCTGGTTTGAAATGCCCATTTTCTCCACAGTTATAGCAGATCCTTGTTTTCTTTCTGCAATCTTCTTCACGATGTCCTATCATTTTGCAAAAGTTGCAGGTTACGTTGCATCTTCCATAATGTTTCTTTCTGCAATTTCTGCAGAACGGCGGATTTGAAGATTGCCCTGTTACTCTTTTCTTAAAGTTGCTACTATTACCCGTACGAAAGCCTTGGGTAATTTTCTGAGCCAGTTCCTTCTTCCTGTTTTCATCTCTAGTGCGTACCAGTTCATCTGTTAGGGTGTTAGCTAATTCCACAGCATCGTCAATAGTGCGAGGTCTCGCAGCTTTAACGATGTTACGGATTTCACTAATTAGTCCCCAAATATAGCGAGAAATGAGTACCGGTTCTGGCGAAGCCAGCGTTGGTACCACTCTAGCATATTCAAAGAATGTCGAAGTATAACCACGACAATCTACACCCGTCATTCGATGGTTTAGGAACTTATTTGCCATTTGGTCTTTTTCATATTCGGGACAGAATTTTCTTTCTACAAGGCTCTTAAATTCTTCCCAGTTCATGGCATAAGCCATATTTCTTCCTTTGGCTTGAAGTACTGTATTCCACCATTCTAGTGCTCCTTCTTTGAAAAGATTTGACGCGTACATGACCTTGTCGTCCTCGGCACATTTACTTATTGTAATTACCGCCTCGGTTTTCTCTAACCAACGCAGTGCAGCAGTTGCTCCTTCATTGCCTGCAAACTCAGATGGTTTACAAGCAAGAAATTCCTTGTAAGTGCAACCAGGCGTTGCAGCTTTCATTTTCTTAGGGAGCGGAGACTGCCGTGGTTCATTATCATGATTAGTATGATTACTGCCTCCATTTACGCTATTACTGAAGTTATCTTCAGAAATACGTTTGCTTGGAATGATTTGTTGAGGTTTGACAGGTTTTTGAACAGCAGCAACTATTGCTGGAATAACATTGGCTATCCCTTGAGCAACGATATTTTTGATATCTTGCCTAGTCATATATTGATCCCCCGGGTGTTGCTCATATTGATTAACCTCATTAACTGGTTCATTATTAACGTTTTCCATCTGATCATTAATATATATATAATTTATTAGTATCGAATAAATAACAATTAAACATAAAATAATCATACAAATTTTCACATACACACATATGGCCAAAACTATCGATTTCTCGATTCCATTTTATATATTCTATCATATGCATCACTACACACCCTTTATCTTACAAAGTTTTATTTTAGGTTGTTTTACATAGTTATATTTTGTTATTTATTATACAACCACAGTTTCACCACCCCACTATCTTTCGTTTTTTGTCTTCCTAAAAACGATGCTCCCTTTCATCATACTTCCAGGCAATTTGTCCTCCTATCTCCCGGATTCTATTTCTTGCATCCATTAACTCTTCGCCAAAATGGCGGAGTTCTGCTAAATTCTCGTTACTCATGGGTGGATTTGGTAATGGTTCCGGGTCGAACTGAGGGAGAAAGGAATAAGGACTGTTGCGTAGGTTTTGGAATTGCCAATCATTGGTCCACCACTCGTCCATTCCTAAAGGTTGGGTGTGGACTATAGGTTCTGGAATTTCTGGTTCTAAGTTTATTGGTAGTTGATTTTCAGCAGAAAAAGAGTAGACATTATTATTAACAGTCCTGACTATATCACAGCTTGCCAACGCTCGATCTAATTCCTCCTGAAATGGTAACTCCTCGACTTGTCGAGAGCTTTCCCCAATTTCCCTCTGGGTTTGCCTAGAATTTTCCCCAAACTCCTTTTCCATTTGCCTAGAGCTTTCTCCGACTTCAATTCCTTTTCCTTTATCTAAGGGATTTTCTATTTTGGGAATCTTCCTGGTGACAGGTTTCCTCCTACGCACACGCCTCTATCCCACAAATCTCCTCCTTTTCTTGGGATTGGGTTTCTCCGGAAGTGGAGCATTGAATTCAATAGGTTCTTCTATATCTGGTATATACCTATTGAAATCTCTGGAAACCTCTATTTTTACCGGATAGAGATTTAAATTCTGAAGAGCGTCAAACAAGTCACTCATGCTGCTATGCAAAATACACACAATTACTAAGTTAAAATTTTATAACAAAATTTCATAGAAATCTTTAAATATTATTTCATATTGGGTACCTACAAATCAACCGAAATTTAAATTACACTAGGGTTTATTGTGAACTTATTTATTTACTGGATCAAGTTTCTAGTTAATAAGGGTTGCTAAAACTTGAATCAAACTATTTAAAGATTTGCATTTACTGCTACAGTGGCTAGCATATAAAGATCTGTCCATTTTTCATCTAACTTATCTTCCCAAGGTGGTTTACTGGTTAATTCCTGGTTAACTTTCTTTTCAAGGAATTTCTTTATTTTCTCTTTACTTTTCCTAATAATTAGACTTCTTTTACTAGGAGAAAGTGGTTCCTCATATTGTGCCTTTCGCACAAATATTCCTTCATCAGGAATTACAGACTGATTTGAGGATTTTGTTTGGGATGAACTTCCCTTCTCGTTGGATGACCTATCTAATTTAAGATAGATGTTTGACAACTTTTGCTTACCCATACTGTAACTAACAAAAAAATCAGTTAATAAAACACATAATTACATAATTGAATTCAGGAAAATTAAGTATTTCTAAATACTTAATAGGCTTAAATCAGTGGCTCTGATACCACCTTTTTCTGTCACGGCCCTTGACCCGGTTTGACCCGTTTCAGGAGCCGCGGGACAGAAAATCCCGTGGTATTTATTTAACAGCGGAAGTTTTCTTCAGGATCTTTTTAAAACTGAAATTTCCTGATTATTTTATTTCACAACTCGGGATATAACCCCCGGTAATTTACAATAATATGATTTCACTGAGAAATCTTTATGTTTACAAAACATGTTTTCTTATTTTATAGTGAGCCACTTTCTTAAGCTTGTAGTGCTTCACAGCACTTTTCCTGGATCACAACAGATCACTTGAAACATGTTTGAAAAAGGTTTTGTCAGCGGGAAATACTGGTGAATCATTCTTTTTATGAAAATAACACATTTGTTATAATTTACAGTATTAAGAGAGATTACAATGTTTCCTGATATCAACCAACTACCCACATTATTTGTCACTCGACATTCATCGGTAGCCTCTTAGCCCGATGGTGTCTGTGACTATGATCATATCGCTCATTGGCTAACCCGTTGTCCAATAGTGACGGTTATCAAGTAATGTATACAAAACCCCACATACCGGCTGTAACTTGGTGATTACATAAACTTAATCACTGTAATTATAACCTTTGAAAATAAACATGATTTTGAAAGTAATTTGATGAAAAGAGAATGACTCACTTTGCAGATTTAATTTGAGCAGAGTCTAGCCTACTGATTAGCCTTTTAACCTAAATTTAATAACATGCACACAACTCAGTTAGTAACTTAATACAGCATTTACGATAACTCACGAGATTAAACCCTCACTACGAATGACAAAGTGTGATACTTAAACATCCATCGATTTAACGATGAATGACAAAGCATAAACCCTAATGTGGGCAGCACTTAAACATCCATTGGATAGGTTAATCGATCGGACATTGAATCGTATCAGTGATCGAGTTATTACCCTGTATTGCGGCAGCACTTCGTGAATCGTGTGTGTTTTTATAGTAAACAGTGTGTAACTCAGTGTACGAAATGAGTTTTAACGTCGAAATATGCAAACAGTTCAAGTCCCAGGCCCCTGTATTTATACCCTAATTTTGAACCTCCCGCGTGTCGCGACAGGATCACCTGCACCTGTCGCGTATCGCGGCGCAATCCAATGTAGGCTAGGGTAGGCTTGTCACTGGTATAGGCCTGCTGAGTTGATAGTTCGAGATTTTTCAATTTAGACAACGCATTTTGATGATAATCGTTAATTAGGGTTTACCCCTCCTTGAGTTTTAGGGGCCCTGATTCTAATTCCAATTGTTCTGAAAATTTTAAGGTTTATTCAGAATTACTTGAGTTTCTCAATTAGGGTTTCCTATTGGTCAATTAAAATAATAATTAGGACTTTTTAATGAGAGTTGTTACAGTTAATGACCGTGTCCTGGATATCCTTGGCATCATTTAAATGCAAATGACCACGACCTAAGCACGGGGTGTAGGCATACACCTGACAGTTGCGATACGGATTCTTTTCCCCAAAAAGGGAATTAAGATACAAAATATAACCACACGTGAGGATAACTCCTTGTGGACTATATTAGTGGTGTGTAATTAATCATGATTCAGCTCTTCTATTTCGGGCCCTGAACGTACGACAAACATGTAAATCTGTATACAAGATTATTTTAAATAATTGTCCCAAGTTATAAAAGAATATTTGTGCCTTGTGCATTTAAATCAATTTTATAAACACTTTTCAAATGAGTCGGTTAATTGTATTTTCCAGTGTAAACTGACGTATTTTCAAAAGACTAAGTGACAGGTACTATACGTAATTGCATGGAAGCTCCTTGGTGTCAATGAAGGATCTTGTAAATCCTTAGGATGCCCTAAAGTCTTCTAAACTTCATTTTGTACATTTTAATATGATCCGCATGTGGATTTAATATTGCAAGCTCGAATGTAATTATCTTTTCAGTATTTCTGACAATTGGGGTTTGTAATAATATTTTATATTCCAAGACTTCCGCTGTGCTATTCTGTGTATGTTTGACTATGACGATATCAATCTTACGTCACGATATTTCCCATCGGGCCCACCGGGCTGAGCTGTAAATATCGGGGTGTGACAGGCTGGTATCAGAACCAACGTTTGAGTGAATTAAACACTTGCCTTTAGTGTTTAATCTCAAATGACACAATAGCATATTCCTTAGACCTTCTGAGTCTAGACTTAACATAGGAATGCTCTCATCCCTATTAAGTAAACATTGTTTTCGATTTTATGTATTTTGAACATGTCGTCAAGCAAAGAAGCCGTTGATGGAGATTCTTCCCGTTCGAAGCCAAGAAATGCTAAGCTTCATACCACGGCTAGGATAAGCGTGCGACCGGTTGAAGGAAAGACCTTTATGGACCTATTCCCAAAATCAAACATATTTAAACTCTTAACCAGACATCGGAGTCCATACCAGAAGGTCCCTAAGGCTCCCATATTGAAGATGATATATGTGCATGCTATTAATCCCAAATCCCCATCTCCGAGTTTTGGAATTGCGAACTTGGGCTATGCTTGTTAAAATCCGATCTGTGATCCAATTTATTTTTTTCTAACCATGAAATCCTTGAAGTCTACTTCTAAAACGGATCCTAATTTGGAATGTTCATTTTATTCACTTAATCTTCAGTGTCACTGCCGCGTATGATAGACAAAGAAGAGAACCCATCAGAATGAAGCAAGAAAGGCATTAGAACACCCTTCTTCCAATACATTTCTTTTTCCTTTAAATCCCTGTATAGGCATTTGATTATCGTAGTCCTTTGTAGATGTATTATTTCATCATAGTCCTTGTAGACTTACCTTTTTAATGAGACTATGTATATACATATGTTTATCATAGTCCCTTCGAGGACATTATATTTCAAAATAGTCAATCATGGACTTCATACTCTATTATAGTCCTTACATGGACATGTTATTTTAATAAAAAATCTTTTTGTAAACATGTTATTTCATTAAATATCTTTTGTGGACATGTTATGTCATCAAAATCCCCTGGCGGATATAATAATTCATTAAAATCTTTTTGAGGACATATCGTTTCACTATAATCCCAATGTTAACATAACTTATAGTCCCTATATGGACTTATATTTTCCTTTCCGTTCCCGCGTGGACTAGTATTACTTTAGAGTCCCTATAAGGACCTATCTACTCTAAATAGTCCCAGTATGGACATTTGTTTATTATAATCCTTATATGAACTTATCTTTCGATTTCAGTCCCTGTGAGGACATCTGTTCAGCAAAGTCCTTCTTGCGCATGCTGTACCAATATAGTCCTTTTTATGGACATGTTATTTTATTAAAATCCCTTTGGGGATATACTATTTCGAAATAGTCCCTTGTGGACATGAGATTTCATTATAGTCCCTTAGTGGACATGACATTTCCTTATAGTCCCTTCATGGGCAAACTGTTTTAAGATAGTCCCTATACGGACTTATAATATTTTATAGTCCTTATACGGACTTATAATTTCCTTTTAGTCCTCTGTGGATAAATATGATACTAAAAGTCCTGTTTAAGGCACTATTGTAGATTTCTTAATGATTTATGGAAAGTTTTGAAAATTTTATATAGGTATTCATTTCGCCCTTTTTCAAACGATAGTATCAATTCTATTCGAACTTTATCGATCTGCGAAATAATTTCAAAAGATCTTCTTAATGGTATAACCTAGCCAATATGTCAATACAGACATGCTATGATGGTAAAACCCTCTTAAGACAATTAATCCATGTTAACATCTAAGAACATGTTAACACTCCTGGCAGTGTGACTTGAGAAACCACACCAGCCGTCAAGGTATTTGGACTATGTCGAAGCCTTAAAGCTCACATGATCGAGTAGATCATGGCAAGTATCGTCGGTGTGAGGATCATATTATAAACATCCATTAGTAATGAAGTGCTTACGGGCTATACTTGTTGTCCCTTAAGACAACGACAGTTGTGGTCTATGACCCCCTGTCTAAAAATATTGGACTATGTCTAAGCATAATAGTCTATATGATCAATGCGATCATGACTAATATCATCTAATACGATGATCATATTATTTAACATCCTTTGTTGATGTTTCGCCTACGGGCTATATATTATATTGTCCATTAGTGACATTGACAAATGTGACCGTTATGGTTTACCGTCCAAGGTGATGGGCAATGCCCAAGCCTTATAGTCTATAAGATCTACAAGATCATGAATAGTGTCCTTAATTACAATAATTATATAAATATATGTATAAACATCCATTAGTGATGACCAGTGACTTGCCTATGTGGCAAAATAAATCGTCTTTCAAAGACAATGACAGTTATAGTCTATGACTCCCTGTCCAAAGGTGAAGAACTACATTCAAATCTTAAATCCCCTAATCTAATAAGATTGCGGCTTATATATTAATGTCCTCTGTGACAGGCCTTTTGTGCCATATCCTATATGTCCTTTGTGACAAGGTCTTCGTGCCTTATGGCTATTGATGTCCTTCGTGACAAGCCTATGTACTATATTTATATGTCCTTCATGACGGACTTATGTTCCATATTTAAAAGTCCTTGTGGCGAGCTTTCGAGCTATACAAAATCGTAGATATGACAAAGACAATTGTGACATTGTGATCCCTTGTCTAAAAGGTAATGGACTAGGTCCAAACCTTAAACGCCATTATTGGTCCTTTTGCGATCTAGGCTAAATATAATTGATATACGTTCAAATAACATCCATTAGGAATGTTCATACCCTATTAGCCTGTATGGTTTATTGATACCATGGCTAATGTATGTTAGGACGTCAGGATGATAACTAGCTATTACTATGCAACTAAGCAATTGTTTAAATCGAAGTTTAGTACCAAGATTCGAGTATGGCAAACTCGGATCAGACAAACAACAGTCGCGATGCTAATGATAACAAATGTGAACCTAAATGTTAATGGAGTTAATCTCCAAGCTGTGATTAACACAGCCGTTAGAAAGGCTATGAGAAAGGACATGAAAAGGTTCAAAGAGCCGAATGCTACTTGCTCTAAAACACATTCCTCTGCTCATGAAAAGAGCTTTATTCATACTTCGAATGCGAAGAATAAACCAAATAAGATGATATATAGCGAGGAGCCCCGTTCCTCTAAAGGATGTACTTAAAAATACTTTGTCTCTTGCAAGCCAAGAGACTTCAATGGCGAAAAAGGGAGCCATTAATTGCATAAAATAGATGTACGAAATGGAAACCATTGAGTATATCAGCGTTTGTGCTGAGAAAGACATAGTGAGGTAAGTATCACAGTCATTCAAGGGCGATGCCCTTAGTGGGTGGAAGACATAGTGAGGTAAGAAAAACCGGTTGTCTGCGACACGGAATGGAAAAGGTGGAATAAGAATTTTCTAACTCTCACCATGAAGGATCTAGACTGTCGCCAGCATGTTACAGACTTTAATTCATTATCTGAGATAGTGCCCTATTCGGTTAACCCAAAATCTAAGCCTAATGCATTAATTATTGGTGGTTTAGCATCGGAAATAAGAGGGCATATTAAGGTTTCAAAGCCTGCTTCTTATAAATCTATTATGGATCTATCTCAGTCACTCACGTTATATGGGTTAAGAAATAAACCAGTCAAAGCTGAGACCGCCCTAAAACGGTCAAAGATAGTATAGCTAAGTATAGAGAGACTAAGAATGGAGGCGCCTAAACTCTCCTGATGAATGCCAAAGGCAGTTCATATCAATAATAACCCCAAGTACATCTCTTGTCGTGAATCAATGGTATTGTTGTTAAGAATTCAGTTTGATTCGGGCACTACTAAGTCTTTCATGGATCATAAGCTTAGCAAACTTTTAGAATTTTCCCATAAGAACTCCAGATATTAAGTATAAAGTAAAACTTACCGACGAAAATCATAGGAACCATTTCTCCTATTCTTGTCGGAAACACTTCATTCATAAAATCTAAAGTACTCTTTCTCCAGATAGAGTATGACGATATATGTTATTTTATTTTGTTACCTCTTTGATTTCTATCAACTGTGAATGCCAGACTATATGATAAATGCACCATATGAGGATTGGTGTATCTTAGTGTGTCCCATAGATTGCTTCCATGCCTGATCAGTATGGAGGTTTAATGCATGGAACCATTGAGATATCCCAATGGTCATATTGTACAAAAGTCAGCTAATGGTATTCAAAGAAGATATCCAGTATAGAAATGTCCAAATAAGTGTCACTAGTTAAGACATTTATACACTCGTAGAGAAAATGTGCCATTTATTTGGCACAGATAACGATAGATGAACTTAAGCATGAGATTCAGAATACCTCTGTCATTTCGGTGAATCTCATTTGTCCTCTTCGTAGAACTACCCTATTTACCTCTTGAGAGGCAAGTAGAGTTAAGATTCATATCCCACTTAAGCTGCATCTATTGAAAAATCTCCATATCGGTTAGTACCGACAGAAATGGAAGAACTTAGAGCCAATTAGACAAGCTTTTAGAGAAGGTTTCGTAAAGTCAAATTCATAATTCTAAGAGCTCCAGTATTATAATTAGGAAAGATGGTTCATTATGCTTATGCATTGATTACCGCAACCCTATTTAGGCAACAATTAAAAATCGCCATCAGCTGCCCAGGATCGTCGATTTGTTCGACTAACCATGAGGTTAGCTATTCTTTAAAGATTGGATTAAGCAGTAGTTGGGATAACCATCTCATCTTAAATAAGTTTTCCTATAACTAGTAGTTAGTATATAAGCATCAAGGCTGCTCCTTTGGAGACCTTGTATAGATGAAATGTTAAACGTCCGTTTGTTGGACAGAAGTTTGGTAAGCCCAACCCTGAAGTTACCCTGGAGACAATGGAAAATATTATATAAATCTGTGATCGTCTGAAAGCTGCCAGTAATCGGCAGAAAAATCAATATTTAGGAGAGTCGCAAACCTCTTGAGTTCTCAATAAGGAACAAGATTCAGCAGAAAGTACCACCCTAGAAAGGTGTGTTGCATTTTGATGTAACGGACAAGTTAAACTCTAAAAATATAGGACCATTCAAGAAAATTGGATATGTCAAGATCAGTAGCCTATAAGCTAAAACATACATAAGGAATTTGATGGTATTCACAATGTGTTTCACACTTGTGATTTCAGGGTATGTCTAGCCGTTAAGTCAATAAGCATTATCACATAATGATATGCAGATTAATGAAAACTTATGGTTTGATGAGAAACCAGTATCGGTTAAGGATCGACAGGATTAGAAGCTCCGAAAGAAAACATGTACCTATTATAAAGGTCAACGGGGGTGCCCTAGAGGCCCCAAATATGTTGTGGAGGTTAAGTCCATTATTCGACAGAAAGTACTTCCAACTTTTGAGCAAATCTCGAGGTCGAGATTTCTTTTAAGGGAGTGAGGATGTAACACCTCGTAAAAATCACGTCCAATGATGTGTTGACACGTGTACTAAAACCTAATAAAGTCAAACGTTGACCATGAGGGACTAATTTTGCGGAAAATAAAAAACTTTGAATGCGCAAGGACTAAAAGTGTTAACAAGCTTAAACTAAGCCTCTGAATAACAATACACGGTATTCATAATTAATAATGGCCATGTAAGAATTCTATACCGTTTCGCGATGATGCGATAATTCGCGAATTAAGGGGTGAAAGGCGTCAATGCCCAAATCTACACTTTAGGGTGATCTTTTGAACGGAACAGGAACTTCCTAAGGATCAGTTAAACTCCCGAGTGTGCCTAAGGTTGGCCGTATAAGGTTTCATACCTGATATTAGCATTAAATATATAAAACTAGAAAGTAAGGTGCCATATATGTCATTTATGAGAAATTTAAAAGCTGAATAAAAAGACAGGGACTAGAACTGTAAACCAGCATATTTGTTGCCTGGACTGGGCTGCTTTGTGGGCCACGAGCCCACAGGGCCTGCCCTTTGCGTGCCGTTAGAGATCAAACAGCAAAATCAGCCGATATAGATGTTTTCGTGCCATTTATGACAGAAATGAAACTTAAAAGCTGAATAAAAGACTATAGGGACCAAACTCAGCAAACTGCCAAACTTGTTTGCTGGACTGGGCTAGTTCGCGGGCCGCGTAGGCCTGGGCTGTCTTGTTCGCGGGCCTCCAAAGCCCAAACAGCAGCAACTTGTTTTAATGTTGTTGTTTTGGGTTCTTGTTTATTCTCCACACATCTCTAAACCATTAAACAAATCTATGGGCATGTTATACTGATTTTATAGCTGGTATTACACCTGTTATCATCTTGTGATTTCCCCTCAACACTTGTCAAAATCTTGCTCAATTCAAGAAACTATAAATAGGAGTGAACACCCACCTTGAACACTTGTACCTTTCATTCAATCAGCTATCTCTCTCAATTCTAAGAGGATCCTGAACTTTTGGGAACCTCCTTTCTGTCCCTAGGACTTTATGTAAGTGTCCTTTCGTGACTAGTTTATTTTGTTCGGCTTTTAAAGCCGAAAAGTCAAGCATTTTCGATAAACGCTTTGACTTTTAGCTAGACCATAAACGGTCAAGCCATTGTTCGCAACGAACATGGCTACGTGATCGTAATTAGGTAGGTGTTAGACCCTCAAAAGGGCACCTCCTAATTATCACGTTTACTTAGTTAATTGCCAGGTCAAAAATAATTAAAATAAAAGTCAAACGGGTCATTTTTAAATAAAATTCATAACTAATAATATAGAGGCTATAAAATTAGTTTTGTCACTTTAATAACTTAGTAAATATTAATTGAACATGTCTAGGCATGTTCAACCCGACAATTCTAAGTTTAGGCTCGGTTCGCAACCGAAAGTCGCAAAAGTTGACTTTTTCTTTGACTTTTAGTTCTGGCCCGATTAGCTTAGTTTAGTTATGCCTTAGGGTTCCTTTATGACCATATTATATGTTAGTATAACCCTCTGAGGTCATACTTCATGGTCCCTTAGAAATCAGAGATTGTTTGCATGTTCCGTTAATTGCTTGAAATTGACCATTATGCCCTTTTGTTATTAAAACGAGATTTTTAAAAATGTGAGAGGACAAAAAGCTTTATTACTGATATATAATTATGTCATAAAAATTTGACATCAGTTTCTAGTCTCAAATGAAAGTTATGCAGGATATCGTAAAACAAAACTTTTTGTCAATTAAATTGCATTTTTGGCATAAATCATATTTAAACCCAATTTTTGGCACCAAACTTGCTACCCACTATTATGATATAGTATTTAGGGATTTTGGAAAAAAAATTCAAATTTTATACTGACCATATCATTGAGTTCTAGCATGAATTCGGTAATTGACGATAATGCCCTTTTCATTAATAAAATGAGTTTAACATGTGATTTGAATACTAAACATTTTCCTACTGATGTCATATGTTAAATAAAATATTTTTAACATTTAAGACTGATCAAAACTTCAGAATTTTATAAACTCCTCAAATATCGTCAAATACCGACTTTTACGCTAATTAGGCGCATAGTGTGGTTTAAAACCATATTTAACGCCAAAGACTTGTTACCTACTGATTTTATAAATAAATTTTTATACTTTAACAGTAAGTATATGTCTTGAACTCAGACTTCCAAATTTGACCCTAAAAGCATATGTGAAATGACCAAAATGCCCCTACGGTGCATAGTTTGGCCATAAATAATAAATCTCACATATGTATGATATCTTACTGATGTAACTTGATAAAATAAATATTTTAACTGAATATTTTAGACCAGAACCATAGTTTGCTATTAAACCTCTTTTATAAACTTTAAAATGACCAAAATACCCTTACGAGGCTTAAATTGGTTTTAAATTAGTTTTGGGCATAATGGAAGATATCCTACTGATATCACAACATATTTTAAGCATAATAACTTATGGAACTTGTACTTGACTCATCCGGTTACCCGTTATGCTTATACGCGTTCGGTACAGTTCATGTAACTAGTTTACATAAATTTGCCGAAACGGGTCAAACCTTATCATTTTCATTTCAAAATCCAGAATGTATTTAGTTTACCCATTATATACAAGTCTTCATACTTGTTGAGTCTAAATTACATTCCAATCTGGTCATCGCTTAATCTAGCATTTCGTACCTTAAACCTTTCTTTAAACTAACCGGTCTAAGTTTACAGCCTAAATAAGACCCGTTAGTAATCAAATAGGTTAATATAACCTTCGTTCCAGATTAGGAGCCCCGGTAAAAGATACTTGCACTTGTTTGAGTAGATTATACGACTGAGTATACAAATCTTGCGTTTTAAAGCTCAGGTAAATACTTTTAACTTATTTTCCCTTATACGGGCTTGGGATACGGTAAACTATTAACGCTTGGTCGGGTATTGAATATTTAATTGATTGGTGGTTAAATCATTAAGATAACCCGTTTTAATATGTCTTGTTTGATACAAAGCATTTGGGGGTTAATGACCGTGTCCTGGATATCCTTGGCATCATTTAAATGCAAATGACCACGACCTAAGCACGGGGTGTAGGCATACACCTGACAGTTGCGATACGGATTCTTTTCCCCAAAAAGGGAATTAAGATACAAAATATAAACACACGTGAGGATAACTCCTTGTGGACTATATTAGTGGTGTGTTAATTAATCATGATTCAGCTCTTCTATTCCGGGCCCTGAACGTACAACAAACATGTAAATCTGTATACAAGATTATTTTAAATAATTGTCCCAAGTTATAAAAGAATATTTGTGCCTTGTGCAATTAAATCAATTCTATAAACACTTTTCAAATGAGTCGGTTAATTGTATTTACCAGTGTAAACTGACGTATTTTCAAAAGACTAAGTGACAGGTACTATACGTAATTGGCTGGAAGCTCCTTGGTGTCAATGAAGGATCTTGCAAATCCTTAGGATGCCCTAAAGTCTGCTAAACTTCATTTTGTACATTTTAATATGATCCGCCTGTGGATTTAATATTGCAAGCTCAAATATAATTATCTTTTTAGTATTTCTGACAATTTGGGTTTGTAATAATATTTTATATTCCAAGACTTCCGCTGTCCTATTCTGTGTATGTTTGACTATGACGATATCAATCTTACGTCACGATATTCCCCATCGGGCCCACCGGGCTGAGCTGTAAATATCGGGGTGTGACAAACAGACTGGAGTTCGGCACTTTCATCCATAAAGTACTTCAAATGGTGCAGCATTGATGCTAGTATGATAGCTGTTATTGTAGGAAAATTCTATTAATGGTAAATGATTGTCCCAACTTCCTCTGAAATTAATTACACTAGCTCTAAGCATATCTTCCATCGTCTGAATTGTCCTTTCGCTTTGTCCGTCTGTTTGAGGATGATAAGCGGTACTTAGATTTAACTTGGTTCCCATTGCTTTTTGGAAACTTGTCCAAAAATGATAAGTAAAATGGCTATCTCTATCAGATATGATAGATAAAGGAATTCCATGTAATGAAACTATTTCATTTACATATAGCTTGGCTAACTGTTCCATACTGAAAGTTTCCTTCATTGGTAAGAAATGAGCAGATTTGGTCAATCTGACTACAATCACCCAGATTGTATCATTTCCTTTTCTTGTCTTGGGTAATTTGGTAACAAAGTCCATTGTTATCAATTCCTATTTCCATATTGGCATTTCTAACTGTTGCAATAATCCTAAGGGTTTCTGATGTTCAGCTTTAACTTGTAACAAGTTAGACATTTAGCGATATAGTTTGCTATATCCTTTTTCATTCCTATCCACCAGAAATTCTTTCGGAAATCTTGATACATTTTATCACTTCCGGGATGTATCGTATACTTAGACTTATGAGCTTCTTCTAGAATTATGTGGCGTAGGTTTCCTTGTTCTAATTCTTTAATCATACCTTTTAATTTTTCAGTATCGTTCTTGATTACTATTTTCTGTGCCTTTCTAATTAGCTCATTTAAATCTATCTGCAGATTTAATCCAAGAGAGCGTACTCGTTTTGACTTTTCATGATATTTCCGACTTAAGGCATCAGCTACTACATTAACTTTTCCAGCATGATACTGAATATCACATTCATTGTCACTAAGAACTTCCATCCAGTGTCTCTGTCTCATTTTTAATTCGTTTTGCCCAAAAATATATCTTAAACTCTTATGATGTGTGAAGACAATAAATTTACTCCCATATAAATAGTGTCTCCAAATCTTAAGGGCAAAAATTATGGCTCCTATCTTTAGATCATGGGTTGTGTAGTTCTCTTCATGTTTCTTAAGTTGTCTAGAGGCATAAGCTATAACCTTTTGACGTTGCATCAACACACATCCATATCCTAACTTAGATGCATCACAATAGACTATAAAGTCTTCAGTTCCTTCTGGTAATGCAAGTATGGGTGCGTTGATTAACCTATGCTTAAGGATCTTAAAAGCTTCTTCCTATTTTGGTCCCCATTCAAACTTAACTGATTTGCAGGTCAGTTGGGTTAATGGAATGGCTATTCTAGAGAAATCTTGGATAAACCGTCTGTAATAACCTGCCAGTCCAAGAAAACTTCTCACATCCGTTGGTGATTCAGGGACTTTCCATTTAGTAATTGCCTCGATCTTTATGGGATCCACATGAATTCCTTCATGATTAACCAAATGTCCAAGGAATTGCACTTCTTGTAAACAAATTCACATTTTGAGAATTTAGCGTAAAGCTTCTCTTTTCTCAACAATGTTAGAAGTGTATGCAAATGCGTTGCATGTTCCTCTTTACTTTTAGAGTAAACTAGAATATCATATATAAAGACAATTATGAATTTATCCAGATATGGTTTACATATCCTGTTCATCATGTCCATAAATGCGGCTGGGGCATTGGTAAAACCAAATGGCATGACGGTAAATTTATAATGACCGTATCTTGTTCTGAAAACAGTTTTAGGAATGTCCTCTTCCTGTACTTTCAGTTGATGGTATCCTGAGCGTAAATCGATCTTAGAAAATAATCGAGCTCCTTGAAGTTGATCGAACAGATCATCGATTCTCAATAATGGGTACCGATTATTAATCGTAACCTTGTTCAATTCTTTGTAATCAATGCACATACGCATCGATCCATCCTTCTTTTTAGCAAATAACACCGGTGCTCCCCACGGTGATGAACTAGGGTGTATAAAACCTTTGTCAAGAAGTTCATCCAATTGTTTCTTCAGTTCCTGCATCTCCGTTGGTGCTAAACGATAAGGTGCCTTGGCAATCGGTGCCGTCCCTAGTATCAGGTGAATTCTAAATTCAACCTCTCTATCAGGCGGTAATCCAGGTAAATCTTCTGGAAAAACGTCTGAGAATTTAGATACTACAGGAATATCTTTTAATTCTTTTCCTTTAGTGTTAATGATTATGGAAATCATATACACTATTCCTCTTTTCCTAGCATAGCTTACAGCTTTCATCACAGAGATGAATTTGGTTGACCTAGTTGGCTTATCTCCTTTAATTGTGATCTTTTCACCAGTTGGTGTACTTACTTGCACTGACTTTTGATCACATAAAATACTGGCATGATTGGCTACCAACCAATCCATTCCTAATACAACATCGAATCCAGCTAGATTCATTAGATAAAGGTTAGCAAAGAAATGATGGTTCAGGATTTCTATTCTTGCTACCTGCATGACTTTACTTATCTTAATACATTCTTCATTTTCCTTTTCTACCAGACAATCTTGTTGAAGTTTGGCTAAGGGTTGGTCAAGAGGTTCGTAGAAAGAAGTATTGATAAAACTTTGGTTTGCACCAGAGTCAAATAATACTTTGGCTAAAATGTTGTTAACTAAAAACGTACCGGCAATCGCATCTGGATTCATCTTGGCTTCCTCAGCTGTCAGAACAAATGCTTTGGCATTCTTCTTGGGTCCTTCAGTTGTCTTAGATTTGCTGGTTGTTGCTAGAGCTAGTTTCGGATAGGTTCGGTTTGATATGCCCAGTTTCTCCACAATTGAAGCATATTCTATTGCTAGGTTTCCTCCTATAGTCTTCTTCTTTATGTCCAGACATTTTGCAAAAGTTGCAGTATATGGAGCATCTTACAGAATGCTTTCTTTTGCAATACCTACAGTAGGGTGTAGAGGAAAAATTTGTTCCTTTTCCACGGTTAGAATTACCGTAGCGAAATTCTCGGGTAAGCTTTTGAGCTAAGTTCTTTCTCTAGTTTTCCTCTTGTGTACGCACCAATTCATCAGTCAAGGTAGTGGCTAATTCTACTGTTTCTTCTATGGTTTAGGGTCTAGCTGCTTTGACTACATGTCTAATCTCACTAATTAATCCCCAAACATAACGATAGATTAACACTGGTTCAGGTGAGGCTAATGTTGGCACTATTCTAGCATATTCGAAGAATATGGTAGTGTAACTTTTGCAGTCTATGCGAGTCATTTTTTGATTTAGGAACTTATTGGCGATTTGTTCCTTTTCATTGAGAGGACAGAATTTTCTTTCAACTATTTCCTTAAAGTTGATCCATTCCATATTGTAAACTCTGTCACTTCCTCGAGACTGGAGAATAGTATTCCACCATTCTAGAGCTGCGTTTTTTAAAAGATTAGAAGCAAACATAATCTTATATTCTTCTGCACATTAACTTATTTTTATGACTGCTTCTGTCTTTTCTATCCAGTGTAAAGCTGAAATGGCTCCTTCATTGCCTGAGAATTCAATTGGTTTGCAGGCCAAGAATTCTTTGTAAGAACAACCGTAAGAAGCAGTTCTTTTTGTTTTAGGAATTGGGGCTTGGATAAGGGGTCTAGGATTTCCATTCACACTGTAACTTGGTTCAGTGTGTTGGCGTTTACTTCCAGTTACAGATTTATTTTCTGCTTCCTTAACAGTCTTGATAATATATGGCATAGCATCTATAATTCCTTGTGCTACTATATGTTTTGATGGCACTGTTATCTATTTGGTTTTCGTTATTTTCATTATTCTGGTTTTCCTGATTTACTTCGTTGTTCATCTGAATTGAAAACATTTATCAGGTATTAATTATCACGGAATAAGATTTATTGCAACAATTATACAAGCAAATTTATCAAAAACATCGAACATTGTGACTTACTCTTTTCATATATATGCGTCAATTACAAACTACAACTGGAATTTAAACATATTAGTAGTTATGCATCGATAGTCTATCTATTCTAGTTTTTTTTTTTTTTTTTTTATCAAAATACAAAATTACAAATATATCTAGGTATTATTCTAGGTATCATGTATCCAATCTTGTATATCACGCTCGATATCCTTCCACATAAGCTTTTCTCCTATTTGATAAATTCTATTTTCTTCTTCTACTAATTCGACACCATATGAGCGACGTTCTTCCAAATTTTCCTAGCTCATAGGTGGCATGGGTGCTGGCACTGGATCAAGGTATTGAGGTATAGGTTGTCCATAGGGGTATGGGTTTCTTATCACACTCTATGTCCAGCATTCGTTGCTCCAAAAGGGATCTAAAGGGTTAAGGTCAGTGTATTGAGCTTTGGGGTTTGGTGGGGGATTTCTGATAGGGATCTATATCTGGAATTGGAAACTGGTTTTCCTGGTCGGGTTCTAGCATTGGTTGATATGGGAATAAGGGTAACAGTGGCGGTTCAGCTATTTGGTTAGAGTCTATTGCTGTAGTGGCTAACATATGAAAATCTGCCAACTGTCTATCTAGTTCCTCTTCCTACGGTGGTCTGTTGCCTGCTTCCTGAGTTTGTGCATGTAACATCCGTCAAAAAACGGATATCCAAAATCCAACCCAGATTGTAAAACCCGACTCGTTTCGTGAACCGGAACCGAAGCAAAATAAATGAAAATTCGAACTTTTAATATTATTTATCACTAGATATATGTTGCATTATACACAATTAAATATGGCTATTAGTGGTAGTAAATGAGTTGGTAAACTAAAACTAAATTAAATCTTAGGTAGGTTACGTTATTTTAGTATGAGTTCATATATGAGAATTTATCATGTTATTAAAAAGGTCACTAAAATAGTTATTTAAAAAAAAGAAATATTGTATTAATTTGTTTATTAGTTTTTAATAAATTTCAATGTCATGATAGTAGTATTATAACTACAATAGACATAATATAATTGGGCAAATACTAATATAATGTTATACTATATTTTCATACATAAACTATCTGAATTGAAACACTGTCTAGTCTCAGATCGAATCCGGGTTACATGGTGCAACTTGAGAACGGATTTTTTCTACATATTTATTTTGTAATTTAACACACAGTATTTTATAGATATAAACATATATGTGATTATTGGAACATGATTTTCACCATATAGCATATATAGATGGTTTGCTAGACCATTAAATATTTGTGAAAAGTCAAACCAGTAAATACTAGAATAACCGTCAATTTATATCCCAATCAATCCATGCACGTTACGTTTCCCTAACGGTTCAAATTCTTGTAACCGGCATCAATTTATTCACACATGATTATTATTAATTACATTTAATGATTGTTAAAAAAAGGGTTATATAATTTATTTTGTCATTTATGAAAGAGTAAACTTCTGTTTTGCTCCCTGTGGTTTAGTCGTTTTAATGATTTTGCTCCAAACCTTTAAAAATAGCCATTTTACTCCCTGATGTTTTGATTTTGTCTCCAGTTTGCTCCAAGGCTCTAACTCAGTTAAAACATTCAGTTGAAAGTAAGGGTATTTCAATAACTTTATATATGAGTATTTAATTACCTATTACTAATTAATAATTCCTAAAAGAGTTTACTAATAAAAACAAAAAGATAAAATCATTGCTATTTATTTATATATGTACAGACACATATCAAACATCACCCAATTTATCATCACCACCACTCACCTTTGAACATCACCCACAACTACCATTAGCACCACCATTACCGCCACCATAATCCGCCACCGCCACCATAATCCGCCGCCGCCACCACCACCATTTGTTTTTCAATCAGCTTTCATCATCTGTATAACACATTGTAAGAACAAACCACAAACACCCCACAACAAAAAAAAAGAGACTACAACGAAATCCTTTTCTTCTTCACATTCACTTTTCAAACCTGCTCAAGATCTTTTATTTTTCTCTCTCTATTTCACTCAAGAATCGGCTCAAAGTTTTTTCTTGTTTATTATTAATACAAAATGTTTGGAGGTGTGTTCAGATCCGATGGTGTCAGCATAACCCAGTCGCACCTGCAAACGGCTAACCCTAGCCGCCTTATAAACCAGAGCCCTAGCCGCTCCTAACTTGAAACCAGATCTAAGCTCGAAACTGCCAAGGTTAACCACCATCATTCCCGTGTTTCGACGACATGTAGCGGCGGCTAGGGTTTCCAATCACGGATCTTTCTAGAATTGTTTAGATCTACAGGGGATGGTGGTGGCGGCGAAAACTGGGTGGGTGGTGATGGACCATGACGGGAATGGTGGTGATTTCGGTGGTTTTGAGGTCTGTATCCTCCATTCTCGCTCTTTTTTCGAAGTTGAAACCTCCACATCCATGACTAGGGTTTGAAAAAGATTTGGGGGTTATGGTTTCAGACGAACATGTAATGGTAGATTCGTTGGCGATGGTCGATGTGGGGTGGAGTGGCAGTGCTGGTGGTGCTTGTTGGCGGTGTTAAGTTGGTGGGGATGGTGGTTGTTGGTGGTAGCTGTTGATTAAGAAGAGAGATGAGAGAGTGTATGTATGTATGTGTTGTGGTATATATTTTATACATATATTATATATAAATTAAAAATATCTTTATAGGTAAAATTACCAAAATATCCTTACTTTTATGTGGCAAGTTACCAAAATACCCTTTTAGTTAACAAACAATTTGGATAGAGTTAAGACCATGGAGCAAACTGGAGACAATATCAAAACATCAGGGAGTAAAATGGCTATTTTTTAAGGTTTGGGGCAAAACCATTAAAACGACCAAATCACAGGGAGTAAAACAGAAGTTTATTCTTTATGAAAAATTAGTATAGAGTAAATTGCCATTTTAGTCCCTGAGTTTTGTCCAAATTTGCCATTTTGATCCAAATAGTTTTATTTTCCCCCTTGGGTCCTTGACTTTTACATTTTGTTGCCATTTTGATCACTTTGCCTAACTCCATCCAAAAACCCAGTTTGTAACAGGGGTATTTTGGGGATTTCCTTAAAAAATGTTTTCAGTTGCCATTTTGATCCAATTCCAAAAAATCAAAAAAATTCCAAAAAAATCAAAAAAAATTCTAAAAAATTCAAAAAAATAAAAAAAAATTCTAAAAAATTCAAAAAAATCTAAAAAATTCAAAAAAATCTAAAAAATTCTAAAAAATCATAAAAATTCTAAAAAATTCAAAAAAATATAAAAAATTCTAAAAATCATAAAAATTCTAAAAAATCAAAAAAATTCTAAAAAATCCAAAAATCATTAAATGTTTCGGCACGAACCGTTTCGACCCGTACCGTTTCAAACCGAACCGTTTCGACCCGTACTGTATCGAACCGAACCGTTTCGAACCCGTACCGTTTCGACGCGAACCGTTTCGAACCGTACCGTTTCGACCCGTACCGTATCGAACCGAACCGTTTCGACGCGAACCGTTTCGAGCCGAACCGTTTCGACACGAACCGTTTCGACCCGTACCGTTTCGAACCCGAACCGTTTCGACGCGAAGCGTTTCGACCCGTACCGTTTCGACCCGTACCGTTTCGAACCGAACCGTTTCGACGCGAACCGTTTCGAACCGAACCGTTTCGACCCGTACCGTATCGAACCGAACCGTTTCGACGCGAACCGTTTCGAACCGTACCGTTTCGACCCGTACCGTATCGAACCGAACCGTTTCGACGCGAACCGTTTCGACACGAACCGTTTCGACCCGTACCGTTTCGAACCCGAACCGTTTCGAGCCGAACCGTTTCGACGCGAAGCGTTTCGACCCGTACCGTTTCGACCCGTACCGTTTCGAACCGTACCGTTTCGACGCGAACCGTTTCGAACCGAACCGTTTCGACGCGAACCGTTTCGAACCCGAACCGTTTCGAACCGTACCGTTTCGAACCGTACCGTTTCGACGCGAACCCTTTCGAGCCGAACCGTTTCGAGCCGAACCGTTTCGAACCGTACCGTTTCGACGCGAACCGTTTCGACCCGAACCGTTTCGACCCGTACCGTATCGAACCGAACCGTTTCGACGCGAACCGTTTCGAACCCGAACCGTTTCGAACCCGAACCGTTTCGAGCCGAACCGTTTCGAACCGTACCGTTTCGACGCGAACCCTTTCGAACCGAACCGTTTCGACGCGAACCGTTTCGACCCGTACCGTATCGAACCGAACCGTTTCGACGCGAACCGTTTAGAATTATTTGGATTTTTTAGAATTTTTATGCTTTTTTAGAATTTTTTTGATTTTTATATTTTTTTGAATTTTTTAGATTTTTTATGATTTTTTAGAATTTTTATGATTTTTTAGAATTTTTTAGATTTTTTTGAATTTTTTAGATTTTTTTGAATTTTTTAGATTTTTTTGAATTTTTTGGAATTTTTTTGATATTTTGGAATTTTTTTGATTTTTTGGAATTGGATCAAAATGACAACTGAAAAGGTTTAAATTGAAAAGAGTAACTGGGTTTTTGGATGGAGTTAGGCAAAGTGATCAAAATGGCAACAAATGTAAAAGTCAGGGACTCAGGGGGGAAAATAAAACTATTTGGATCAAAATGACAAATTTGGACAAAACTCAGGGACTAAAATGGCAATTTACTCATTAGTATAACTTTAATAATTGTAAACACTATAAAACCGACACCTTCATCACCATTTTTCGACGCAATCAATCAACTCCCAACATTTCATTTCTCTCACACTCACGAACCACTTATACACCTCGCCGGAGTTCCGGAGCTTCGCCAGAGTAAACCGAGTTCATCGGAGCCATATCGGAAACGCGACGGAACATACGGTCATTGTTTCGGTATAATCTCTTTCACCCGATTCTTTTTAAATAGAAAACACTTTCAATTCTTTGATAATTATAAAACCTATTTTGATTCGGAGTACAAGATTGGATTTTTTTTTTTTTGTTTCTCGTTCTGTACCATTTAAACGAAGAAGACGAAGCATTATTTGTTGGTACTTATAGAACATTATTAATAACGTTGATCTCTTTTCCTTTGTTTCTAAATTATTTATTTATTATGTCATGATCCAATTTTCTTGTTTTTATGTATTACTATTTTTATTTTACTTTTTCTTTGCGTTGAATTCTCATGCAATGTATATTGTATGTATCATACGTCAGTGTGTTTTTCATCTTTTAAGATTAGCTTGTGTCTTTAGTTGTTTTATTTCTTTTATAAGAAAGGTATATTTTAAATCAAGTTGTTCTCTATAATTTTTTTATTACTATTAGCTTACTCATATATACACTTATCTAATATAGGGAAATTGGTTTTTAATAAACCAACCTTTGTCGAATTGGTAATTAATAATCCCACCTATAGACTTGGTGTCTAATAATCCCACGTTTCATTATGTTGGTACTCAATAGACCTCCGTTAGTTTTTTTTTAACTCAAGTTAGTTTTTAAGTTTTATTTATTACACAAACAGTCCCTGTAGTTATAATTTACTAGTTTTAAGTTTCATTTATTACACAAACAGTCCCTGTAGTTATAAAAAAATTCATAAAAATAAAAAAAAAAATCAAAAAAATTCAAAAAAAATCAAAAAAAATCAAAAAAATTCTAAAAAATTCTAAAAAAATCAAAAAAATTCAAAAAAATTCTAAAAAAATCAAAAAAATTCTAAAAAAATCAAAAAAATCATAAAAATTCAAAAAAATCAAAAAAACTCTAAAAATCATACCGTTTCGACCCGGACCGTTTCGACCCGTACCGTTTCGACCCGTACCGTTTTCGACGCGTACCGTTTAGACCCGGACCGTTTCGACCCGTACCGTTTAGAACGCGTACCGTTTAGACCCGGACCGTTTTCGACGCGTACCGTTTAGACCCGGACCGTTTCGACGCGTACCGTTTAGACCCGGACCGTTTCGACCCGGACCGTTTAGAACGCGTACCGTTTAGACCCGGACCGTTTTCGACGCGGACCGTTTTCGACGCGTACCGTTTAGACCCGGACCGTTTCGACCCGGACCGTTTAGAACGCGTACCGTTTAGACCCGGACTGTGGTGGTGGTGGTGGTGGCGGCGGTGCGGTGGTGGTGGTGGTGGTGGTGGTGGTGGTGGTGGTGGTGCGGTGGTGGTGGTGGTGGTGGTGGTGGTGGCGGTGGTGGTGGTGGTGGTGGCGGTGCGGTGGTGGTGGTGGTGGTGGTGGCGGTGCGGTGTGGTGGTGGTGGTGGTGGTGGCGGTGGCGGTGGCGGTGGTGGTGGTGGTGGTGCGGTGGTGGTGGTGGTGGTGGTGCGGTGGTGGTGGTGGTGGTGGTGGTGGTGGCGGTGCGGTGGTGGTGGTGGTGGTGGTATGATTTTTAGAGTTTTTTTGAATTTTTTTGATTTTTTTAGAATTTTTTCGAATTATTTTGATTTTTTTATAATTTTTTTGATTTTTTTATAATTTTTTTGAATTTTTTTGATTTTTTTTGAATTTTTTTGAATTTTTTTTATTTTTATGAATTTTTTTATAACTACAGGGACTGTTTGTGTAATAAATAAAACTTAAAACTAGTAAATTATAACTACAGGGACTGTTTGTGTAATAAATAAAACTTAAAAACTAACTTGAGTTAAAAAAAACTAACGGAGGTCTATTGAGTACCAACATAATGAAACGTGGGATTATTAGACACCAAGTCTGTAGGTGGGATTATTAATTACCAATTCGGCAAAGGTTGGTTTATTAAAAACCAATTTCCCTCTAATATATGACATGAATTTCATTGAGGTAGTATTATATTATAAATCAAGTTATGTTATATATTATTCGTTTACTTTCACCAATATTAGAACATCAATAAATCATAGTTTCTTCATGTTTAATTTATTTATTTAGTTTGGTTTTATACATGTAATAGATCATGGGGTGACAAGCTCACAAATAAATTCTAATATTGATTTTATTGTTTAGTGGAATTTATTAGTCAAATAAAATGTGTAAGGGGCTGTTTGTTTATGTTGATGCAGATTTTGTGTCCGATGCTTGTCGAATAGATTAGTTTTATTTTACGCTGAATTTGTAATAGTTAGTGAAACGGTCTATCGAACGTGTATAGACCCGCTCGTTTGAAGTGGTCAAACGAGAGGGTTATTCGGTTGACCGTGTGTGTTTGCAAGACAAGGGGTGTGACTATAAATAGAAAACCCTTGCCATTTGCAACAGAAGGAGTTTTTAGGAGGTTTGAGACCTCACCGGGAGAGATCACCACTTGGTCTCTCCCCGGATGTATACTTCTTTGGTATGGTTCGGTTATCATGTAATCGGGCCGATTTGTAATGTTTTACTACCGGATTAATACAAAGAAGTTGTTTGTTTATCACTAATCTCTCCCGTCTTTGAACATAATCATGAGAATCACGGTTTCGGTCATGAAACTCGGTCCTACAATTGGTATCAGAGCCATGGTGCCCGATTTAGTAAATCTAACCGTTTACTAAGTCACATGTGCTCTAGATCTGTGATTTTAGTGATTTTTGTTCAAGAAGAAACGTTGGGTGAAAATGAGAAAAACTCAGATCTGGACCCGAATATTCAGATCTGTGCTGAAACGAGTGTGGGTTTTATGTTTTTCACCTAAATATTCAAGTTATCATCATCAAAAATTGTATACAAAGTGTTTTCGTCAAATCTGCAAAATTGAACAGAGGCTGTGTTCGTGATGTTCTTGGCGGCTGCTTAAAGAAACTAGGGTTTCTTCATATCCCGAAAGATGAAAAAGGTGCTCGAAAGATGAGACTTTGGGTCGAAGGATCCAGATCTGGATCGAAAGATACCAGATATTTGTGGGAACCCTCAACAACTTCGAAAGATTCTCCTCGAAGGATATCTTTCGACCTGATCCATCTTCGAAAGATACCAGATATTTGTGGGAACCCTCAACAACTTCGAAAGATACCAGATATTTGTGGGAACCCTCAACAACTTCGAAAGATGATCCTCGAAGGATATCTTTCGACCTGATCCATCTTTCGAAAAGTCTGATCAGCTCGAAGGATATCTTTCGACCTGATCCATCATTCGAAAAGTCTGATCAGCTCGAAGGATATCTTTCGACCTGATCCATCTTTCGAAAAGTCTGATCAGCTCGAAGGATATCTTTCGTCCAACATATATCTTCTGTTTCGAAGGATCCAGATCGTCGAAATTCTTACGGGTTCGGGAGCGCGCGGGATGATGCGGCATGATGAAAACAAAAGATGATGATATTTTGAAAATTGTGGGGTAGTCACGGTTACCGATGCAAATGTAAAAAATGGTGACGCGACTATTATGGGCCAAAAACGGAACGGTATGTTCACTTCCGCACGTCAATGTTTATGATTGTTATCGGTTATTCGTAAATGTTCGAAAGCATTTTGTTTATTGTCATATTCTCGCATTTGAAAACGAACGTATGAACCTAGAATGTCAATACCGGTCCTAACAAGTTCACAAAGTCTTTGGAGGGATACAAGTCGGATCCTACGGGGTACTAGGCGAAATTTCTTTATCAACTAGAATATGCAACGAAGAAATCTTTTTGTTTATTGTCATATTCTCGCATTTGGTAACAAATGAATGAACCTAGAATGTCAATACCGGTCCTAACGAGTTCACAAAGTCTTTGGAGGGATACAAGTCGGATCCTACGGGGTACTAGGGGACGTTCTTATTCAACTAGAATATGCAAAGAAGAAAGTCGTTTTTGTGATTTTTCGGAACCGAGAACATTCAATGAAGATTGACGACAGTTCCGCTTAGTGGAGGGAATTGGTGAACATTTGACGACAGTTTCTTTGAAGTGGAGAGAATCTGTTAAGGTTTAGAGATCTTACCAAAGAAATGGGGGAATAAAACGTATGATGAATTTCTTCGGTAAATTTCTAAACGCAATCACAGGTGGTAGAGTTTGTGATTTTCTGGTGATACAAACGGTTCGGCGTGGAATGTTTTGCACAGACACATATTTGAGGATTTTAATTAATTCTCCAGCCAGCGTGAAGGGTTTTGCACGAAAAAATACAGGTTTCTAAAGTCTACAGTAGTTACAAAAGCGCTGTTCACTGAAGACCTGGGGAATCTTTATGAAAGCTGATAGTTCAAGACTGAAGACCTGCAGGATTCGGTTTTGGGTTTGATGTTTCTTTGGGATTTTACAGGGATCTGGGGGTAACTCAATTCGTTGAGTTTGCAAACGATGTACTTGGTCTAGCTGACTTCCTGAGTACTGATGCTGAAGATCCGTAGTGCATTACGTGGTCAACTTCACAAAGGCGAGACAATGAGATCTGGATGTAGTTCAACTAAGCATGCTGGTTGAGCTTGCAAGGGATACACTTGGTCTAGCTGACTTTCCTGAGTGTTGATGCTGAAGATTAAAGTGCATTACTTGGTCGATTCCACAAAGACGGTTTACAGAAGACAGTTCACCAGAAATCTCTATCAATGTAGTATGCTTGTATGAAATAGAGTTCTTATGACAAGATCAAGACTTGATGCAGTTATTAAAGATTGGAACCCTTATCAAATGCCGGTTGGAGTATTGGAAGATCAGCGGAAGATCGGTCAATTGAGGAAATTGCACAACACCCAACACGGATACGCGTACTTTAAGGGGGAAATATTTTACAAGGAGCGTCAAGATACTACTTACCTGGATCATCGGTCAAGGGGGAATTTGTTAACACAGAGAAGATGAATACTTGACTGAAGATCGATTGCAGTTGCATTTTCAGCATTCGACAGCAACGGACAAGGGGGAATTTGTTGATGCAGATTTTGTGTCCGATGCTTGTCGAATAGATTAGTTTTATTTTACGCTGAATTTGTAATAGTTAGTGAAACGGTCTATCGAACGTGTATAGACCCGCTCGTTTGAAGTGGTCAAACGAGAGGGTTATTCGGTTGACCGTGTGTGTTTGCAAGACAAGGGGTGTGACTATAAATAGAAAACCCTTGCCATTTGCAACAGAAGGAGTTTTTAGGAGGTTTGAGACCTCACCGGGAGAGATCACCACTTGGTCTCTCCCCGGATGTATACTTCTTTGGTATGGTTCGGTTATCATGTAATCGGGCCGATTTGTAATGTTTTACTACCGGATTAATACAAAGAAGTTGTTTGTTTATCACTAATCTCTCCCGTCTTTGAACATAATCATGAGAATCACGGTTTCGGTCATGAAACTCGGTCCTACAATTGGTTATCATGTAATCGGGCCGATTTGTAATGTTTTACTACCGGATTAATACAAAGAAGTTGTTTGTTTATCACTAATCTCTCCCGTCTTTGAAGATAATCATGAGAATCACGGTTTCGGTCATGAAACTCGGTCCTACAGTTTACCTCTTAATAAGGCTCTTAATGGTTCAGACCTCTTAATGGTTCAGCTAATTCTTGTCCTTTATATATTTAAAATCTTAAATCCCATTTAGATAAATAACAAATTAACAAGAAAGATTATAATATAACTAATATATAAACAAAATATAAACTTTAACCTAAATATTAACAAGATCGTGTTATGACATTTTAATCATCTAGGTTAACCGTTTCATCCATTCGGATTTCTTTTTCTCCATCTTTACTCGTGCGTTATTTCAAGGATGTCTCATACGCAACCAATGTAAGTATACATGATCCCACTTTCATTTTAAACACTTTTGGGTGCAACTTGTATTCATATTCAAATTCACAAACATGTTAAACTTTATTTATTCACACTCTATCCAAATTACACATGAAATGTTTGATTCTTGTTATACATGTGATGCTAATGTAAACACTTCATGAATATATGCTCATTAACTTCGATCAAGCCTACCTTAACAATTATAGCGCTATAGGTTGTAACGCCCCGCCCGCTATCCTTGGGTATTGTTAAGTTAAACATGTTAACCTCCCGCTAAACTTTTGGGATAGGCACTTTAATTGCGTAAACATTGGTTTAAGCATGTAGAGTAACATCGTTTCGGCATAACTATTAACTAGTATCATCTTATTCATGTTGGATATGAGCACATTTAAACATTTTGTTCTACTATGCTATGTATCAAACTTGTATATTCGCCAACTTTTTGTTGATGTTATTTTAATACATGTTGCAGGTTGATAGACGAAGTGACGAAGAATCAAGTTAGGATGGATGTAGAAACCCACCTTAATAATAAACAATATTTGAATCTTGGTTTATGTTTGTTACAATTTGTCTTATTTGGAACAATGTATTCAAATTCAGTTATTTATGAAATTTAAATTAAACTATATTGTCACAATAGTGTTATGATGCTTTTGAACGATTTGTTCATCTCATCCCGATGTTTCCGCCATCGGTTGGGGTGTGACAGTACATTTACTTCCCTATTTGCTTTAACTATCGCTTTCTGTTGTTGTAATTTCTTCATCCACTTTCTCCTCTCATGGGCTCCTCTACTAAACCAACCTCTCTTTTTAGTAGTAAAGGGTTCCTCAGACTGTGCCTTAAATATAAATGTCCCTTCCTTAGTATCGGCTGAGTATCCTGAGGGATTAGGTTGAGATGATGTTCCTTCATCTTTTGGTGAACTAGCTATTTGACGATAAGCGTCCGATGTTCCTTGCTCACTCATACTGTAAACTAACAAATAGTCAAATAACACAAAACCCAATATTTACACAGAATTACATAAATTATTTCCTAACACAAAATTTAAAATTTAAGTGTCAGCAGAACACTTCTTTGGCTTAAAACCAGTGGCTGTAGCTCTGATACCACTCTCTGTCGCAACCCCCGACCCCTACCCCGGGAGCGGGTGCTGCGAGATCAGGATCAGTGGTATCGGTGTTTATTAATTTGGCAGCGGAATACATTAGCACCGTAGTTAGGAAATATTTTTATCAGAGTTTAAACACCAAAATTTTTTATAACAATACATTGGGATAAAACCCAAGTTCATTTGACAGTACATTTGTAGGGATAAGCCCTATTTATTGAAAACAAAAACTCCTTTTTATTTAGGTAACTTTTATAGCCACTTTTCCAAGCCTTAGTGCTCTCCGGCTGGCTTCTATTGACTTTCACATTTTGTTACCTAAAACACGTTTTAAAAGGTTTTGTCAGCAAGAAATACTGGTGAGTGCATCCCAATTTAATCAAAATAGTTTTATCACTTTAACAGTATTGAGACCGATTACAATGTTTATATCTACACAATTACTCATTCAGTACTATCCACACCAGACCTGCGGGTCAAATTACTCATTGGCTAACTCTTTGTCCAATAGTAACGTTTTCCACATTTTGTAGTAATTGTAGAATACATTGACTCAATCACTGATAAGCATTACTAAAACATTTGAGAGTTTGGTAGAAAAAGAGAATGACTCACATTGTTTACTTAGGTAAAACTAAAGCTTCCTGGTGTATCTCCTGGATATTATCTATCAAAATTAAACAATGCACATGTGTCAGTAAAATAACCTAATTATTTTAACCGTACAACTCGAGACAGAATTCCAATAACTGAGTCAGGCAGAGCCTTGACATGCATTACGGAATCCTTGATCAATCGGGTGTAACACGAGACAGAACTCCAACGACTGAGTCGGGTAGAGCCCTGACATGTGTTACGGAATCCTAAATCGATCGTGTAGGGTAACAGCACGGTTATAGTACTAACAACGAGGCAGAGCTTCATTTAATAGTGGGTATTATGCCCGGGTATAATTTCTACTACTAGAGAAATTGAGAGAGAATTCTGAGAAATGAATGGTTTGAAATGAGCTCGACCACCCCTATTTATAGGCTGATCCGGCACCTTGTCATGCCCCGCGAAGCCCCTGGCTAAGCCTGTCGCGGCCCGCGAGAGCGTTAAGGGTGGCGGTAGCTTTGACTAGTCAGCAGACTAGCCTTGCCATGTGGCGACATGTGGCGGCTTTGTTTGTCCGGCATGTCACAACTCTTCGCGGCCCGCGAAGGATCTTCCTTCTTCTGTCGCGGCCCGCGAGCGACTCCTGAATTTTGTTTTCTTTGAATTTTCTAAGTATAGGGTTATTTCGGTCTCGTTTCTCGCGTACGGGTTATGTAAGGAACGTTTAGGATCACGTTTAAGGGTTCTAGGATGTATTTAGGAGGGTTGTTATATACAAACCCCATAATACTGTCAGCAATTGTAGAATTACAAAGACTTAATCACTGTAATTGTATTTAAAAACATTTGAGGTTTTGGTAAAACATTTTGACTCACAAAAAGGTACTCACAAACGGTGAGAAAAAGTAAATGTACTTACATTGTTGACTTAGGTGATACTACTATAGCCTCCTGGTGATTCTCCTGGTTATTATCTATAAAAATTAAACAATGCACACATGCTAGTAAATTAACCCAAATCACATTAACCGTACAACTCGAGACAGAATTCCAATGACTGAGTCAGGCAGAGACTTGACATGCATTACGGAATCCTAGATCACTCGAGTGTAACACTAGACAGAACTCCAACAACTGAGTCAGACATAGCCTTGACATGCGTTACGGAATCCTAAATCGATCGTGTAGGGTAACAACAGGGTTATAGTACTTACAACAAGGCAGAGCTTCGCTTTGTAGTGGGTATTATGCCCGAGTATAATAATAACTAACAGAAATTGAGAGAGAGAATTGATTTCTGAACGAATTGTCAAATGAGCTCGTCGATCCTATTTATAGGCCAGATTTAAGGCGGCACGCGCCCCGCGTAAGCCTAAGCTTAGGTCTTCCCGGCCCGCGAGGACTATAGGCTTGGCTCTAGCTGAGTCGAGTCAGCGAAGCTAGCTTCGACACGTGTCGGCATTGTGTGTCCGGCAAGTCTAGGCCGTCGCGCCCCGCGAGAGACCAAGTAGGTCTGGGTCGCTGCCCGTGAGCGATACCCAAATCTTGTTTTTCTTGATTTTTATAAATATAAGGGTATTTCGGGCTCGTTTCTCGTATACGGGGTGTATAATTTCTAGGAGGGTTGTTATATCCTCCCCACCTTATTTTAGATCTCGTCCTCAAGGTCTATTGGAACAGGTGTGGGTATTTCTTCTGCATCTCTGACTCGAGTTCCCAAGTGTATTCCGGTCCTCTCTTGGAATCCCATTTCACTTTAACCAGAACTAGTCTCTTATGTTTAAGATTCTTGATCCTTCTATCTTCAATATGAATGGGTTTCTCTACAAACTTAAGTTTCTCATTTACCTCTATGTCCTTTAGAGGTATCACTAATGATTCGTCTGCTAAGCATTTCTTGTGATTACATACATGAAACACGTTTTGTATTCCTGCCATTTCCTCTGGAAGTTGTAGCTGATAAGCTAATGGTCCTATTCTTTTGATAATCTCAAAAGGTCCAACATACCTGGGGCTTAGCATTCCTCTTTTAACGAATCTGACTACTCCTTTCCATGGAGAAACTTTTAACAATACCTTATCTCCAACTTGATATTCTAACAGTTTTCGTCTGTTATCTTCATAACTCTTTTGACAATCTCGTGCTGCTTTTAGTCTTTCCTTGACTTAAATTATCTTGTCCGTTGTTGCTTGCACTATCACTGGTCCAGATAATTTCTTTTTCTCCAATTTCTGCCCAACAGACTGGAGTGCGGCACTTTCGTCCATAAAGTGCTTCAAATGGTGCAGCATTGATGCTAGTATGTGTGACAACCGCCAAATTTGCATGCATCTGTACAATTAATTAACTATAATTAGTGCTTAATGACTGTGCTGAGTTACAATTAATGACTTGAACTGCTTTCTGATTATTGCATCATATTTACATGTGCGTCACATATTACATACTGTCACATCATTATTACACGCAAACTTTATTGACATACATGATGCACAAAACACAGTTAGCACGGTTAACGGATAAAACAGGAATATGCTGACGGGGTTCAGTACATAGACATACAGTGTTTTGAGACCTAGTGTGAGTCAGAAACCAAGTACTACGCTAGTATAGTGTGTAGGGAAGTAAGGACCACAAAACTGCTTTAGTAGGGATAGTTAAAGTGCCAGAAAGTGCCTAAAACCCACATAAAGTGCAGAATTCTGCACAAATCAGCAATTTAACAAGTTTGTATCATGCAAAAATATGACTAAATGGTCCTGAATGCTTTCCTAAGTGTCGGGAGTTAAAAGTGTCACAAAAGGGTACTTAAAGATCACTAAACGGAATGATTTGACACCTTAACGAACCGGTATATAACCGAACAACCGGACACTACCCGAAACGCCAAAACTACACTAGAAACACTGTTTTATTACTTCTGGGCTAGTTATGATCCCCGAACACCTTAACACACTATACAACATACCTTATGCATGAACACTAATCAACACACTTAAGATCTAACTAGATTGCAAGACTTACCATTAAACACCAACTATACCCCCCCTGCATGTGGACAGTCACCATGTGGCCCCCACACCTTGATCTTCTTAATCTTACTTAATCTTCCTAAGATTTGCTAAATGATTTATCATGTACTATTGGAACATGTTACACAATGGACATAAGCTTAATATGGTTATAAGAAGTCTAAAGCTCTCATTCTATCACAAACTTAACACACCACTCACCTCCTCCCCTCTCCTCCCACTCTCGGCCGAGAGCCACCCCCACACCACCATCACTTCCATTTCAAGTTCATTCATTCCAAGATCATCCTAAGGTGTAAGAAGGTATTTAGGGAAGTGTGGAGCTTGTGGATCTTGAAGGACCTTCATCATTTGCTATTATCCTCCACTTTTGTCATCTACATCATCTTGTGTTCTTCCCTAGCCTTGTGCTAGTAGCAAGGCCCTTATAACCCTTTGTTACTTCTAATTTTGATGGTTAAAAGATGTTGAACATTGTTAATCTTGAAGAACACTAAAGAAAATAATCATGAATCTCTAACATAAGCTTATTAACATGTGAATACATGATGATTTGTGTAGATTTGCTTCTTGGTGATTGATGATTTGTGTTAGTGATGTTAGACATCCTAAGGAACCTACTAGATTGTGGTTAAACACATGATCTAGTAAGTTAAGGTGGTGATCTTGTGAAAGACCAAGATCATCATGCTTATTGTTTTCATGAACTTGAAAAATGGAAATGATTTTGTGAATGATGTAGAATGTAACATGTTTACTAGACATAAACTTGAATGATTTCAAAAATAGTTTTCCAAGGAAACCAAGTTAAATCACAAGATTTAAATGAGCATTGTTTTTAAAGAAATTAACCATGTTTCTAGTGGTGAAACAAGTATAAGAATACATTGTTTACAAGAAAAATTCAAGAGAATGATTTTTGAAAAAATCATCTAGTAAGTTGTAAACACCTAAATCTTTCAAGAGTGAGGTTTTTAAAGAAGTAAACACACTTTAAAGGATAACTAAGTCTACTAAACACACCACCAAGTTACTACAAGTTTTTTTTTTTTTTTTTTTTTTTTTTCTTATGAAGGTTCAAGTTCATGATTGTTATGTAAATAGCATTGTTGTTGCACTTGGTAAGTGTAAGTTGTTTAGGGATTGATTGTTATTGTTGATTGTTTGTGATGATTTTAAAAAGAAAATGATATGCTTTGATAGCATGGACACCTCCATTTTTAGGGAAACTATGGCAAAATTTTCTAACAATATAAACACTTAGAAAAATATTTTCTAACAAGTATTTACAAGTGTATTTTAACTATGGTTTTCAATATAAACTTTGCCATAATTTCTGTAACAAGATACAAGTATTGGAGGTTGGTTTTTACAAATAAGAATGGATAAATATGTATTTAGAATATGTATTTACATTAAAGACACATTGTGTGTGATTGTTTGTATATTTTGTGAACTAGTTATATTATTTAAGGATTTAAAGTAATATAACTTAACAATATACCAAGAAATTACAACCCAGAATATTACCAAGAATCACAAGGAATGATTGTGACACCGAACAAGAAAAGTAACTTACAAAATATTCCGGAAAATACCGTTATAAATATATTTTTGGTAAATATTATTTTGGATACGAAAGAAATGAAAATATATTATTTTTGGAAGTAAAAATATATTTTCTTAGTATATTTAGAAGATATATGATTTTTGGGAAAAAATATATATTTTCTTGAAATACATTATTTTGGACAAAATAAGTTTATATATATATTTTCTAAGTGAGACTTGAAAATATATTATTTTGGAAATATATTGGGAATATATTGGCATATTTTCATTTGGAATAATACACCGTAATACGACGCCAACACATCGCAAGATGTACAAACACAAGAATACAAAAATACATGTATGAGATACCCCATCCTTGGGAAGGAAATACGAAAATAAGTACTTGGGGAGTATTGTTACGAAAATACTGTTTAAACAATTATTCCAAAATTAAATATAATTCAAAGTTAAATAATTATTATTTTAACAAGTAATTATAACTTGGAATAACACTGAAGACATGAAAGAAACGTAACTCAAAAACATAAATACTATGGCAAGTCACGACCCGTTCAGCTAATAGACCTTAGTACATTGTAGGGAGTCGTGTTTGCTGAAGAGATTTGGGTTACGATTGTGAAGACGCAAAACTGTGAGTTCATGTCCCCCTTTTCTTTTAACTGTTTTCAGTTTTATACTTCGGGGGTGAAATACATGTTACAAACTGTGTACATACGATTACATTTGGTATGGTTAGCTATGGAAAGGTACTGCTAGATCATGTGAGTGGTGGGTATGACGCTTGAGGCCATTAATCCTCGTTGTAGGACCGAGGGACATGAGTGATAGATCTATTTGGGTGTAGCGAGCCCCACCCCTGAGTCCGTTGAGTGGACCATGTGGTGACTATGTCTTATTGACGAAATCTGCTAGGTTTGAGTTTTCCTGCATCACTTCACGCATATCAATGGCCTTGCAAACCATTGGCGATCTGTTTTTCCTTGTTGCTTTCATACCGGGCTTTCAATTACATACGAACATACTTACAACGATTTCAAAGGTTTATACATACACACAAACGAACACATGAACTCGCTCAACTTTTGTTGATGTTTTCAAACTACATGTATTTCAGGGAATTAGTAAGTGGATCTGGCGAGCGTTGGAAGTTTTTATGCTGCGACAGGAATAAAGATGTCATCCATGGTATTTGAGTTTGGTCAGTGTGTCTTATTCCTGGACGAGACACGTCTCCCAAACCTTGGTGCTATTTAATATCTTTTGATGAGTCCCTAGTGAACTCATAAACAATTTGTATGATTGTAAAACTTGAATTTGAAGTCTACGTTTTTAAACAATGTTGTTATGTTTTAAACTTATTTAATGGATGACAAACCCATGGTTTTATCATATAGTTGATGTTATGATTGAATGCAATGATATTAAGAAAGTCACACCATAATCACGCTTCCACAAAATTCAGGGTGTGACAGCTTGGTATCAGAGCTTCGATTGTAGTGAACTAGGATTCTTTCTCGAGACTAGACTACAATCATTAGGGCTCTCACGAAAATGTTTTCACAACATATTTTCATTGTATACATGAAACGCCCAGATCCAGGAGACAAAACATTTTTACAAACAAAAGACACGAAACACATTTCAAAGTTTATCTTTATGATTCAGTCTGAGAGACTGGGTAATTCAGTTTGGGAAACTATGAGTTTAGTCTGAGAGACTAGGAGATTCAGTCTGAGAGACTGGGTAATTCAGTTTGGGAAACCAGGAAGTTTAGTCTGAGAGACTAGGGAGTTCAGTCTAAGAGACTGGGAAGCTTAGTCTGAGAGACTAGGGAGTTCAGTCTGAGAGACTGGGAAGCTTAGTCTGAGAGACTAGGGAGTTCAGTCTGAGAGACTGGGAGGCTTTGTCTGAGAGACTAGGAAGGATAGAAATTTTCATGAAGAATAATGTGAATACATGATTACATGATGAATTGTCTTTGTTTGCAATATACTAAATGATTACTATGAATATACATGCTATGATTATCATGTACCGGCACACATGTCACCTTCTTTAGAAAGCAAGTTATCAGACGTTGACAACCCTACGGCCACCGCCACCGATAATGAGATTGCACCTGAGCCAGAGATATTTGCATCAGACACTGAGAGTGATCCTGATATGCTTTCCGAGGACGAGGACGACTTCCAACCGTTCGCGCTACCAGACTTTGGTGATTATTTACCTTCGCTGACGGCTTCCTTGACAAGGATCTTTTTGTCAACCTTGTTTCAGTCCATGACCATCTCATCACTGGTCATCCCGATGGTGAGCACACCATGGCTCCGATCCTCGATGATGCGCCTCCTGTGGATATTCCTTCCAAAGATCGACTACCCAACGAGTAGTTGATGATGACGTTGAATTGTTTATTAATGGTCCTCCTGATGACGCCCATGATGATGGAAAGTTAGACGAGAACGTTGTTACTAATTTCACTTCTTGAGATCCCTGTTATCAAGCTATCCTCTGATTCTAGTATACACTCGAATTCAGACTCCTTTGAGTCTGTGACATCTGCAGCCTTTACAGACGGCCGGATTGCAGCGTTCTACTACTGACTCAGGCGACGACACCACTATGACTGCTGCACTATCACTTGCTTGAGATGCCACACCTTTACACGACCTAGAGCCTGCTCCTGAGCCAGCTCCTGTTCCTTTTGTGACATTGCACCCCTTACCTGACCCAGTGCCTGCACCTGATGATCTTCTCTTTTGTTGGGACCTTTGTTCCTGCACCTGCACCCGCTGATGTTGCTCCTTTTCCCCTGTGAAGACCGACGACCATTGCACCGACATGCCTATCGCTTCCTTTCAGGACATACCCACACCCCGGAAAGGTACTCCAGGTCAGCACCCGCATGACGATCCCACACGCTACAGCAGCGTTTTCCCCGACCTCACAGGCCGCACCGTTGCTCCTTTCGATACTGGACGAGCCATTCCGATGGTTCCTACCATACACTATGCTGATTTCAGACTCCTACCATCCCTCACATTATGGAGGCTATACACAGAATAAGTTGCTCCTGTCACATCAGCTACAGTTTGAGGTTATGAGTCACAGAATTTTGGAGCTTGAGCTGACACCATGTCCTCCACCCTGTCTATTGCCAGTATACTTTGATCCCCCACATTTATAAAAGATTCCTTTTGCACTCTCACCTGCTGCCATTACACCTTTTTTTCCAGGTTTTGATGCTCGTTTCTTTACTAACAAGCAGCAGATCAGTTAATTACTTCGACGCGTATGCAAGCTCATGGAGGAGCTCGCGCATGATTAGCAGTTTGCTTTTCCTCATTCTTCCACCTCAGTCACCAGTATAGTTGGTTTCTGGATTTATGCGGATTGCATTACTTTTGAAGACCACGTTTGACTACACGATTTTGATACACTGATAGACTTATTGGGCAAGGGTATGGTGACCCTGTGTCCCTTTCGATATATTTTGTAAGACAATGAAATTGTGGTCGGAGAATAATGGAAGCCCAATCGTCATATTCCCCATTAAACATGTAACAATACTTTGTGGTCAATGACTAATGAAAACTCAGTCGCCACGCCCTCACTAAGCACGTTGTTAATCTGAATGTGTGTGCTATAATTGTAATGCTACGTGCTTGCTTGTTGTGCTCTCGTTATATATGTTCCTATCTACAAGTTGTGCTATAATTGTGACGTTACGAGATTAATTGTTATAACGATTGCTTATATATGTATATATATACGCCTTATAGGTCTTATCCGTTAAGTAGAGGCTTGTGTGCTCGTGTCCTTAATAAGACCTGACCTAACCAAACTTCTTCTTGGAAGATGTCGATTCAACGGAACACCGATACCAACAACCCTCTGCCAACGACAGCGGCAGAACTACAAGAGCGCATCTCACAGGCCATTGCACAGCACGAGGCCCTTCACTCCGAACATGGCGAAGGTACCCCAGGAAATAACCAACCCAACGGTAATGTTTAGTCACTTAAGACGCATTACGAAACGTTTGGATATTTCCAAGAGTGCTTTACTAATGCCTTATGTGAATGATGTCGCAGGCTGCACCTACAAGCAGTTCTTGAACTGCAAACCTCGAGAGTTCGACGGCACTGGGGGTGCCATAGCTTTTGTGGGTTGGGTTGAAAATACGGCTTCTGTTTTGTGATTAAGTAAATGCGCCCCCGAACATCAGGTCACGTACATAGCTGGACTATTTGTAGATGGGGCTCTGTCATGGTGGAACCTTCAGATTCAAACGCTGGGCGAGACTGCTGCATATGCCTTGACATGGGAGGAACTAAAAGAACTGATGCATAAGAGATATTGCTCAAGGGCAGAAGTCCAGAAGCTGGAGACTGAACTGTGGAACTTAAAAATGGAAGGTCTAAAGATAACTGAGTATGTGCAGAGATTTCACGATTTATCACAAGTTGCTTCGCATCTGGTGAAACCAAAATTTAAGAGAATCGAACATTTTATCGGGGGATTGGCACCTCAGATTCTAAGCCTGGTGACAACATCTAAACCTCCAATGATCATCGAGGCTATCGACTTAAGTGTGGCGCTCATTGAGGAAGCAATTAGACTAGGAAAATTTTCCACTTCGTAAGAGAAAGATGAGACACCTGTAGAGCCATCCGGAGATAACAAGAGAAAGTTCGTAAACTTCAAGAAGGTTACTCGGGCGAGTAACAAGAAGAAGGCCAAAAAGGGAAAAGACTACATGGGTATCCTACCTAAGTGCGACAATTATCTACGTTATCATGTCGGGCGATGTAAATATGGAAAATGTGATAACTGTGGCAAGAGGGGGCATCCCAAGGAAACTTGTAGGCAAGATACTGAACGTAGAAATGGAGGCCAAGATGGTAGCAAGTATCACGAAGGAAACAACGACAACGACAATTATCAAAGCAGGACGAGTGACAGACAGAAACGTGCTCGAGGTTGTTTTAACTGTGGAAGCAAAAAGCATTTCAGAAAATATTGCCCTAAAAACAATCAGGCACAAGGATGAAAGCTCAACACCGGAGCTAGGGAGGCACGCCAGGAATCCAAGCATGGATATCGGTACGTCCCATATTAGTCAACGCTATGCATCTGTGCTGCTAGATACTGTTGCAAAATTTTAGCATTCGCACCCCTAGAGTTTGAGAGTATACTTGGTTTAGAAGCAATTAAGTTAGATAACCCGTACTCGATAGAGCTAGCTAAGGGGAAGCTAGTGGAAGTCAACGAAGTAATTGGAAACGACATGATAGAACCCGGAGAGCGTGAGTTTACGCTTGATCTACTGCCAGTTGAGTTGGGAAACTTCAACAAGGTAACCTGGATGGATTGGTTGTCGAGCGATCGAGGGGAGAGTGATATCCGCATCCCGAAGGCGAACGAAGAAACGATTGTGACTCATGAAGGAGAATACGCCTCTATAATTTACTAATTGCTTGAAGGCACGAAAGTTGTTGCGTAAAGGATGTGTTATTTTTCTTGGCTCATGTCATGGACTAGGGAGCCGAAGTTCCAAAACTTTAAGTTAACCCTGCGATAAGGGAATACCCTGAAGTCATCCCCGAAGACTTGCCTGAATTATCTCCTCAACGACAAGTCGAACTTCACATCGATTTGATTCCAGGCGCCGCGCCTGCAGACAATGCACCTTAGTGACTTATATCTTCGGAGATGCAAGGATTGTCAGTGTAGCTTCAGTAGTTGATAGAGAAGGAAGTTAACAGACCAAGTTTCCCGTTTTGTGTAACCCCAGTTTTGCTCGCCAAGAAGAAGGACGATAGCTTTCGTACGAATATCAAACTACCAGGAGCCAGACGAGCTAACCAACAAGAGTCGGTGATTCTTGCTGAGGATTAACGAATTATTTATTTAACTAACTGTGAGGATCCAACTACTATTCCACGACTGATCGATGACCGAGAGTCATTAGCTGTGAATACTGGGAGAAGGTATACCGGGGAAATTATGGGATAGTAACTTGATTTTAAACATACACAAAAAAAATAATTTTTTTTTGTGTTTCCTACATAATGCACGAAACAGCTTTACACACAATACGAAACTTTGAGAATTTAGAAAACATATACTTAGGACCTTTGGGGACCCAGGTCAAAACTCGTAAAGATTGTCATTTGGGAACCACACCTGTTAACCCAAGCAAACCCCATTATCCTGACATATATGCTATTTCAGATTAACCAAACAAAAAGTACTCATATTGCTTTTATTGAAATCTCCACTTTCGCTTCTAGCGAGTAGATGTTTGCATCTCTACTCCCCTTAATGGTAGTTGCATCACGTTAATTTTCTTCGCTGAGAGCGAATACACATTTGCTTCGATACTTGGTCATTTCTTCATTTTAACAAATACTCATTGTTTCATTACTTGGAAACTTATATGTTACACTTGCACCATTTGCTACGCATGTGGTTTCGATTCAAATAAACGCTTCATTGAAGTTCAAATATCATTTTGCTAAGGCTAACTATTGATTTATGATTCGAATAACCTACGTTATTGTAATTGTTGGCTCGTTTGTTATCAAGCCAACACACCTTCTTGAAACTCCTTTTCTTTCAAGTTACATTCATGGTTTATCTTCGTAACCATGCTGAGATTCCCTTGTTGAACGCCATATGATGTATTGAGAGCATCATATTCAAATAATTTTTGCAAAGGTTCTTTTGTTTCGAGTCGTAGTAGACTTGATCGGTCTACGACTCCACTAAATCATTTGTTGGTTTTGATACCTTGCGGTAATACTTTCACAGAATTGAAGCTTGTGCTAATTTGGTTATGCACCTTATACACGAATTTAATTGTCTATTTGTTCTAAATCCGTCTTGTCTATCACGGTTAAAGCGGTCTCAACACGGTTGTGTGTTAAGACAATGGTACCTAGATTCATTTCATATCACGGTGTACCTCCTGACGGTTCTTTCGTTATAAACTGAGTACCTTGCAATGTTTATTGTTTTCCCTCTTTAATCAGAAACAGTAAGTTCTTTGATGTTCCGTATTCAATTAAAAACTCTGTAACATTGTGTAAATCAAATCTTCAGATTGTTCAGTACACTTTCATTTGATTACAAACACGGTGAACTTGTTCGGTCACCGCTATTATTGAAATATGTCAATTACGACACCTTGTGGTGTCATTACAAATTTGTTGCTTGTGCTATTCATGGTCAATCGTTTCATACAAAACTACATATACTTTTGTTTGACTTGTCATTTAAACATTCCTAATGCAACTACGAATTAAGACAATGATACACCAGATTCGCTTGTATTTCATTCGGTGTATTTTTGAAAATTCAAGAATGTCAACACACAAATCCTTACCATTTATTTATTCGAAGGTTGACAGATCATTTTCATATTCAAGTTGTTGATTTTGAGCTCATATAGCGGATGCTATGGCTGTAGAAACTCGATTGCATATTGTGACCGATTGAATTGTGAATCCATTGGTCAAAACCCCTTTGTGGCACCCTGTTAACTAAGTTACACTAGATTATACATCTATACATCTTGTGTCCTTTAATATCAAATTCTGAGAGGCATACCCTTTAACCATTAGGTTCTTAACATGGTAAGATATCCTTGGTTTCGCCCGATTCGAATGAGTTTTGATTCGGTTTTATGGATATCTACCTCAGTATTATTCATATACATACACGCAGAATGTAACCCTAAGGAGTTAAGGTAGTATAAATTTCGAGGACGGAATTTTCTTAACAGGGGGAGAATGTGACAACCGCCAAATTTGCATGCATCCGTACAATTAATTAACTATGATTAGTGCTTAATGACTGTGCTGAATTACAATTAATGACTTGAACTGCTTTCTGATTATTGCATCATACTTACATGTGCATCACATATTACATACTGTCACATCATTATTACACGCAAACTTTATTGACATACATGATGCACAAAGCACAGTTAGCACGGTTAACGGATAAAACAGGAATATGCTGGCGGGGTTCAGTACATAGACAGACAGTGTTTTGAGACCCAGTGTGAGCCAGAAACCAAGTACTACACTAGTATAGTGTATAGGGAAGTAAGGACCACAAAACTGCTTTACTAGGGATAGTTAAAGTGCCGGAAAGTGCCTAAAACCCACATAAAGTGCAGAATTCTGCACAAATCAGCAATTTAACAAGTTTGTATCATGCAAAAATGCGACTAAATGGTCCTGAATGCTTTCCTAAGTGTCGGGAGTTAAAAGTGTCACAAAAGGGTACTTAAAGATCACTAAACGGAATGATTTGACACTTTAACGAACCAGTATCTAACCGAACAACCGGACACTACCCGAAACACCAAAATTACACTAGAAGCACTGTTTTATTACTTCTGAGCTAGTTAGGATCCCCGAACACCTTAACACACTATACAACATACCTTATGCATGAACACTAATCAGTACACTTAAGATCTAACTAGATTGCAAGACTTACCATTAAACACCAAGTATACCCCCCCTTGCATGTGGACGGTCACCATGTGGCCCCCACACCTTGATCTTCTTAATCTTACTAGATCTTACTTAATCTTCCTAAGATTTGCTAAATGATTTGTCATGTACTATTAGAACATGTTACACAGTGGACATAAGCTTAATATGGTTATAAGAAGTCTAAAGCTCTTATTCTCTCACACACTTAACACACCACTCACCTCCTCCCCTCTCCTCCCACTCTCGGCCGAGAGCCATCCCCACACCACCATCACTTCCATTTCAAGTTCATTCATTCCAAGATCATCCTAAGGTGTAAGAAGGTGTTTAGGGAAGTGTGGAGCTTGTGGATCTTGAAGGACCTTCATCATTTGCTATTATCCTCTACTTTTGTCATCTACATCATCTTGTGTTCTTCCCTAGCCTTGTGCTAGTAGTAAGGCCCTTATAACCCTTTGTTACTTCTAATTTTGATGGTTAATAGATGTTGAACATTGTTAATCTTGAAGAACACTAAAGAAAATAATCATGAATCTCTAACATAAGCTTATTAACATATGAATACATGATGATTTGTGTAGATTTGATTCTTGGTGATTGATGATTTGTGTTAGTGATGGTAGACATCCTAAGGAACCTACTAGATTGTGATTAAACACATGATCTAGTAAGTTAAGGTGGTGATCTTGTGAAAGACCAAGATCATCATGCTTATTGTTTTCATGAACTTGAAAAATGGAAATGATTTTGTGAATGATGTAGAATGTAACATGTTTACTAGACATAAACTTGAATGATTTCAAAAAAAGTTTTCCAAGGAAACCAAGTTAAATCACAAGATTTACATGAGCATTGTTTTTAAAGATACTAACCATGTTTCTAGTGGTGAAACAAGTATAAGAATACATTGTTTACAAGAAAAATTCAAGAGAATGATTTTTGGAAAAATCATCTAGTAAGTTGTAAACACCTAAATCTTTCAAGAGTGAGGTTTTTAAAGAAGTAAACACGCTTTAAAGGATAGCTAAGTCTACTAAACACACCACCAAATCTTTAAAGAGGTTTTTTTTTTTTTTTTTTTTTTTTTATGAAGGTTCAAGTTCATGATTGTTATGTAAATAGCATTGTTGTTGCACTTGGTAAGTGTAAGTTATTTAGGGATTGATTGTTGATTGTTTGTGATGATTTTAAAAAGAAGATGATATGCTTTGATAGCATGGACACCTCCATTTTTAGGGAAACTATGGCAAAATTTTCTAAAAATATAAACACTTAGAAAAATATTTTCTAACAACTATTTACAAGTGTATTTTAACTATGGTTTTCAATATAAACTTTGCCATAATTTTTGTAATAAAATACAAGTATTGGAGGTTGGTTTTTATAAATAAGAATGGATAAATATGTATTTAGAATATGTATTTACATTAAAGACACATTGTGTGTGATTGTTTGCATATTTTGTGAACTAGTTATATTATTTAAGGATTTAAAGTAATATAACTTAACAATATACCAAGAAATTACAACCCAGAATATTACCAAGAATCACAAGGAATGATTACACAAGTTACACACACATGATATTGTGACACCGAACAAGAAAAGTAACTTACAAAATATTCCGGAAAATACCGTTATAAATATATTTTTGTTAAATATTATTTTGGATACGAAAGAAATGAAAATATGATTTTTGTAAATTTTACAAAATTATATCATACTCTGACAAGGAGAAAATATATTATTTTTGGAAGTAAAAATATATTTTCTTAGTATATTTAGAAGATATATGATTTTGGGAAAAAATATATATTTTCTTAAAATACATTATTTTGGACAAAATAAGTTTATATATATATTTTCTAAGTGAGACTTGAAAATATATTGTTTTGGAAATATATTAGGAATATATTGGCATATTTTCATTTGGAATAATACACCGTAATACGACGCCAACACATGGCAAGATGTACAAACACAAGAATACGAAAATACATGTATGAGATACCCCATCCTTGGGAAGGAAATACGAAAATAAGTACTTGGGGAGTATTGTTACGAAAATACTGTTTAAACAATTATTCCAAAATTAAATATAATTCAAAGTTAAAATAATTATTATTTTAACAAGTAATTATAACTTGGAATAACATTGAAGACATGAAAGAAACGTAACTCAAAAACACAAATACTAAGGCAAGGCACGGCCCTTTAAGCTAATAGACCTTAGTACATTGTAGGGAGTCGTGTTTGCTGAAGAGATTTGGGTTACGATTGTGAAGACGCAAAACTGTGAGTTCATGTCCCCCTTTTCTTTTAACTGTTTTCAGTTTTATACTTCGGGGGTGAAATACATGTTACAAACTGTGTACATATGATTACATTTGGTATGGTTAGCTAAGGAAAGGTACTGCTAGATCATGTGAGTGGTGGGTATGATGCTTAAGGCCATTAATCCTCGTTGTAGGACCAAGGGACATGAGTGATAGATCTATTTGGGTGTAGCGAGCCCCACCCCTGAGTCCGTTGAGTGGACCATGTGGTGACTATGTCTTATTGACGAAATCTGCTAGGTTTGAGTTTTCCTGCATCACTTCACACATATCAATGGCCTTGCAAACCATTGGCGATCTGTTTTTCCATGTTGCTTTCATACCGGGATTTCAATTACATACAAACATACTTACAACGATTTCAAAGGTTTATACATACACACAAGCGAACACATGAACTTGCTCAACTTTTGTTGATGTTTTCAAACTACATGTATTTAAGGGAATTAGTAAGTGGATCTGGCGGGCGTTGGAAGTTTTTATGATGCGACAGGAATAAAGATGTCATCCATGGTCTTTCAGTTTGGTCAGTGTGTCTTATTCCTGGACGAGACACGTCTCCCAAACCTTGGTGCTATTTAATATCTTTTGATGAGTCCCTAGTGAACTTATAAACAATTTGTATGATTGTAAAACTTGAATTTGAAGTCTACGTTTTTAAACAATGTTGTTATGTTTTAAACTTATTTAATGGATAACAAACCCATGGTTTTATCATATAGTTGATGTTATGATTGAATGCAATGATATTAAGAAAGTCACACCATAATCACGCTTCCGCAAAAGTCAGGGTGTGATAGTATGATAACTGTTGTTGTAGGAAAATTCTATTAATGGTAAATGATCGTCCCAATTTCCTCCGAAATCAATTACACAAGCTCTAAGCATATCTTCCATCGTCTGAATTGTCCTTTTGCTTTGTTCGTCCGTTTAAGGATGATAAGCGGTACTTAGATTTTAGCTGGTTCCCATTGCTTTTTGGAAACTTGTCCAAAAAATAATAAGTAAAACGGCTATCTCTATCAGATATGATAGATAAAGGAATTCCATGTAAGGAAACTATTTCATTTACATATAACTTGGCTAACTGTTCCATACTGAAAGTTTCCTTCATTGGTAAGAAATGAGCAGATTTGGTCAATCTGTCACCAATCACCCAGATTGTGTCATTTCCTTTTCTTGTCTGGAGTAATTTGGTAACAAAGTCCATTGTTAACAATTCCCATTTCCATATTGGCATTTCTAATTGCTATAATAACCCTGATGGTTTCTGATGTTCAGCTTTAACTTATGAACAGGTCAGAAATTAACAACATAGTTTTGTTATATCCTTTTTCATTCCTATCCACCAGAAATTCTTTCTTAGATCTTGATACATCTTATCACTTCCGGGATGTATCGTATACTTAGACTTATGAGCTTCTTCTAGAATTCTATGGCGTAGGTTTCCTTGTTTAGGTATCCACATCCTTTTCTTATGGAATCTCCAAATTCCATCTGTTCCTTATTCTAATTCCTTAATCATACCTTTTAATTTTTCAGTATCGTCCTTGATTACTATTTCATGCACCTCTCTAATTTGCTCATTTAAATCTATCTACAGATTTAATTTGAGAGAGCGTACTCATTTTGGCTTCTCGTGATATTTTCGAGTTAAAGCATCAGCTACTACATTAGATTTTTCAGCATGATACTGGATATCACACTCATAATCACTAAGAATCTCTATCCAGCGTCTCTGTCTCATATTTAAACTCTTATGATCCATGAAGTCAACAAATTTATTTCCATATAAATAGTGTCTCCAAATCTTATTGGCAAAAACTATGGCTCCTAACTCTAGATCATGGGTTGTATAATTTTCTTCATGTTTCTTAAATTATCTAGAGGCATAAGCTATAACATTTTGACATTGCATCAACACACATCCATATCCTAACTTAGATGCATCATATTCCATTCCTTTTGGTAACGCGAGTATGGATGCGTTAGTTAACCTCTGCTTAAGAATCCTAAATGCTTCTTCCTGTTTTGGTCCCCATTCAAACTTAACTTATTTGCAGGTCAGTTTGGTTAACGGAATGGCTATTCTAGAGAAATCTCGGATAAACCGTCTATAATATCCTGCTAGTCCAAGAAAACTTCTTACCTCTGTTGGCGACTCAGGGACTTTCCATTTAGTAATCGCCTCGATCTTTATGGGATCCACATGAATTCCTTCATTGTTAACCAAATGTCCAAGGAATTGCACTTATTGTAACCAAAATTCACATTTTGAGAATTTGGAATAAAGCTTTTCTTTTCTCAATAATGTCAGAAGTGTATGCAGATGCGCTGCATGTTCCTCTTTACTCTTAGAGTAAATTAGAATATCATCTATAAAGACAATTATGAATTTATCCAGATATGGTTTACATATTCTGTTCATCATGTCCATAAATGCAGCTGGGGCATTGGTTAAACCAAATGGCATGACGGTAAATTCATAATGACCGTATCTTGTTCTGAAAGCAGTTTTAGGAATGTCCTCTTCCTGTACATTCAATTGATGATATCCTGACCGTAAGTCGATCTTAGAAAAGAGTCGAGCTCCTTGAAGTTGATCGAACAGATCATCGATTCTCGGTAGTGGGTACCGATTATTAATCGTAACCTTGTTCAATTCTCTGTAATCAATGCACATACGCATTGATCCGTCCTTCTTTTTGACAAATAACACCGGTGCTCCCCACGGTGATGAACTAGGGTGTATAAAACCTTTGTCAAGTAATTCATCCAACTATTTCTTCAGTTCCTGCATCTCCGTTGGTGCTAATCGATATGGTTCTTTGGCAATCGGTGTTGTCCCTGGTATTAGGTGAATTCTAAATTCAACCTCTCTATCAGGCGGTAATCCAGGTAACTCTTCTGGAAAAACGTCTGAGAATTTAGATACTACAGGAATATCTTTTAATTCTTTTCCTTTAGTGTTAATGATTATGGAAATCATATACACTATTGCTCCTTTCCTTTCATAACTTGCAGCGTTCATCACAGAGATGAATTTTGTTGACCTGGTTAGCTTATCTCCTTTAATTGTGACCTTTTCACCACTTGGTGTACTTACTTGCATTGACTTTTGATCACATAAGATACTTGCATGATTGGCTACCAACCAATCCATTCCTAATACAACATCGAAGCCGGCCAGATTCATTGGGTAAAGGTTAGCAAAGAAATGATGGTTCAGGATTACTATTCTTGCTCCCTGCAAGATCTCACTAATCTTAATGGATTCTCCATTTGCCGTCTCTACTAGACAATCTTGTTGAAGTTTTGTTAAGGGTTGGTCAAGAAGTTTGTAAAAAGAAGTATTAATAAAACTTTGGTTTGCACCAGAGTCAAATAATACTTTGGCAAATACATTATTAACTAAGAACATACCGGTAATCAAATCCGGAATCATCGTGGCTTCCTCAGTTGTCAGAACAAATACTCTGGCATTTTTCTTAGGTCCTTCAGTTGTCTTAGCCTTGTTTGTGACAACCCGAGATCTCAAGGGGTGTTTCACCAAGAGGTGTTTCACCAGGAGGTGTTTCACCAAGAAGTGTTTCACCAGGAGGTGTTTCGCAAGGAGGTGTTTCGCCAGGTGGTGTTTCGCCGTGTGGGCTTGTGGCCCAGGTGAGGCCCAAATACAAAGCAGTTATATTTACCTTATATTCACATAAACGTACGTAAGGAAATAATCAACGAAACCCTAGCTCTCCCTCTCTCTCTAAAGACTGACGGCAGACTTCATCTATCATCCTAAAGCTTTCCAATCGTATCATATCACCAATCAATCTTGATTCAAGGTTAGTGCACTGTCTTTCGTTCATTAGATCATTGCTCTATACGTGACTTCGTGTAAGGATAATTCTGGTGTGTGTATCTATAGTTAACCTAGAAGTATGTTTGATAATTATTGATGGTTCGGAACCGATGCACTTAAACTATTGATGATTAGAAAGTGAACATTGATTATTATTGATTTGATTTGATGTAAACGTGGAAACTAGGGTTTCATTCATAGGAATTGTACGTCTAAAATATGCGAATGATCTTGATGGGAAGCTATGATTAAACGGTTGATGTTGTTCATGATTAGGGCTGTAAGAACATGAGTAACTGTTGTTTGATCCGCTGTTTACGTAGAAAAGATGTTAACTGTTGCTATGGGTAATAAGTTGAAGCTGTTGTTTATGGCGACGAAAGTCCCTTCCCCCACGAATCTACCTCGACGACGAAATAGATTAGTGTTTCGTCACACTCATCTCGACGAAATACATTAGTGTTTCGTCACACACACTTCCGCGACGAGAGATGATGTTTCGACACACACACACACCTGCCGACGAACGACTTGATGTTTATCATGTGGTTTATTGTCTGTCTGTGGTTTATCGTGTGTATGGAACCTCACGGGTATGGAACTTGAATGATTTATTGTCTGCCTGCTAATGATGTGTATGATATATAATGAAACTGCATGATGTGTATGATCTACAATGAAACAGTATGATGTATATGACGTTGAACGGAACTGTGTGAATTGAGTTATTGGATTATAAAAGCCAATCTGTTGCATGGTAATAATGTTAATCAGATGAGAACCTTGATTTAACTCGTATGAATAGACAGTACATCTGTGAATGTTGATTTGTGTCATAAACATGAGATGTAGACTTGTTGGGAACAAAACACTTGTTATGTGACTTTACGACAAACGTTATAGATTAATGGATTGCATGATTAATAGTTACGACTTGTATAAGCACGTGTGTCTTACTTGTCTGCTACTTGTGCACCGTGTACGTTAAATACGTGATATGTGTGAACATTATACTGATTGTCTTTGGTAACCACGGTAGGGTTTGGTTGACCAACTAGGAACGGGTAATGTAACGTAACATTCCGAGCAAATCAAAGGTGAGTTCACTGCTCTTTTCCCAAGCATGCGTCCTGGGGAGGGACATCTGGTAATCGTTCCGGGGAGGAACGTCGGATTATTGGGATGTTGGTTATTACACTCATTTCTATCATTAAGTCCCCTTACATATACTGATTAGTTGCCGGGGAGGCAATGGGGTTATTAGTTGATAGCGCTATTAGGTTTGGAACCCTCACACCGTACCGGGGAGCACGGTCGTGAACTAATTACCTTAACCACTTGACCAATGTGTGATAGAGCATTGGGGTTTGGGCAAATAAATCTAGAGCCATCTGCGGTAATCGAGTTAATAACAACATCAAATCTCTGAATTGTTTTATACTGATATCTGGTAACTAAAACGTATTAACAAACTTTGAACTCAGCAGCGTCGTCTGACACACTTGTCTGCATGCTTGCAGGTCTATAGAGTTATAGCATTGGGAACTTGCTGTCTGGAAGGCTCGAGTGGTCATGGGTCGAGATACATGGAATTGCAATACAAGTCTAATGGTTTTTGTACATGTGGTTTATAAAACACTTGACAAATGAGTTATGCTTCCGCTGTATACAATGAATTATATGTAACGTTTTGTAATATTTCATGTTAATAAATGAAAGTTTTATTTAAAAATATTTATGAGTTCAATGTGATTGGTGGCTAGATCCTGGTACCTCACACGCCCCGCGGTATTTCCGCATGTGGTATTTTAGGGGTGTGATAGTTTGGTATCTGAGCCACTGGTTATAGTAAACTTGGTTTTAAAACGTTTTCATAAAACTAGACTATAACCGAACTGTTCTGAAAACAAGAATACGACCATGACACTCAGCTCCAGATAGCAAGGTTCGCCTCTCGTTTACTCATTGCACAGCACAACTAGTGAACACTTACATATGATATTGCATGTGATTGCACGATTAGCACAACAATATGAATTCATGTATTACTTGCATGTGTTAAGTGATTGATAGTGTGGTGTTACCCTAGAGATTCGTGACCCCTGTTTTGTGATATTCTTTGTTTGACATCTGAGTTTGAGGAACCATTTGACATGAGTTAGGAGGAACTGAGATGAGCATGCAAATCACAATATTATTGTGGGTGCACACATAATAGTAATGTGGGGTGCATGTGAGTCCCAGTGAGGCTTAACAAGTGAAAAAGGGGTTCTGCTCTGTTAATTGATCAATGTGAAACGTAACAAGACTATAGGAGTCATAGCAGTGATTGTCTCCTACTCGAACGTGACCTTTTCACTCCTCTCTGAATCCTTTCGAATCTCGATTCTATCGAGTATTACCTGAACACTCATCTGAACGCCTAGCGAACTGTGTAGAATGTTAGGTGCTTGTACGAACGTCCCTGGGCTGGATGTTGCAGCGTCAATGATTGGTCTGTATCTCTCTCATTCCTCTTTGTTTGCGGAAACTCAATGTACTGACGTCGTAGGCCCCGAAGTGCGATCACTTCTGCAACACTCTGAAAACATACCGTGTATTACTCAGTCAACTTGCAAGGACGATGGACAAGAGGATGAGCATAGTGCTTTACCAACCTTAGTATTAGAACGACCTTAATTTCTGGCAACGGACACCAGCAGGCTGACTTCAACCGAATCCTTAACCCTAGTCAGTGATTTATGGGAGTCAGCTCCTATGGATTAATCGGGACATATACGATGACAAATGACCATGGTGTGGAATGTGTAACTGCCAGCACAATGAGTAGCGCCTTAGGACGTGGCACAGAAATGTGACAAGATGGACCCTGTTGGTGAAAGATCGTAGGGCTCCGTTTCAAGCAACGGCATTAGAGGCAACAGTCACGGCGACCTCAAGGTACTCGTAATCGTAGCCTACAGTATGAAAAGGAAGGTGCCTACGACATGGATTGGCTGTTGTTAGAATCAAGACGACAACAACCAAGGGAACGACGACAATAAAAACACTGGAAATGATGCTCGTGGAAGGGCATTTAGGATTGGCGTGGGCGACGCCAGGATTATAGCAGCATGGTAGCTTGTGTGGGTAGCTAATCGCTTCGTCTCTATTATGCTTAACCCTAATGTTTCTTGAAACCGAACCTGTTGTGGAATCGGCTGATGGCAAGTCAATTGAGACTTCATATGTTCGTTGGGATGCAAACTCGACCTTGTGGGACAAGTGTTCGACATCAACCTTCTTTCTACTACCCTTGATAGTTTTGATGCAATAGTCAGTATGGATTGGTTATCCAGATATCGTGCAGATATATCCTGTGAGGAGAAAGTTGTCGTCTGTCATAAAGTATCCGAATGGTGCAGAGGTTAGCATCAATTCAGCAATGAAGGCCAGAAGTGTCCACGGAAGGATTACCCCGCTATGTTAGCACTCGTTACTGATGTTAAGGTTAAGGAAAAGAGGATCGAGGATCCAGCAATTGTTCGTGACTTCTCCCTATGTGCTACTAGAAGAACTATCAGGTTTACCTTCACATCGTCAGGTGGAATATCAGATCGGTATCATGTCAGAAGCAGCCCTTATTACTAGTACTCCTTATTGTCTCACATCAGGAAGGTTGCAAGAACTGCCCAATCAACTCCAGGAACCATTGGACAAGAGTTTTATCGGACCTAGTTTCTCGCATTGGGGAGCCCCAGTTATATCTGTGAAGATAAGCCTTTTCGTATGTGTACTGATTATCAAGAACTCATTAAGGCGACAGTCGAGGACCGTTTGCCATGACTGTATATTGACAACCTCTCGACCAGTTGCGGGGGGTCGAGCTCCCATTAGAGGATTGACTAACGAACGAACTATCATCAGATGGAAGTTGAAGGGGAGAATGTTCCTAAAACGACATATCAAATGCAATGCGGCTATCGCGCCTTTGTATTCCATGACTATTGGGTTAATCAACGCACCAGCAGTTTTATAGACCACATGAATCGTATGCATAAACCTCATCTCATCAAACTGTCAACCGTGTTTATTGATGACACTTGAAATCACTTCCAGGAGAAAGGAACACGATTAACTATACTTGTATCTTATCATAGAGCTCCTAGGGGAGGAGCAACACCATGTGAAGCCTACCAAAGTGTGACTTCAGGGTCCGAGGAGTACACTTTCTGGGTCACCTAGTCAACGAATTGGGAATACACGTGGATCTCGCTAAGATCCATTTCATTAGGAACTGATCGACACCAAAGAGTCCTTGGAGGATAAAGCAATTTCTTGGTTTCGCTAGAGACTATCGCAGATTCATCATGGGATTTTTGAGGATTGTGCAGCTTTAATCACTTTAGCACAGCAGGGTGCTGTGTATTCGTGGGAGACAAAGCTGGAGAACGACTTTTCACCTTTTGAAATCCGACTCTACAATGCATTGAGCAACGTCTTCACCCGAGGGTACGGGTAATCTAGTGGTATACCGTGATGGTTCGAATCAGAGTCCCAGTTACATGCCGATGCAACACGAGAAGGTGATAGCTTACGTAGTAGACTTACAAGAAGAATTGCACGAGTCACAACCTGTGGTGGAAGCCACAGTCTTTGGATTTAAATTGGAGGCATTACTTGGATGATACCAAAAGCACTACTTAGATCGATCACAAGAGCCTCCCGTGTACCCTGATTTTGAAAAGAGCTAAATAGGTGACGGCATCGCTGGATGGAACCTTTGAATGACTTCGACTACGGAACCTAAATGCGTATGAGCTTGCAGCTCACCATCGACTCTAGCCTATCCGATCAGATTTGCCCTGTTCAACCCGAGGCACTGAAGGAAGAAATTTTCAAGCTGGGTCCATGCGGGGCATGGAAGAGAAACTTTTGGTAAGTCAGAGAATATCCGCTACTTCATGGATCGAATATGGATCCTACTATACGGAAATCGTAGGGAACTTGTGTTGGGCGAAGCATTTCAGCCTCGACACTATAGTCATCTGAATTTTGATGGAATATACTAGGATCGAAGGATCTTGTACTGGCAACTGGGCTTGGCCTACACAGCGAAGCATGTGAACGGCGTTTGACTTGTGCAAAAGATAAGGTGGGACATCAGAAACCTTCTGGTTTGTGTCAGTAATCAGAAACACCTATTCGGATATTGGAACAGACAGCCGTGGATTTTGTCGCTGGCCTACCTAAATCTCAGAACGGAACCGATATCACCTGAGTAATCGTTGATTGTCTCACGTAACCAGCACACTCTATTGCAATCAAGGAATCTGACGAGTCATCACAGCTTGTGAATATTCCTCTGAGAGAGGCGACTTTTAGACACGAGGTTACCTCTGGATTTGAACTATACTTGATTTATGCCAGGCACTACACAACACTCTTGGCTCACGTCTAGGCGTGAGCATTACTTGTCGCCATAGGACAGATGGTCAGAGTAATGAACCATTCAGACACTCAAGGACATGCTACGAGCACGTGTGTGATTGAATTTAGTAAAATTTGAGGGATATCTACCTTTGGTTGGGTTCTACTACGGTAGTTACCATTCTAGTATTCAGACAGCTCTGTTTGGGACAATGCATGGATGATAATACCAATCTTCTTGTTGGGCTAAGGTGGGTGACAACCTAATCACAGATCCAGGACTTGTGCTCGAAACTCTTGAAGATTACTTAGATCGGAAATTGAGTGACGGCAACGCGTGACCGTCAGGAAAGCTGATAAGCTTAGGAAACACTGGGAGTTCGCTGTAGGCGAACGTGACATCATCGAAAGTCTCACCCTAGGAGGGTGCGGTACGCTATAGAAAACGTGGCAAGCTTAGTTTATGATGCGTTGGGACATTCGGATTTCTGGAACGAATCGGTGGCATGGCTCACAAACTCGAGTTAACTGACGAATTGGGTAACGATCATGATGTCATTTATGTCTTGAATCTAAGGCAGTGTTTGTCCGATGAAACACTTGTGATACCTTTACTGGAGCCTAAGGTTAACGACAAGTTGCAGTTGTCGAGGAATCTATCGAAAACATGGACCAGGAGGTCGAGGTTCGTTATCATGGTCAAATTCCAATCGCGAAAGTTCGTTGGAACTTAAGACGTGGACCGGAGTTCAGGTGGGAACGCAGAATCTGATAAAGCTCTAGCATCCTCAATTGTTCAGGTGGTTGGATCAACGCTTGCTGTCATTAGCGAATTTCGAGACGAAATTTCCTTTCAATTTGGAAATGATGTGGTACCCGGGGAAAAAAAACCCACTGTCATCCTGATATACTCATCACTTCTTTTCCCTCTCCGACCACTTAGCTTATCAAATTTCGGGACGAAATTTATTTCAAGTTCGGGATGATGTGACAACCCGAGATCTCAATGGGTGTTTCACCAGGAGGTGTTTCACCAGGAGGTGTTTCACCAGGAGGTGTTTCACCAGGTGGTGTTTCGCCGTGTTGGCTTGTGGCCCAGGTGAGGCCCAAGTACAAAGCAGTTATATTTACCTTATATTCACATAAACATACGTAAGGAAATAATCAACAAAACCCTAGCTCTCCCTCTCTCTCTCTAAAGACTGACGGCAGACTTCATTTATCATCCTAAAGCTTTCCAATCATATCATATCACCAATCGATCTTGATTCAAGGTTAGTGCACTGTCTTTCGTTCATTAGATCATTGCTATATACGTGACTTCGTGTAAGGATAATTATGGTGTGTGTATCTATAGTTAACCAAGATGTATGTTTGATAATTATCGATGGTCCGGAACCGATGCACTTAAACTATTGATGATTAGAAAATGAACATTTATTATTATTGATTTGATTTGATGTAAACATGGAAACTAGGGTTTCATTCATAGGAATTGTACGTCTAAAATATGCGAATGATCTTGATGTGAAGCTATGATTAAATGGTTGATGTTATTCATGATTAGGGTTGTAAGAACATGAGTAGCTGTTGTTTGATCCGCTGTTTATGTTGAAAATATGTTAACTATTGCTATGGGTAATAAGTTGAAACTGTTGTTTATGGCGACGAAAGTCCCTTCCCCCACGAATCTACCTCGACGACGAAATACATTAGTGTTTCGTCACACTCATCTCGACGAGATACATTAGTGTTTCGTCACACACACTTCCGCGATGAAAGATGTTGTTTCGTCACACACACACCTGCCGACGAACAACTTGATGTTTATCATGTGGTTTATTGTCTGTCTGTAGTTTATCATGTGTATGGAACCTCACGGGTATGGAACTTGAATAATTTATTGTCTGCCTGCTAATGATGTGTATGATATATAATGAAACTGCATGATGTGTATGATATACAATGAAACAGTATGATGTATATGACGTTGAACGAAACTGTGTGAATTGAGTAGTTGGATTATAAAAGCTAATTTGTTGCATGGTAATAATGTTAAGCAGATGAGAACCTTGATTTAACCCGTATGAATAGACAGTACATCTGTGAGTGTTGATATGTTTCATAAACATGGGATGTAGACTTGTTGGGAACAAAACACTTGTTATATGACTTTACGACAAACGTTATAGATTAATGGATTGCATGATTAACAGTTACGACTTGTATAAGCATGTGTGTCTTACTTGTCTGCTACTTGTGCTACGTGTACGTTAAATACGTGATATGTGTGAACATTATACTGATTGTCTTTGGTAACCACGGTAGGGTTTGGTTGACCAACTAGGAACGGGTAATGTAACGTAACATTCCGCGCAAATTAAAGGTGAGTTCACTGCTCTTTTCCCAAGCATGCATCCCGGGGAGGGACATCTGGTAATCGTTCCAGGGAGGAACGTCGGGTTATTGCGATGTTGGTTATTACACTCATTTCTATCATTAAGTCCCCTTACATATACCGATTAGTTGCCGGGGAGGCAACGGGGTTATTAGTTGATAGCGCTATTAGGTTTGGCACCCTCACACCGTACCGGGGAGGACGGTCGTGAACTAATTACCTTAACCACTTGAACAATGTGTGATAGAGCATTGGGGTTTGGGTAAATAAATCTAGAGCCATCTGCGGTAATCGAGATAATAACAACATCAAATCTCTGAATTGTTTTATACTGATATCTGGTAACTAAAACGTATTAACAAAATTTGAACTCACCAGCGTCGTCTGACACACTTGTCTGCATGCTTGCAGGTTTATAGAGTTATAGCATTGGGAACTTGCTGTCTGGAAGGCTGGAGTGGTCATGGGTCGAGATACATGTAATTGCAATACAAGTCTAATGGTTTTTGTACATGTGGTTTATAAAACACTTAACAAATGAGTTATGCTTCCGCTGTATACAATGAATTATATGTAACGTTTAGTAACACTTCATGTTAATGAATGAAAGTATTATTTAAAATACTTATGAGTTCAATGTGATTGGTGGCTAGATCCTGGTACGTCACACGCCCCGCGGTATTTCCGCATGTGGTATTTTAGGGGTGTGACATTGTTGGTTGTTACTAGAGCTAGTTTCGGACAGTTCGGTTTAATATGACCAGCCTCTCCACAATAGTAGCATATTCTGGCACTAGCTTTTCTCCTACAATCTTCTTCCTTATGTCTTGGGTACTTGCAAAAGTTACAGGACACATCACATTTTCCTGAGTGCTTCTTTTACAAAACTTGCAGTAAGGTGCAGAAGAACCTGTTCCTTTTCCACGGTAGGAATTACCAAAACGAAATTCCTGGGTAAGATTTTGGGTAAGTTTTTTCTCTGGTTCTCCTCTTGGGTGCGTACCAGTTCATCAATCAGGGTATTGGCTAGTTCTACTGCGTCTTCTATGGTTTGTGGTCTAGCTGCCTTGACTACGTGTCTAATCTCACTAATTAATCCCCAAACATAACGGGAGATTAACAGTGGCTCATGTGAGGCTAAGGTTGGCACTATTCTAGCATATTTGAAGAATATGGTAGTGTAACCTTTGTAGTCTATTCCAGTCATTTTATGATTTAGGAATTTATTGGCGATTTGTTCCTTTTCATTGGGAGGACAGAATTTTCTTTCGACTATCTCTTTAAAGTTAGTCCATTCCATATTATAGACTTTGTTCCACCATTCTAAGGCTGCATTTTTGAAAAGATTAGAAGCAAACATAATCTTATCTTCATCTGCACATTTACTTATTTTTATGACTGCTTCTGTCTTTTCTATCCAACGTAAGGCTACAATGGCTCCTTCATTGCGTAAGATCTCTATTGGTTTGCAGTCCAATAATTCTTTAAAAGAACAACCGTAAGAAGTGGTTCTTCTTCTTTTAGGAATTGGAGCTTGGATTATTGGTCCATTATTGTTCACACTGTGACTTGGCTCAATGTGTTGACGTTTACTTCCATTTTCAGATTTATTATTTTCTGCTTCTTTAACAGTTTTGATGATATAGGGCATAGCATCTATAATTCCTTGTGCTACTATATGTTGGATGGCACTATTATCTATTTGGTTTTCGTTATTTTCATTATTCTGGTTTTCCTGATTTACTTCGTTGTCCATCTGAATTGGAAACATTTATCAGGTATTAATTATCACGGAATAAATTTGGTACAAATATTTATACACGATTATACAAATAATTTGATCAAAAACTTCGATCATTGCGACTTTTACTCTTTCTATATATATGTGTCAATTACAAACTACAACTGAAATTTAAATATACTAGTAGTTATGCATCTGTATCTATTTTAGTCTATATATATATATAGTGTGAGGTTCATTGGGGAACACTAAAAAAGTGGGGAACAGTGGGGAACCGACTCAAATGAACTCCGATTAGACTCATTCCAGCGGTGTTGGAACCGGCTCGTCGAACCCTAACTAGGATCTCTTAACCCTAAACCCTAAATCATAACCCCTAAACCCTAAATATATTAGGGTTTGGCTTTTAGGGTTTAGCTTTAGGGTTTAGCTTTATAGTTTAGCGTTTAGCTTTAGGGTTTAGGGTTTAGCTTTAGGTTTAACCTTTAGAGTTTAGCTTTTAGGGTTTATAGTTTAGATTTTACGGTTTAGCTTAGGTTTTAAGCTTATTTTTTAGCTTTAGGGTTTAGGGTTAAGAGATCTTAGTTAGGGTTCGACGAGCCGGTTCCAACGCCGCTGGAATGAGTCCAATCGGAGTTCGTTTGAGTCAGTTCCCCGCTGTTCCCCACTTTTTTAGTGTTCCCTAATGAACCTTCCCCTATATATATATGGAGCGGCTAAAATAGAAACCACCTCCAGTTGTAAGAACCGCAAGAACCACTCTCAACCAATCAGATTATGACAACTAAAAGGGTATTTTGGTCTTTTACCCCAAATGTCAAATCCCCCCCCCTCTCTCTCCATTTAATGCTTGTCTCTCTCCTAATTTCTTCAAAAAGAAAATTTCTTCTTCTCTCCCCACATTTTTCTCTGCAGATCTGATGAAGAAACCCAAGAAATCAACCCCTCACCTCCTCCTCCTCCACAACAACCATCGAAATTCAAGCCTGATCTCTCTCTGTTGAAATTCAAGCCCCATCTCTCAGCAATCTCTCCCTCTCTTGAACCTCTCCTCCCTGCTAGATGATGACCAGCCGGCCACCACTATGGGTGGCGGCGCTGGACGGTGACGACGCGGTGGAGCACCAGCCGCCGGCGACAAAGATAGCCGACAAAGCACGCCCCTCACCCCCCCGTCTCTCTTTGTTCCGACAGAAAAAAAACAACCAGACACCAGCCTCTGGTGGTGGCACACGGCGGCAAAAATCAGAGCAGAAGAGAGGTGAACGATGGTGGTTGGGGCGACGCCGGAAGAGGAAGACGGTGGTGGTAGGGGCGACGCCGGTGGTCGGAGTCTTGGTCTGCCGGTTTTCATCGAACTTGTGAGTTTCAGTTGGGATTCTTGATTTTGTTTGATGGGGTTTCTTGATTTTTGATGGGGTTTCTTGATTTTGTTTGATGTGGTTTCATTTTTGTTTGATGGGGTTTCTTGATTTTTGTCTGATGAACTCTGTGGCTTTGTTCTTGGTGATTTTTGATAAATGATTATTGATTTTCTGGGGATTTTTGTTTGATCAGTGAACTATTCTCTTGTGTTCTTGATTTTCTGGTTATTTTTATCAGTGGACTGTGGGATTGATATGTTGGATGGGGTGGCGATGATGCAAAAAAAAAAGAAAACAAAAAAAAAACAAGATTTTGATGACGATGGCGCGGCAAGGATGGTGGAGGGTAGGTTTTTGAACCCGCAACCCCACTTTGCAGCCTTTTAATTATCGGAAAATCTGAGCCAAACCCCGTTTTTTTCGAGATACACTTTTATTTTGATGTTTTTTTATATTCTTTTCCCTGACGATAACAATCTATCTGAGACACCTACCGAGTTTGCAATTTCTGGGTGCGTTCGTTTTGCGTAAAAAGTTTTTGTGTAAAAAAGTTTTTGTGAAAAAAAAGTTAAACTGTAAACTTTTTAACGTAAAACGTAAAAAGTTTAACGTAAAAAGTTTAACCTAAAACGTAAAAACGTAAAACGTAAAAAGTTTATCGTTAAACGTAAAACGTAAAAGGTTTTACATAAAACGTAAAACATAAAAACGTAAAAACGTAAAAAGTCTAACGAAAAACGTAAAAACGTAAATCGTAAAAACGTAAAAATGTAAAAAGTTTAACGTAAAACGTAAAAACGTAAAACGTAAAAAAACGTAAAACGTAAAACGTAAAAACGTAAAATGTTTTACGTAAAAAGTAAAACGTAAAAACGTAAAAACGTAAATCGTAAAAAGCTTAACGTAAAACGTAAAATGTAAAAAGTTTAAAAAATCTTTTAAAAAAATCTAAATTTAAAAATGCTTTTAATAAAAAAATTATGTTTAAAAAACAAAGACTAATATAGTAATACAAAAAACTAATAAAAAACAATAAAGACAAAAAGATAAAATAGAGTCATTTTACTAAATTACCCTTTTGGATTAAAATATTAAAGACATAATAAGAAAAAAAGTATTTAATATTATTTTTAGTTACTTTTAATCTCATCCATTGATCTTGAAGATCTAATGGCTAGAAAGTGGTTCTCTCGGTTCTTACAACTAGAGGTGGTTTTCATTTTGGCGGTCCCCTATATATATATATGTATATAGGATCATGAGAAAACTAGATATAAATTAGAAAACAAAAAAACTAACTAAAAAAGCACTAAAAAGGAGGGGGGAGACTTTTAATGAAGGAGGGGGGGACTTTTAATGAAGGAGGGGTAAAATTGGGAAAAAAAAATATATAACTTTTCAAACATTTCTCATTTCTCCATACGTTATCATTTTAAAACAAAAATGGCACCATAAGATCACAAATTTTTGTATCTTTCATTCAAGTATATTCGAGCATATTTTTTATGACATAAAAAAAGATTTATGGTGTCGTCTTGTTTTCAATACTATTATTATAGTAGTGCACATGTGCAATATAACATGTACTACAATTGCATTACATGCTTAAAATTAGCTTTTTGAGTCTAGTTTAGCTTTTAGGGTTAGTTTTTTTGGAGGTTTAGGATCAGGTTTTTGGGTGTGGGGGGGAGGGGGTTTAGGTTTTTGGGGGGTGGGGGTGGGGGGGGTTTAGTTTTTTTTCGGGTTTACAATTGCATTACATGCTTAAAATTAGCTTTTTGAGTCTAGTTTAGCTTTTAGGGTTAGTTTTTTTGGAGGTTTAGGATTAGGATTAGGTTTTTGGGTGTGGGGGGAGGGGGAGTTTAGGTTTTTGGGGGGTGGGGGTGGGGGGGTTTAGGTTTTTTTCGGGTTTATGTTTAGGGTTTAGTTTTAGGTTTTCGGGAGGGTGGGGGTGGGGGGTTTAGGTTTTTGGGGGATGGGGGGGGGGGGGGGGTTAGGCTTTTGGTGGGAGGGTGAATTTAGGTTTTTGGGGGGTGGGGGTGGGGGGTTTAGGTTTTTGGGGGGTGTCGATGGGGGGTGGGTTAAGTGGTTTAAGCTTTATGTATTAGTGCACATGTGCAGTACAACAAAAAAAAAATTAATTTTTTTTTTTTGAAATTTTTTTTCTAGGCATAAAAACTAGCGATTTTTTTTATTAAAAATTGTAAAAAAAAAAAAATTTTTTGGTATGTTTTTAGGTTTTTTTTAGGCTTTTTTTGTTAGTTTTTTTGTTTTCTCATTTAAACTAGTTTTCTCATGATCCATCCCCTATATATATATGTATATATATATTATCAAAGTACAAAATTACACATATATCTAGGTATTATTCTAGGTATCGTTCATCTAGTATCGCATCTCATGCTCGTCGTATTTCCAAACAAGTTTCTCCCCTATAGGTCGGATTCTATTTCCTTCGTCCACTAAATTCTCGCCATACTGACGGAGTTCCTGCACATATTCTAGACTCATTGGTGGGTCTACTGGTGGGACTGGTACTGGTTCTTCGGGAGTATATAATGCCAAATATGACCTATTGTCATCAAACAATGGATCATATTCTAAAGAGTTTGGGGTTGGGATTCTAGGTAACTCATTGGGGTCGAATGCAGGTATCGGGAATTGGTTTTCCTGGTTTGGTTCTAGCATTTGTTGATCTGGGAATAAGGGTAATAGTGGCGGTTCAGCTATTTGGTTTAGGTTAGAGTCTACTACTGTAGTGGCTAGCATATGGAAATCTGCCAACTGTCTATCTAGTTTCTCTTCTCACGGTGGTCTATTGCATGTTTCCTGAGTTTGGGCATTCACTTCCCTATTAGCTTTTACTATCGCTCTTTGTTATTGTCATTTCTTCATCATCTTCCTCCTCTCATGTGCTCCTCTACTAAACCAACCTCTCTTTTTAGTAGAAAATGGTTACTCAGATTGTGCCTTAAAGATAAATATTCATTCCTCAGTATCTGCTGAGTATCCTGAGGGATTGGGCTGAGATGAGGTTCCTTCATCTTTTGGGGAACTAGCTAATTGACGATAAGCGTCAGATATACCTTGCTCACTCATACTGTAAACTAACAAATAGTCAAATAACACAAAACAATATTTACACATAATTACATAAATTATTTCCTAACACAGAATTTAAGTGTCAGTAGAACACTTCTTTGGATTAAAACAGTGGCTGTAGCTCTAATACCACATCCTGTCCTAACCCCCGACCCCTGCCCGGGAGCGGGTGCCTCGAGACTCAGATTGGTGGTATCGGTGTTTATTAATTTGGCAGCGGAATACATCAGGACCGTAGTTAGGAAATATTTTTATTAGAGTTAAACACCAAACTTTTTATAACAAATCATTGGTATAAAACCCAAGTTTATTTGACACTACATTTATAGGGATAAACCCTAATTATTGAAAACAAAAACTCCTTTTTATTTAGGTAACTTTTATAGCCACTTTTTCAAGCCTTCAGTGCTCTCTAGCTGGCTTCTATTGGCTTTCACATTGTGTTACCTGAAACGCGTTTTAAAAACATTTTATTAGCAAGAAATACTGGCAAGTACATTCCATTTTTGTAAAGCATCAGTTGTTTACACATTACATTATTAAGGGCGATTACAATGTTTATATCTACACAATTACTCGGTCATTACATGTCACTCAACGGATCTGTGACTATGGTCATATCACACATTGGATACACGTGCCCAATTGTGAAGGTTATCAAGTACTGTATTCAAACCCATAATACTGGCATCAATTGTAGAATTACAAAGACTTAATCACTGTAATTGTATTTGAAAACATTTAAGGTTTTGGTAAAACATTTTAACTCACAAAAAGGTACTCACAAACGGTGAGAAAAAGTAAATGTACTTACATTGTTGACTTAGGTGATACTACTATAGCCTCCTGGTGATTCTCCTGGTTATTATCTATAAAAATTAAACAATGCACACGTGTTAGTAAAATAACCCAAATCACATTAACCATACAACTCGAGATAGAATTTCAATGACTGAGTCAGGCAGAGCTTTGACATGCATCACGGAATCCTAGATCAATCGAGTGTAACACGAGACAGAACTCCAATGACTGAGTCAGGCAGAGCCTTGACATGCATTACGGAATCCTAGATCGATCGTGTAGGGTAACCGCTGGGTTATAGTACTTACAACAAGGAAGAGCTTATCTTTATAGGGGGTATTATGCCCTGGTTTAATAATAACTAACAGAAATTGAGAGAGAGAATTGATTTCTGAACGAATTGTCAAATGAGCTCGTCGGTCCTATTTATCGGCCAGATTTAAGGCGGCTCGCGCACCGCGTAAGCCTAAGCTTAGGTCTTCGCGGCCCGCGAGGACTATAGGCTAGGCTTTAGCTTAGTCAAGTCAGCGAATCTAGCTTCGACAGGTGTCGACACGTGTCAGCATTGTGTGTTAGGCAAGTTAGGTCGTCGCGCCCCGCGAGAGACTAAGTAGGTCTGGGTCGCGGCCCGCGAGCGATACCCAAGTCTTGTTTTTCTTGATTTTTATAAATATAAGGGTATTTCGGTCTCGTTTCTCGTATACGGGGTATATAAGGAACGTTTTAGGGTTACGTTAAGGGTTCTAGGAGGGTTGTTATAGATAATGTCACAATAAAACTTCATCATCAACTGCCATGCAAAGAATTTGAATTAGTTCATTTAGTTCAATTTTCTCCCATACAATAAATTTAATTCAAATTTATATTTAGATTGATATTGTCTACTTTTGTAATTTTTGTCATAATCAAATACCACGTAAATAACTTAATTTTCGTCCTTGCATTTAATATATTTTTTAAAAAAATTGTAAGTTTTTTGGTTTCTTTTTCTAATTCTTTTATTCTAAAAAAATGTCATTATCAACTACCGTGTAAGTAATGAAAAGAATGTTTTGCACAAACTTAAAAAATTTCGCATCTCATATAGCGAAGTCAAATACATTCATAATCAGCATCCCGCCGCAACGCGCGGGTTTGCGTCAACTCGTTAATAACTAAAAAGTTAGAAGAAATATAATTAATATTTTACAATTTAGGTTGGACCCACCACCCTCCATACCCACTTCATCTTCCCCACTCCACTCCACACCACCACCACAATCTCCACCTTCAACTACCACCACCACCTACCCCCACCCCCCACTTCACGGTAATCATACACAGAGATGGCGTTTTTCCCAAGTCGAGCAAAATATTTGCCTTTTTTTCCTCCACCCCATCTGCAAACGCACAAACATATCCTCACCAACAACACATAAATATAAAGAAAAAAAGTAACTCATATGAATATATAATCGAACTAATTCATTACCTGAAAATAGGCCAAGAAACCCCAGTGATACCAAAAGTGTCTCCAAATGCAAACTCATCTACGCTTTCCTTGAATTCTTTCATTACTTTTCCAGTTCTCACATCAAATATGTTAAGCACTACTCTCTGATCATAAGCGAATCATACAGTCGTTAACAAATAAATATCATAATAATCATTAAATTTTGGATAAAAATGGTATTCTCACATGAGTATCGGAGGATTGCTTGGTTCTTGACAACTGCAAGTCACCAAATATTTCTCACCAGGAGAGAAGTCAATAAGTTTGACCTACAGTTTAGAGCATAGTTTCAGGATCATATGCAAATAATCAGAAGAATAATTAAACTTGAATGGTGGTGGTGGTTACGGAGAAGTGGGGGGGGGGGGGAGGGGTAGATGGTGGTGGTGGTTGAAGGTGGAGATGGTGGTGGTGGTTGAAGGTGGAGATGGTGGTGGTGGTGGTGGTGGTGGTGTGGAGCCGGGAAGATAAAGTGGGTAGGGTGGGTGGTGGGTCCCACATAAATTGTAAAATATTAATTATATTCTTTTAACTTTTTAGTTATTAATTTGATAGTAAGGGTATTTTTGACATTTCACGCGCACCTAACACCAAAAAATAACCTCATTCCACGCCAGGGACTATCCGGGAATGAAATTCAATAACTTGGGAACTATAGGTGTAATTTTAGAAAGTTAGGGACTAAAGATGAAAAACGGGCAAACCACAAGGACTATCCGAGCATTTTTCTCTAATAATAATAATAATAATAATAATAATAACAATAATAATAATAACAATAACAATAATAGTAATAATAATAATACTAATAATAATAGTAGTAGTAATAATAATAGTAGTAATAATACTAGTAATAATAGTAGTAATAATAATAGTAGTAGTAATAATAATAATAATAATAATAATAATAATAATAATAATAATAATAATAATAATAATAATAATAATAATAATAATAATACTCTTGTTTCATGAGAATTTAAACTAGCATAATACCGTATACAAAACCTAATGAACTTACAAATGAAAACTTGAATCAAGTCTTCTTGTAGTATCCCTAGCCGGAAGAATGAACAAATGACTTGTTGACGAACGTGGCTACGAATTTATATTCAACACGGGTCCTTTAAAACAGATTTGTCGTCTCCTTTTGTTAAATATGTTTTGTCACACATGGTACAACAAACATAGCAAAATGTAAATGTATTGTTGGAGATGGATCATGCGTCTCATGAGGTAAAAAGTAACAAAAGGAAGAAGTTGGAACCAAATCAAAGAGCACTCCTCTATATTTGCTGCAAGAAATCTTGAGTAGTGTTTTTCTCTATCTTTCTAACTTGCACTTTCAAGTCTATGAGAAGACACGACAACTTGAAACTGAATTACATTTAGGTGCTGTTTGTTTTTTAAGAGATAAAATGTTTGCAGTCTGTGGACTACATCTGCAGACATCTATAAAAAAAAATACTTGTTTATTTTTTAACGTATGTAAACTTCAAAAATAAACTGGTGGTGATGGGTAGTGGATGTGAACGTGGGTAGTGGTGGTGGATGTGAACGTGGGTAGTGGTGGTGGACGTTGGTGGGTTGTGGACGGTGGTGGGTGGTGGATGGTGGTGGTGGACGGTTGTGGGTGGTGGTGGAGGACGGTGGTGGTGATGGATGGTGGTGGGTGGTGGACGGTGGTGGTGGGTGGTGGTGTTTAACCCTCTGCAGACCTTAGAAAATCTTAGAAGTGGCTGGGCACACACGTTTTTTTTATGAAACGTCTTCGGAAAAACAAACAGTCTGCAAATGACAATGTCTGCGCGTGGTCTGCGCGGCGCAAACAGAAGAGCCTGCACAGATCTTTTTTAGAAAAACAAACAACACCTAAATCTTGTAATAAACAAGAATGAAATGCATTAAAATGAATTTAATTGGTTAAACAATATTGTCATATGAATTCATGACATTGCCAGGAAAGTTGACTGAGGTGTTGCTTAGCGGGTGTGCCGCACCGGTTGTGCATCCCGAACCCTCGGACTACTCAACTCAGGCTGATGGAAACTGCATTGGGCACCACGTATGCAATCAGACTCACCAAGTGTTTCATCAAAACGCCATAATCTACCCTAGGGCTGGCAATTTTACATGAATACACGACATGAACCTACATGGAGTTAACAGGTATCGTGTATGGCCTTAACAGGTATCGTGTACCAAACAGGTAGACACGAGATTACCTGTTAATTTTCGTGTATAAACAGGTTAAATACCTGTTTACCTGTTAATACCCGTTAGTACACGATAAGAAATTAAATTAAATAAAACTCATCAGCCATGTGTATGTGGGTTCCTTAAATCCTTTCTATTTTCATTCCTCATTCAATTCAAAAAAAATAAAACCCAAAACTCCCTCTGTAACTCTCAGATAGCATGTCGTGTTCGTGTTTTTGTTCGTGTTAACAGGTATTAACAGGTAATTTTCGTGTATATCCTGTCGTGTTCGTGTTTGAAAAAAGGAACACGATAAGTTATCGTGTCGTGTTCGGGTATGGGATTTCGTGTATCGTGTCGTGTCTTATCGTGTACAGGTATACATGATATGCCAGCCCTAATCTACCCATCGCCCACTCCACACGCGCACGCGTGTTTGGCACACCTTGGTACCTGGGTTTGGCGTAACATTTGAGTCACAACAAAGAGGGGAGAATTGAAAATTTCTTAAGTGAACAACCATACAAGATTATAGTACTTAATGGACAACATGATAACTAGTAATACGTCAAGCGCGTTGGGATGGGTTAAACTGGGAATCATTTTTATACAACATGCACGATGCAAACACTCCATATAACAATCAACATGTGTTTTATATCGAATTAAACCATAAAAACAAACACTAGATCGGTGTTGACTTTATCGTCACAAATAGATTTGTGTAAATGAAATATTATTGAAACTGAAAACCATAACAATAAATATAGGTGTCTGCACCGATTTTGTTCAGCTCAACTTGGTACGGTACAATAGCGATACGGTGTCTGTTTTTTAAACCAAAAGTCAAAAAAATGAATACAGGTGTTGAGGTGCTGATACCGAAGTTGTTCGACCGGTTTTACATTCGGTAGGGTAATGACACGGTATCCATTTTCAACAAGATTTATATCCGAATGTAGAAAAAAATTAAACAAAGTTTAAATTATTTTTTAGTTGACGTTCGCAAGGTATTAGAAAAAAAAAATCAAATTAAATTAAAACATCAATTAAGTGTTGGTGAGCACGTAAATTTATGACACAATAAAAAAATTATTTTACATCATGTATATTAAGAAAGTTGACAACAATTCATGCCACCCACCACCTAGCCTCACTTCAAGGCAAATCCTTAGATGTACCTAAAATCTTGTAAAACACTTGTGCTCTATTAAAGATAAAGGGTCTGTTTGGTATGGGGTAATAGAATGGACGAGGGAATGGAATGGACGAGGTAATGGAATGGACGAAGGAATGCAACGGATCATTACCATTCCATGTCTCGTTTGGCTTCCATGTGGGAATGGAATTAATTATTATCGTGTATTGTTTGGTAGGCAAGAAAAACGAAGTAATAAAATCAGTGGTGATTGATGGTAGTCGGTGGTAGTGATTGTGGGTGGTTATATGTAACCCCTCGTAAAAATTGTATCGAATTATATAATGACATGTGTCCACTCTCAAGTATGCCTAATAATTTGGACGAGAGGGACTAATTTTGCCAATATTGGAAAGTTTGAATATGGAGGGACTAAAGGTGTCAACATGCCAATTAATGGCCTCTGAGTAACCCTCTACGGACCGTAAGCCTTTGTGCTTATGGACCGCAAGCATGTTTATTTTTTTACTTTTGAGTAGCGGATACGACCACAAAGTTTTATAGCTTACAATCCGTAAGGATGTTGAAACCTGTGTGCATTACGGACCGCAAGGACTTATCCCTTACGGTCCGTAAGGGACTGCCAGTGGCAGATTTTTGTTTGGAGGCCAAGCAAGTCTGCCATGTTGCCACCTCTCGCGATTTTGCCACCCTTCTTCATTGTTTGCCAGCTCCATGGATACCTGCATTGATCCTACAACACCCCTTGACACCTGGATCAATCTTGTGCATCTTCTTCTAGTATAAATAGGACTCTAACTCAACACTTTCATTTGCTCATTCCTCAATTCTCCTTCTATCTTCTTGCTTGGAGGTTCCTGATCTTTAAAGGAGCTTCCTCTGAGTTCTAAACATTTTCTTGGACCACTTGTAAGTGTTCCAACCTTGCACTTTTTATTTTGTAGTCTTTTATTAGCCGAAAGTCAAGAAAATTTGTGACAATCCAAGATTTCGAGAGATTTCAAGCTCGTATTACTTGTTTGTTATGCTGTTTCACAACTAGTTCTATTTATGTAATGTGAGATTGTTGGAAAATTTAGTGAACTTGTGTAAGTGTGTTATGATATTGATTAGTGAAAGATCTAGGTAACTCACTAACTGTTCAACGAGAACCCGACGAAACATATAGGACTTTCGTCGCTACATGTCGACGAAACATGAGTTTCGACTATGGGAGCCTTTCCCCGTGTTGGGCTTTTGGCCCAAGCAAAGCCCAACTGTGTATCAGTTATATTTATGCGATGAGTGTTTGTAGTGAAACCCTAGTTCCTTTTTACCAACCGTCGGCAACACATATCCTTCCTCTCGAAGTCTTGTTGCACTCTTGTGAGCATCTTATTCTTCCGGTGAGCACCCTAACATTTCACACTGTTTGATGAATGTTATGTGTTGTCTGTGATCGGTTGTGAATGTAAGGATTGTATTAGAAACCACAATCATATGTTGCGTTAATTAGGTTCTTGATATCTTAATGGTTAAGCCGATAGGTTGGAACATGTATGATAACGATTTGATGTCTTGTGTTCTGTCATGATCACTGCTTGATTGATGATTTTGTTACCATGTGATTATGATCTTATATGTGTATACAACTATTGACTGATTAAGATTGTGACATTAAGCGATAATTGATTAGAGTTATTATGATTCAGATCTAGGAGTGATAATGAGTAACTGTTAGATTGTGATTAGGGTTTCTGTGAGAACAGGGATAACTAGCAAAGTGACGAAACTACCTTGCAGACGAAACCTATGATATTTCGTCATTCACGTTATCGACGAAACCCCGTAGTGTTTCGTCACCCGACCTATTGACGAAACCCCTTGGAACGACGAAACATCTTGGAGTTTCGTCACCTTCTGTGTCGACGAAACCTCTTGGAGTTTCGCCACCCTGACCAACAGGCTGTGCATGTGCATGGTATGAGTTGACTGAGTTACTGTTTATTAAGGGTGTTAGATATGACTGAGTAAATATGAACTGATTTCTGTATGTATGGCACATCCAACTGTTGGGCACTGTTACGAATCATGCATGTAAACTGTGGAATTGAATGAGTTTGTTTAACTGCTATGTGCCATTTGGGTATCACTTTTTGGGATACATACTGTTATTTATACGTGAACTTTGTGAATGTAAACTGACATCGCATACGTGAATACCATAGGCTGTGACTGTTTAAGTGTGAACGAGCAACAAAACATACCGAGCAAACCAAGGTGAGTTCACTGCTCTTTTTCCAAGCATGCGTCCCGGGTTGGGGACATATGGTAAACGTTCCGGGGAGGAATGTCGGGTAATGGGTTTGACTGGAATGTTAAACCTGGGTTGTTAGTTAATACACGTCTATATCTATCACTCAAGTCCCTCCTACCGATCGTTGCTTGTAGGGCAACGGGGTACTAGTTAGTAGCGCTACTTAGGTTTGGCACCCTCACACCGCACCGAGGAGGTCAGGAGTGAACTAGTGACCCCCATCTTGACCATTGCTTTGATAGACGCAATGGTGTTTAGGGCAAATAATCTGGAGCCATCGGCGGTAAGCGTGTGATTAACAACAATGAATCTGTGAAATGTTTTAATCTAGTAACTGGTAACTAAACACGTTAACAAAACTTTGAACTCACCAGCGTCGTCTGACACACTTGTCTGTATGCTTGCAGGTCGTTAGATTTTTGACATGGGCTTGCTATCTGGGAGTGCTAGAGTGGTCATGGGCCGTGTCTCTTGGATGCTTGCTTCGTTGATTATGAACCCTTGTTTTGAAACGATTGAATTACAGTTTACATTATGCTTCCGCTGAACAACTACTTTGGTTTAACTTATGACTTGGATTTATATTTTGAAATGAATGAATGTTTTATTTATATATACTATGCGTAGTTCAATGTGATTGGTGGCTTGGATCCTGGTACGTCACACGTCTCGCGGTGTTTTCGCATGTGGTATTTTGGGGGTGTGACAGTGTGGTATCAGAGCCACTAGTTATAGTGAACTAGATTTTAAAACGTTTTTATAAAACCAGACTATAACCGAACAACTTCAAAAATCGACCATGACACTCAGCTCCAGATTGCAAGGTTCGTCTTCTGTTTACTTTATGTATTACTTGCTTAGTAGTTACACACACACAACTCGCATGAAACAACATAGTTGATACCTTGATACGATTACCTGTGCTACATATCTTTGTGGAACTAGATAGTGTGGCACCACTCTTCGACTTTTGTGATCATCGACCATGTAATGCCTTTTGTTGTGATATTTGAATTCGGGGGGAAACTTTTAGCGCAAGTTAAGAGGCACTGAGATGAGCATGCAAATTGCCTTATTATTATGGGTGCATACTTAATAATAAGGTTAGGTGCATGTGAGTCCCAGTGAGGCTTAACGAGTGCGAGAAGGGTTATGCCCTATTGTTTGGTGTAAACTTTGTAGTATGTAGATGTCAACGTGATCTTTGACTCTTACCTTATCTCGAATCTTAAACTTGTTCCCTCTTCTTATTTAGAATCATGAGCGGGCGAGGTCGCGGACGTGGTCACATTGCGATGACCCAGGCTGAGCTGACTAACTTAATTAACACCCGTGTGGCTGTGGCATTAACAGCCTATCAAGCTGGTATGATATGTGCCAAAACTTCTTTATTCTTGTGTCGTGTACACAGCTCTTACCCTTGTGTTGTATTTCTTTTCGTCCATTAGGTCGGCCAGCGAATCAGAATCAAAACCATCCGCCTGCTTGCACTTTCAAGACGTTTATGGATTGTAAGCCGCAGACCTTCAGTGGGACTGAAGGGGCCGTGGGGCTACTTCGGTGGTTTGAGAAAGCTGAGTCAGTTTTCGCTTTGTCTAACTGTCCCGTGGGGGACCGGGTGAAGTATGCTATGGGCACATTAGAGGATGGTGCCCTAACCTGGTGGAATGCAACTACTTGGGATGACTTTAAGGAGCTGATGCGTGAAGACTACTGTCCTCACGATGAGATTCAGAAACTTGAGAATGAATACTACAATCTGGAGGCATACACGAAGCGATCCCATGAATTGGCAAACATGTTCCCTAACTTATCTCGACCCCCACCACGCAGAGTTGAACTGTACATCAAGGGTTTAGGGCTAGGAGTTAAGAGCTTGGTCACTACTGCCAATCTTGAAGATTTGCCTCGGATTATTCGTTTAGCACACAAGATTACCGATCAAGAGGTCGAACGTGGCTCTTTGCCGCCACGTGTTTCTGCTACTACCTCTGCTGCTACCGCTACCACACCTGCCAGTGATAACAAACGAAAATGGAACGATGCTGACAAGGCAACCAGTGCAAGTCAATCTCAGAAAAGGCCTGGCAACAGCAATAATCGTAGCTTCAGCCAGTCATCGTTAGTTAACCAAGGCAAGAGCAGCAATCAGAATCAGGGCTCCTATGCTGGTAGGAAGCCAAAGTGCAACAAGTGTGGGTATCATCATCATGGGTCATGTGTTCGGGCTTGCCATAGGTGTGACAAGGTAGGCCATATGGCAAAGGATTGTAGAGCTCCGCACCCAAAGCAGCAGCAGCAAAACCAGCAACAGAATCAGCAGCAGCAAAGGCAACAACCCCATCAGAACCAAGGCTTTAAGAAGAGGTGCTATCAGTGTGGGGATGAGGGTCATATTAAACGGGATTTCCCTCAGCTGAACCAGAATGCCAACGATAACAACAACCACCAGAACAACAACAACAATGCAGGGAACAACAATAACGGCAACAATGGGGGAAATGGTGCTCGTGGAAGAGTGTTCACGATTGGTGCTGGCGATGCTAGGAACGACGGCAATGTCGTGACCGGTACGTTTTCTATGAACAATCTTATTGCTTTTGTGTTATTTGATTCCGGTGCCGACTGGAGTTATGTGTCCCTAGAGTTTGGTCAACGATTTGGGTTAGCCCCAACACCTTTAGAAGTTAAGCATGTAGTAGAACTAGCTGATGGCAAAACGATTGAAGCTTCGCGTGTCCTATTTGGGTGTAAACTAGATCTTGTGGGTCAAGTGTTTGATATTGATCTCCTTCATGTTACTCTTGGTAGTTTCGATATAGTGGTTGGTATCGATTGGCTGTCTAAACACCAAGCTGAGATTCTGTGTAAGGAGAAGATTGTACGTATTCCTCTCCCCGGTGGAGAGTCATTATCGGTTCAGGGGTATCGCAGTGGTGCGATGGTTGGTATCATTACAGCTATGCAAGCACAGAAGTGTCTACAAAAGGGGTATCCTGCTATTCTAGCACTTGTTACCGATCCTCAGCCTGGAGAGAGAAAGATTGAGGATCTGCCAGTTGTAAGTGAATTTGCCGATGTGTTTCCTGAGGAACTTCATGGTTTACCTCCTCACCGTCAAGTGGAATTTCAGATCGATCTTGAGCCAGGAGCGGTTCCAATAGCTCGTGCTCCTTATCGTCTTGCACCAGGAGAGTTGCAAGAGCTATCGAATCAACTTCAAGAACTGTTGGATAGAGGTTTTATCCGACCTAGTTCTTCGCCTTAGGGAGCCCCAGTTTTGTTTGTAAAGAAGATGGACGGGTCCTTTCGTATGTGTATTGATTATCGGGAGCTCAACAAGGTGACTATCAAGAACCGCTATCCGTTGCCGCGCATCGACGACTTGTTTGACCAGCTGCAAGGGTCAAGTTTTTATTCGAAGATCGACTTAAGATCGGGCTATCATCAGGTGAGAGTCCGAGAGGAAGATGTTCCTAAAACGGCATTTCAAACGCGGTATGGGCATTATGAGTTTTTAGTTATGCCGTTTGGGTTGACGAACGCGCCAGCGATTTTCATGGATCTCATGAACCGTGTATGCAAGCCGTATCTCGACGACTTCGTTATTGTGTTTATTGATGACATTCTGATCTACTCGAAGAGCAAGGAAGACCACGAGCGACACTTACGACTTATCTTGGAACTTCTGAGGAAGGAGCAACTCTATGCGAAGTTCTCTAAGTGTGACTTCTGGATTCGGGAGGTACACTTCCTTGGATACATTGTTAATGAATTGGGGATACACGTGTCGCCACCCCCGATCCCTGAGTCCCGGGAACGGGCGGCCGCGAGCCAGTTTCGGTGGTATCGCTTTAGTGTCTAATTTGGTAGCGGAATTTTTCATCAGAACCTTAGTTAGGAAATGTTTATCAGAGTAAAACCACCTCATTTTATATTAATAATCACATGGGCAAAACCCAAGTTTCTTATTACAACACATTTATAGGGACAAACCCTATTTTATTGAATTTAAAACATCGTTTATTAGGTAACTTTTATAGCCACATTTTCCCCAAGCCTTCAGTGCTCTCCAGCTGGCTTTTTACTAATTGGCTGTCACATTGGGTTACCTGAAACGCGTTTTAAAAACATTTGTCAGTCGGAAATACTGGTGAGTGAATCCCAGTTTAATCAAGAAACATTTTATTAATTAAAACAGTATTGAGAGCGATCACATTGTTTATTTCTACACAATTACTCCATTTAGTACTGTCAATCCACTGACTTGTGGGTCATATTACACATTGGCTAACTCATTGTCCAATGGTAACGTACTGTCATCCTCGACTTACTACTCACAGTGTAGTAAATTTTGTATACAAAACCCCAACATACAGGCAGTAATTGAAGAACTACAAAGACTCAATCACCGCTTAATCACATTGTAAAACAATTAAGGTTTTGTAAAACATTCCAAAAACGTTAACAAAAAGAGGATAAACTCACATTGCTATCTTAGGCTTTGCGTAAGGGTTTCCTGGATATAATCTATAATTTATACAAATGTACATTGGTTAGTATCATAACCCATTGAAAATATTAATGATACCCTCCCCGAGACGGCATTCCAACAACTACGTCGGGCAGAACCACGACAGTTGTTACGGAACCCTAAATCAATCGGGCAGCGTATCTATTACGAAACTGGGGTTATAATACTTACAACGGAGCAGAACCTCGCTAATTAGGGGTATAATACCCGACTATTATGCTTATAACTTCAGAAATTCGAGTTGAGAAAGAAAGAATGAACGACGGAAAGTGAAAACCCGTTGCCTGCTTATATAGTGCTGAAATCTGGTTCCCAGGCGGCCCGCGTAAGGTAAGGCGAAGCCTTACGAGGTCCGCGTCAACACTCGGTCAACACATAGCTTTGCTGGGTCAGCGTATAGGTCCGCCACGATGTCGACACGTGTCGGCCTAGGATGTCTCCGCGTTTGATGATCTCTAGCGGCCCGCGTACACTTAAACGAAGTCTTACGCGGCCCGTTTGAACTAAAGGAACTCAAAGGAATCCGGTATCTACCTCGATACCGCCCGCATAAATGGTTGGGGTGGGTCTACGCGGCCCGCCTCAACTTAATAATCAGATTTTTATATTTTATTTTTAATGTTATAATGTATCTCGGGCTCGGTTTTCACATACGGGGTGTATTATAAGACATAAGGGAATATTTTAAGATATACTGGGGTGTCGGAAATATTATAAGGGTGTCGGATTTACTGAGGGTTGTTACATTCTCCCCACCTTATTTTAGAGCTCGTCCTCGAGATCTACTGGAATAAGTGCGGATACTTCTTTTGTATTTCTGATTCAAGCTCCCATGTGTATTCAGGTCCTCTTTTGGAGTTCCACTTCACTTTGACTAGAACTAATCTCTTAAGCTTGAGATTCTTGACTTTCCTGTCTTCAATTTCTAGAGGCCTTTCTACAAACTTGAGTTGTTCATTTACCTCTATATCCTTAAGAGGTACTATTAGCAATTCACTAGCTAAGCATTTCTTGAGATTAGATACATGAAACACATCATGTATTCCTGCCATTTCCTCTGGCAGTTGTAGCTGATAGGCTACAGGTCCTATTCTTCTGATAATCATAAAAGGTCCAATATACCTGGGACTTAGCTTTCCCCCTTTTATGAATCTTACCACTCCTTTCCAAGGAGAGACTTTCAACAATACTTTATCTCCTACTTGAAATTCCAAGGGCTTGCGTCGGTTATCGGCATAGCTTTTCTGTCGATCACGTGCTGCTTTCAGTCGTTCCTTGACTTGAATAATCTTATCAGTTGTTTCCTGCACTATCTCAGGTCCAGATAGTTGCTTTTCCCCAATTTCTGCCCAACAGACTGGGGTTCGGCACTTTCGTCCAAAAAGTGCTTCGAATGGTGCAGCATTGATACTTGTGTGATAAAAATTATTATAAGAAAATTCTATTACAGGTAAGTGATCGTCCCAATTACCTCCAAAATCAATTACACAAGCTCTAAGCATGTCCTCCATTGTCTGAATGCTCCTTTCGCTCTTTCCGTCCGTTTGAGGATGATAAGCTGTGCTTAATTTTAACTTGGTTCCCATTGCTTTTTGGAAACTTGACCAAAAATGAGAGGTAAAGCGGCTATCTCTATAAGAAACAATTGATAAAGGAATGCCATGTAAAGAAACAATTTCATTTACATACAACTTAGCTAATTGTTCCATACTGAAAGTTTCTTTCATTGGTAGGAAATGAGCTGACTTGGTTAGCCTATCTACAATCACCCAGATCGTATCATTACCTTTCTTGGTTTTATGTAATTTAGTAACAAAATCCGTTGTTATCAATTCCTATTTCCAAACTGGCATTTCTAATTGCTGTAACAAACCTGAGGGTTTCTGGTGTTCAGCTTTAACTTGTGAACAAGTTAAATATTTAGAAACATAGGCTGCTATGTCCTTTTTCATTCCTATCCACCAGAAATTTTTCCTTAAATCCTGGTACATTTTATCACTTCCTGGATGCATCGTGTATTTAGACTTATGGGCTTCTTCTAATATACGATGACGTAGATTTCCTAATTTAGGTATCCACATTCTCTTTTTATGGAATCTCCAAATTCCATCTATTCCTTGTTCCAATTCTTTTAGCATACCTTTTAATTTTTCAGAATCATCCTTGATTACTGATTCTTGTGTTTCTCTTATCTGATCATTTAAATCTACTTGCAAATTTAATTTAAGAGAACGTACCCTTTTTGGCTTTTCATGATACTTTCGGCTTAAAGCATCTGCCACTACATTTACTTTTCCTTCATGATAATGATACTGGATATCACAATCATAATCACTAAGCAATTCCATCCAACGTCTTTGTCTCATATTCAACTCTTTTTGCTTGAAGATATACCTTAAACTCTTATGATCAGTGAATACGGTAAACTTCTTACCATAAAGGTAATGTCTCCAAATCTTAAGAGCAAAAATTATAGCTCCTAATTCTAGATCATGAGTTGAATAATTTTCTTCATGATTCTTAAGTTGTCTAGATGCACAGGCTATAACCTTTTGGCGTTGCATCAATACGTATCCATAACCTAATTTAGAAGCATCACAATAGACTACAAAGTCTTCAGCTCCTTCTGGTAATGCTAGTATGGGTGTATGGGTTAATCTTTGCTTAAGAATTCTAAAGGCTTCTTCTTGTTTTAATCCCCATTCAAACTTAACAGATTTACAGGTTAACTTAGTTAAAGGAATGGCTATTCTAGAGAAATCTCGAATAAATCTTCTATAATAACCGGCCAATCCTAAGAAACTTCTAACCTCGGTTGGTGATTCAGGGGTTTTCCATTTAGTAATCGCCTCGATTTTCGTTGGATCTACATGAATTCCTTCATGATTGACTAGGTGTCCAAGGAATTGTACTTGTTCTAACCAAACTTCGCACTTAGCAAACTTAGCATAAAGCTTTTCCTTTCTTAATAGACTTAAAAGTGTGTGCAAATGCTTTGCATGATCCTCTTTACTCTTAGAGTAAATTAGAATATCATCTATGAAGACAATTATGAATTTATCCAAATATGGTTTACATATTCGGTTCATCATGTCCATAAATGCAGCTGGGGCATTGGTTAAACGAAATGGCATGACAGTAAATTCATAATGACCATACCTTGTTCTAAATGCGGTTTTAGGAATGTCCTCTTCCTGTACCTTTAATTGATGATATCCTGATCTTAAATCGATTTTAGAGAAAAAATCGAGCTCCTTGTAGTTAATCAAACAGATCATCGATTCTTGGTAATGGGTACCGATTCTTAATCGTGACTTTGTTTAATTCACGGTAGTCAATGCATATACGCATTGATCCGTCCTTCTTTTTAACAAACAATATCGGCGCTCCCCATGGCGACGAACTTGGCTGTATAAATCCCTTTTCTAGCAATTCGTCTAATTGCTTCTTCAGTTCCTGCTTTTCAGCGGGTGCCAAACGGTAGGGTGCTTTGGCAATTGGTGCTGTTCTTGGTAGTAGATGAATTCTGAATTCAACTTCTCTATCTGGAGGTTGCCCTGGCAATTCTTCTGGAAAGACATCTGAAAACTGAGATACTAATGGAATGTCTTTTAGTTCTTTTCCTTTAGTGTCAGTGATTATAGAAATCAAATACACTATAGAACCTTTTCTTATAGAACTTGCAGTTTTCATTACAGAGATGAATTTTGTGGATCTAAACGGCTTATTTCCTTTAATTGTGATCGTTTAACCTTTTGGTGAATTCACTTGTATTGACTTTTGATCACATAAAATACTGGCTTTATTGGCTATTAACCAATCCATTCCTAAAACAACATCGAATCCTGCCAGATTCATGGGATAAAGGTTTGCCCTAAACGTTTGGTTTAAAATTTCTATTCTTGCTCCCTGCAAGATTTCAGAAATCCTAACGGTTTCCCTATTAGCTGTCTCTTCTAAGTATTCTTGTGGTAGTTTAGTTAATGATTGATTTAGAAATTTGCAAAACGATGTATTAATAAAACTTTGGTTTGCACCAGAGTCAAATAATACTTTAGCAAAGACATCATTAACTAAAAACGTACCAGCTATAACATCTGGAATCATTTTGGCTTCCTCTGCAGTCAGAACAAATGCTCTAGCATTTTTAGTACTCATGTTGTTTGTAGCTGGAGCTAATTTCGGACAGTTTGGCCTGATATGACCTTTTTCTCCACAGTTGTAGCATAATCCATTACTGAATTTCTTCCTGCAATTTTCTTCCTTGTGTCCTGGCATCTTGCAATAATTGCAGAGAGTGGAGCGTTTTCTCGAATGCTTTTTCTTGCAGACCTTGCAGTATGATGCAGAGGTAGAACCCATATTCCTACGATTGTAATTTCCAGAACGGAATTCTTGAGTAAGACTTTGGGTTAGATTTCTCCTCTGGTCTTCTTCTCTAGTACGGATTAATTCATCTGTCAAGGTATTTGCTAGTTCTACAGCTTCTTCTATAGTTTGAGGTCTAGCTGCCTGACTACATGTCTAATTTCTCCAATTAATCCCCAGATATAACGGGAGATTAACACTGGTTCTGGTTAAGCAAGGGTTGGCACTATTCTAGCATATTCAAAGAATAACTTCGTGTACCCCTTACTATCCACACCAGTCATCCTAAGGTTTAGGAATTTGTTTGCTATCTGTTCCTTTTCATTAGGAGGGCAGAATTTCCTTTCTACCATATTCCTAAATTCTTCCCAATCCATACTATAAACCCTATCACTTCCTCTAGACTGAAGGATAGTGTTCCACCATTCTAAGGCTGAATTCTTAAATAGATTGGAAGCAAACATTATCTTGTCCTCTTCCGCACATTTACTTATTTTCAGAACAGCTTCAGTCTTTTCTATCCAGTGTAGAGCTGCAATAGGTTCTTCATTGCCCGAGAATTCTATTGGTTTAAAAGACCAGAATTCTTTGTAAGAACAACCGTAAGGCATGGTTCTTCTTCTTTTGGGAATAGGCATTTGAAGTACTGGTCCATTGTTCACGCTGTGTTCTGGTTTAATTGGTCGCTTACTGCTATGTTTACTTTATTATTCGCTTCTTGAACCGTTTGAAGAATAAATGGCATTGCATCTATAATTCCTTGTGCCACTATGTGTTGGATAGCACTATTATCCACTTAATTCCCATTGTTATTGATACTTGGATTTTCATTAACCACGTTAATGTTACTCTGATTATCGTTATTCAGATTTCCTTGATTTCCTTCATCGGCCATCTGAATTTTAAACATTTATCCCATATTAATATCACAATTAATATCTTAATATAGTTAACCACATGACACACAATCTAACCAAAAACGTAGATCATTGCTACTTGTACTCTATTTCCATATACTATGCGTCTATTACACACTAGTACGGAAATAAAATTACAATACCAATAGAAATAGAATCACACTAATAGTAATATGAATCCGTAGACACATATTTTATTTTATTTTTAATTTATTATATTATTATTATTACTACTACCATTTCCTCCATTCTCACATTCACGGATATGGATTTATCCAAAAATCCATATTGCGCTCATCGTATTTCCATACGAGACGCTCTCCCACCTGACGCATTCTCTCACTGCTCTCTAAAATTTCCTCCCCAAAAGTCCTAAGTTCTTGGACGTTTTCTTCACTCATTAGGGGTGCAGGTTCTCGGACTGGGTTTGGAATCTGGGGTGCGGGTTCCTGATATGGAGGTGTAGGTGCCTGAAATTGGTAAGGATCTTCTAAGATCTCCCTAATATAATCATCGTGGAAATAGGGATCTAAAGGGTCCATACCTGGATAGGCTCCTATGTTCTTTATGGGTGTGTCTTCGTGGATAGGGTAACGTTGCACAAAATCCCTATTATCGTCCCACCAGGGGTCGTAATTTGGGTCTAGGGGGTTTGGTGCAGGTATCCTAGGGATTTCTTCTGGGTTAAAGTCATGCATCTCCACTTGGTTTTCCAGGTTTTCTATTTCCATGGGTTGATTTGGGATTTGTGGTTGTGGGGCTACTAGTTGTTCCAGACTCGGGTCAGCAGCAGTTGTAGCTAGGATATGAAAATTGGCTAGGCTTCTATTAAGCATATCCTGTGTATGGGCATCTGTTTTTCGCTTAGCAGCTGCTAGAACTCTTTGCTGTTGCAACTTTCGCATTCTCTTCCTACGAGCAAAGGCTTCCTTACTGAACCATCCTCGTTTCTTATGAGGGAATGGCTCTTCTGACTGAGCTCTAAAAGCAAACACTCCTTCTTCCTGATCAGCAGAATACCCAGAAAGGGCAGGCTGTGAAGAAGTACCTTCACTCTTAGGTGAATCAGACAACTGACGATTCATGTCTGAGGGTCCTTGATCACTCATACTGTAAACTAACAGATAGTCAAATAACACATAACAATTAAATACAGTTATGCACGTATTTCCGTAATTTATTTCCTAACACAAAACTTATAATTTAAGTGTCAGCAGAACACTTCTTTGGCTCAAACTAGTGGCTAGGCTCTGATACCACCTTCTGTCGCCACCTCCGATCCCTGAGTCCCAGGAACGGGCGGCCGCGAGCCAGTTTCGGTGGTATCGCTTTAGTGTCTAATTTGGCAGCGGAATTTTTCATCAGAACCGTAGTTAGGAAATGTTTATCAGAGTAAAACCACCTCATTTTATATTAATAATCACATGGGTAAAACCCAAGTTTTTTTATTACAATACATTTTTTGGGACAAACCCTATTTTATTGAATTTAAAACATCGTTTATTAGGTTACTTTTATAGCCACATTTTCCCCAAGCCTTTAGTGCTCTCCAGCTGGCTTTTCACTAATTGGCTGTCACATTGGGTTACCTGAAATGCGTTTTAAAAACATTTGTCAGTCGGAAATACTGGTGAGTGGATCCCAGTTTTATCAAGAAACATTTTATTAATTAAAACAGTATTGAGAGCGATCACATTGTTTATTTCTACACAATTACTCCATTTAGTTCTGTCAATCCACTGACTTGTGGGTCATATTACACATTGGCTAACTCATTGTCCAATGGTAACGTACTGTCATCCTCGACTTACTACTCACAGTGTAGTAAATTTTGTATACAAAACCCCAACATACATGCAGTAATTGAAGAACTACAAAGACTCAATCACCGCTTAATCACATTGTAAAACAATTAAGCTTTTGTAAAACATTCCAAAAACGTTAACAAAAAGAGGATAAACTCACATTGCTATCTTAGGCTTTGCGTAAGGGTTTCCTGGATATAATCTATAATTTATACAAATGTACATTTGTTAGTATCATAACCCATTGAAAATATTAATGATACCCTCCCCGAGACGGCATTCCAACAACTACGTCGGGCAGAACCACGACAGTTGTTACGGAACCCTAAATCAATCGTGCAGCGTATCTATTACGGAACTGGGGTTATAATACTTACAACGGAGCAGAACCTCGCTAATTAGGGGTATAATACCCAACTATTATGCTTATAACTTCAGAAATTCGAGTTGAGAAAGAAAGAATGAACGACGGAAAGTGAAAACCCGTTGCCTGCTTATATAGTGCTGAAATCTGGTTCCCAGGCGGCCCGCGTAAGGTAAGGCGAAGCCTTACGCGGCCCGCGTCAACACTCGGTCAACATATAGCTTTACTGGGTCAGCGTATAGGTCTGCCACGATGTCGACACGTGCCGGCCTAGGATGTCTCCGAGTTTGATGATCTCTAGCGGCCCGCGTACACTTAAACGAAGTCTTACGCGGCCCGTTTGAACTAAAGGAACTCAAAGGAATCCGGTATCTACCTCGATACCGCCCGCGTAAATGGTTGGGGTGGGTCTACGCGGCCCGCCTCAACTTAATAATCAGATTTATATATTTTATTTTTAATGTTATAATGTATCTCGGGCTCGGTTTTCACATACGGGGTGTATTATAAGACATAAGGGAATATTTTAAGATATACTGGGGTGTCGGAAATATTATAAGGGTGTCGGATTTACTGAGGGTTGTTACAACATGTGGATCCTGCAAAGGTTGATGCTGTTAGAAATTGGGCGGCACCAAAGAATCCTTCGGTGGTGCGACAGTTTCTTGGTCTCGCTGGGTATTATCTTAGATTTATTAAAGACTTCTCGAAGATTGCTCAACCCCTTAACTCATTAACACAGAGGGGCGTAGTATACTCATGGGGAACGAAACAAAAGGAGGCTTTCCAGTTATTAAAACAGAAACCCTGCAGCGCACCGATCTTGTCGTTGCATGAAGGCACCGAGGATTTTGTGGTATATTGTGATGCGTCCATTCAGGGTCTTGGCTGCATGCTGATGCAACGCAACGACGTGATAGCTTATGCTTCTCGACAGTTGAAGGTTCATGAGAAGAATTACACGACTCACGACTTGGAGTTGGGGGCCGTGGTGTTCGCGTTGAAAATCTGGAGGCATTACCTGTACGGTACCAAATGCACTATCCACACCGATCACAGGAGCCTGCAGCATATTTTCCACCAGAGGGAATTGAATATGCGACAGCGTCGCTGGGTAGAGCTACTGAACGACTATGATTGCACCATCAAGTATCACCCGGGCAAGGCTAACGTGGTAGCTGATGCCCTCAGTCGAAAGGAATCGAAACCCAAACATGTTCGCGCTTTACAACTCACCATTCATTCTAACCTACCCGATCAGATCCGTGCTGCTCAAACTGAAGCGTTGAAAGAAGAAAACTATGAAGCTGAGTATTTACGGGGCATGGAAAAGCTACTGGTAGAGAGATCTGATGGTATTCTCTACTGCATGGAACGAATATGGATCCCTGTGTTTGGAAACCTTAGAGAACTTGTGATGGATGAAGCGCACAAGTCTCGATACTCTGTCCATCCGGGTTCGGATAAGATGTATTAGGATCTCAAAGTTTTGTATTGGTGGCCGAAGATGAAAGCTCACATCGCGACTTATGTGAGTATGTGTTTGACTTGCTAGAAAGTTAAAGTGGAATATCAGAAACCGTCTGGATTGCTGCAACAACCAGAAATACCTATGTGGAAATGGGAGCAAATCGCAATGGATTTTGTCACTGGACTACCCAGAACGCAAAACGGGAACGGCACAATTTGGGTAATCGTTGATCGCCTCACGAAGTCAGCGCACTTTCTAGCAATCAAGGAAACAGATAAGTTCTCACAACTAGCTGCTGTCTATCATAAGGAAGTGGTTTCTAGGCACAGGGTGCCGACATCTATTATTTCTGACCGTGACCCGTATTTCATCTCAGATTTGTGGCAGTCGATGCATAAATCATTCGGCTCGCGTCTCGATATGAGCACTCCTTATCACCCGCAGACGGATGGTCAAAGTGAATGAACCATCCAAACACTTGAGGATATGTTACGAGCATGCGTGCTTGATTTTGGCAAGGGGTGGGAGAAACACCTGCCGTTGATAGAGTTTTCGTACAACAACAGCTACCATACCAGCATCCAGGCAGCTCCATTCGAAGCATTGTACGGACGAAAATGTCGTTCACCTCTCAGTTGGGCTGAGGTGGGTGACAGCCAGGTTACAGGCCCAGAACTTATACTCGAAACCTCCAAGAAAATTGTTCAGATCAGGAATCGTATGGCGGCAGCCCGTGATCATCAGAAAAGCTACGCTGATAAGCGTAGAAAAATGTTGGAGTTCGCAGTTAATGATCATGTCATGTTGAAGGTCTCACCCTGGAAGGGTGTGGTGCGTTTTGGAAAACGCGGCAAGCTAAACCCTCGTTATGTTGGGCTATTTAAAATTCTGGAGTGAATTGGTAAAGTGGCCTACAAGTTGGAGTTACCTGCTGAGTTAGGTAACGTCGATGATGAGTTCCATGCGTCGCAATTAAAGAAGTGTTTGTCTGATGAAACACTGGTCGTACCGTTTCAAGAGCTGAAGATTGACGACAAGTTGCAATTTGTCGAAGAACCAATAGAAATTATGGACCGGGAGGTCAAGGTCCGTAAGTACAGCCGTATTCCGATCGTAAGAGTTCGTTGGAACTCAAGACGTGGACCAGAATTCACATGGGAACACGAGGATCAGATGAAACTTAAGTACCCACAATTATTCCCAGATGACAAGTCCAAGCCTGGCAAATCTAAATCTAATGCAACTAGCGAATTTCGGGACGAAATTTCCATTCAAGTTGGGGATGAGGTGGTACCCACGGAAAATCCACAGTCATCCTGAGTTAACGTCGTGCTGTTGTGGATTACTTGTCAAATTTCTGGACGAAATTTATTTCAAGTTGGGGATGATGTGACAATCCAAGATTTCGAGAGATTTCAAGCTCGTATTACTTGTTTGTTATGCTGTTTGACAACTAGTTCTATTTATGTAATGTGAGATTGTTGGAAAATTTAGTGAACTTGTGTAATTGTGTAATTGTGTTTTGATATTGATTAATGAAAGATCTAGGTAACTCACTAACTGTTCAAGGAGAACCCGTCGAAACATATAGGACTTTCGTCGCTACATGTCGACAAAACATGAGTTTCGTCTAGGGGAGCCTTTCGCCGTGTTGGGCTTTTGGCCCAAGCAAAGCCCAACTGTGTATCAGTTATATTTATGCGATGAGTGTTTGTAGCGAAACCCTAGTTCTTTTTTACCAACCGTCGGCAACACCTATCCTTCCTCTCAAAGTCTTGTTGCACTCTTGTGAGCATCTTATTCTTCCGGTGAGCACCCTAACATCTCACACTGTTTGATGAATGTTATGTGTTATCTGTGATCGGTTGTGAATGTAAGGATTGTATTAGAAACCACAATCATATGTTGCGTTAATTAGGATCTTGATATCTTAATGGTTAAGCCGATAGGTTGGAACATGTATGATAACGATTTGATGTCATGTGTTCTGTCATGATCACTGCTTGATTGATGATTTTGTTGCCATGTGATTATGATCTTATATGTGTATACAACTATTGACTGATTAAGACTGTGACATTAAGCGATAATTGATTAGAGTTATTATGATTCAGATCTAGGAGTGATAATGAGTAACTGTTAGATATTGATTAGGGTTTCTGTGAGAACAGGGATAACTGGCAAAGTGACGAAACTACCTTGCAGACGAAACCTATGATATTTCGTCATTCACGTTATCGACGAAACCCCGTAGTGTTTCGTCACCCGACCTATCGACGAAACCCCTTGGAACGACGAAACATCTTGCCACCCTGACCAACAGGCTGTGCATGTGCATGGTATGAGTTAACTGAGTTACTGTTTATTAAGGGTGTTAGATATGACTGAGTAAATATGAACTGATTTCTGTATGTATGGCACATCCAAATGTTGGGCACTGTTACGAATCATGCATGTAAACTGTGGAATTGAATGAGTTTGTTTAACTGCTATGTGCCATTTGGGAATCACTGTTTGGGATACATACTGTCATTTATATGTGAACTTTGTGAATGTAAACTGACATCGCATACGGGAATACCATAGGCTGTGATTGTTTAAGTGTGAACGAGTAACAAAACATACCTAGCAAACCAAGGTGAGTTCACTGCTCTTTTTCCAAGCATGCGTCCCGGGTTGGGGACATCTGGTAAACGTTTCGGGGAGGAATGTCGGGTAATTGGGTTTGACTGGAATGTTAAACCTGGGTTGCTGGTTAATACACGTCTATATCTATCACTCAAGTCCCTCCTACTGATCGTTGCTTGTAGGGCAACGGGGTACTAGTTAGTAGCGCTACTTAGGTTTGGCACCCTCACACCGCACCGAGGAGGTCGGGAGTGAACTAGTGATCCCCATCTTGACCATTGCTTTGATAGAGGCAATGGGGTTTAGGGCAAATAATCTGGAGCCATCGGCGGTAAGCGTGTGATTAACAACAATGAATCTGTGAAACGTTTTAATCAAGTAACTGGTAACTAAACGCGTTAACAAAACTTTGAACTCACCAGCGTCGTCTGACACACTTGTCTGCATGCTTGCAGGTCATTAGATTTTTGACATGGACTTGCTATCTGGGAGTGCTGGAGTGGTCATGGGCCATGACTCTTGGATGCTTGCTTCGTTGATTATGAACCCTTGTTTTGAAACGATTGAATTACAGTTTACATTATGCTTCTGCTGAACAACTACTTTGGTTTAACTTATGACTTGGATTTATATTTTGAAATGAATGAATGTTTTATTTATATATACTTTGTGTAGTTCAATGTGATTGGTGGCTTGGATCTTGGTACGTCACACGTCCCGCGGTGTTTCCGCATGTGGTATTTTGGGGGTGTGACAAAATTAACTTTTGCTTTGACTTTCGGATTAGATCATTATGGTCTAACCATTGTTTGAATCGAACATGGCTACGTGATCGTAATAAGGTAGGTGTTAATCCCTCAAAAGCGCACCTCCTGGAAATCATGTTAAGTTGGTCAAATGATAGGTGAAAGTTAAGTTAAATAAAAAGTCAAACGATAGATTTTCGTAAAACTTATAAAATTATCTTGTAATTGTTTTAACCTATGTTTCTAACATCATATCAGTTGATAACTAATATTAGAACATGGATAAACATGTTCAGCCCGTCATTTCAAGTTTACATGTCGGGTTTGCAACCGAAAGTCAAGCAGTTTGACTTCTACTTTAACTTTTGATTCTGACCCGATTTAGCAACTTTAGCTACTGATTCTAAGTTGAATTATGATCATATTATAGTGTATAATAACCCTATGTGGTTATACCAATTGATCATAATCAGATTTTGAGTTTTTACACAAGTTCTTATAATATGTCTATTATTGACCAAAATGCCCTTTTTGTGCAAAACTTGGTTTTAATCAATGAAGATCATATAAATTTGATAACCTACTGATATGATATTATAATTAACATGTTTTGACCAAATGAACTTGTTCATAACTAAATCTTTTATACAAGTTCTTAAATTATGTCACATTATGACTAAAATTCCCTTGTGGTGCATATTTCGGTTTTAAACCATAATGATCAAACAAAGTAGATAACCTACTGATGTTATAACATAATTAAAGTATTTTGGCGTATTGAACTTGTTTATAGCTCATCCGATCACCCGATACCACCTATGCTCGTACGGTTAAGTTTATGTAACTAGTTCACCGAAACGTGTGAATTCTTATCAATTTCATTTCAAATTCCAGAATGTATATTGTTTTCCCATATTATACAAGTCTTAGTACTTGTGGGGATTAAACTACCTTCTATCCGGTCATCGCTTAATCTAGCATATCGTACCGTTTTCATTAATTTAGGTTAACTGGTCCAAGTATATGACTTGAATAAGACCCGTTAACATTCTAATTTGGTTATTATACCATTCCTTCCGGTAGATTGCAATCAAGTTTAGTTAATTGAATACGGATGTGCTTATATTTATATCTGGCATTGTAAGACTTATTTAAGCCAGGTAAATACTCTTAACCTATTTTCCCTATACGGGCTTGGGATACGGTATATTATTACCGCATGGTCAGGTATGGGATCGATGACCTATGTGCCGGGAATTCAAATAACTCGTTTTAATTCGTTTTTCTTAAACTAAGCCATTGGAGGTTAGTACGACCGTGTCCTGGATATACTCGGCTCATTTAATTGGAAGTGGCTACGACATAAGCACGGGGTGTAGGCATACACCAGACAGAAGCTAATGCTATACTAAAATGATTTTATAACCCAATACGGGTTTTGCCCAATAAGGGTATTCCCAATAAGGGAATAAGTGGTGTGTCGGTTAATCATGTCTCGACATAGTTTCCGGGCCCTGTATGAATTGTCAAGCTTGTAAAACGGATAACATGAGAAATAGTTTATCCCAAGTTATTTATGAAAAGATATGTACCATTGTGTACATTAAAATTGTCACACCCCGACCGCGTAAAACAACAAAGCGCGGCGGAAACATCGGGGCGCGTTGCAACAGAATCATTGTTTCATAACCATGGATACCAAAAAGTGTTTCGTTTTATTAAACATTGAATAATTACATCGCCTGGAAATCTAAATACACAATTTAAACATGTCTATCATTGTTATTGAGTCACTAAGGCCTTGTCCAGTCCTATGTGAGCATGCATCCTATTAATCGATATCTTTCAACAATACCTGAAACACATGTGAAAACGAGGTCAGCAAAGAAATGCTGGCGAATACATAGGTTTTGTAGGAGTGTCGAAATCATGGCTAGTTTAGATGTTGCAATACTTTATTAAAAAACCTTGTTTTGAAAAGGGTATAATATTGCAACTTAATTAACCAACTCAAATCAAGCGGGTTATAGTTTATAAAACCTCGTAGCCATGACTCTTAACCCAAAAACCTTTGTTTTAGTAAAGCAAATTGTGAAAACATCTCGAAATAAATCGTTAATAAAACTCGTATAGTTTATATCATTTTGAAAACCTCGTTTGTGTGACATCGTTTAGAAACCGTTTACTCAAGTGAACTAAATAACGCCACGGTCTGTAATACGATGGAAACACTTATATATAGGAAGTACCAGCGGCGTATCCACCATGCTTTCATCACATTACACCCGTCCTGTTATCTAAATACTTAACCAAAACCCAATCGTATATCGCTTTGAAGCCAATCGTTTACCCAAATCGTTAAATTCGTTTTAGGTCGTGAAACTACTTATATGGTCGTCTCGCTAATAACATTCAAACCTTCGTGACTCATCCCTCGTCGCTTCTCGTTTTCGCATTAACAAACCCTTACCAAAGGGTAAATTAACAATTACAGATTCAGTCGCTACCCACAACACCCACACATAACCACGGGTGTAGTAAATAACGGGATTTGTCAGATCCTATGGTACCATAACCTAATACTGGTCGGCTTGATCATTGCTAATGAATGTCATTTGTTATGTAACCCAACCAACAAGTTCGTTCACATTATCGAAATCGTTATTAGTTTTGTATAAATCTTCTTAATCGTTTTTGAAACCATCGTTGTAACATCGAAAATCGTTTTGATACCATCGTTAAAACCTTGAAAACATTTAGCACATATGAGTCACCCCAAAACAATTGAAAGCAGTAAAATAGGGGAATAATGTACTCGCCTGAGAATGCTTAGAGATCTTGAACAACAACCAAGCAAAGCTAGAGGGAGCACGGAATCAATCGGCAGTCTAAAACTATATAAATAAACCGGGCCTAAGTCGGAAGATCGGATAGAATGAGGGTTTGTAGACCAAATGAGTATGGGAACTCATGTAATATGGTTTAACAAAGCCTACATTCTAAATCAGAACCTAACCTAAGTGCTTTCGACCCATCGCGACCCATTAAGGTAGCTTATGCTACTTTAACGCGTCGTGCACGCAAAAGCGCACTCGAGACGTCTAACTAGCCCTATGACAAGTGTTATATGCCTAAACATGTTACATAATCAGTTATGTGACAAAAGTTTAGGTTACATATGCTTAATTACCAATTATACATGAAAAGGGTATTCTGGTAATTTACCTAAGGCATATAAACTACCTATTATACAACTACTCAAACGATGTGACCATAGGGTATAACCTCGGAAGGTTATTCCCAATGACACTAAACATGTTTGGTCGGATCATAAGATCGACCAAACGGGTCGTACTCGAAAGTCTAAGCGGGTGTTTAGTCCGCTTGACTTACGACACTACACAAGCACTAAACTAAAGAGTGACGAGCTAAACATGCTAGAACATGTTTAGAAAATATGTTTTGATATCAAAACAAACGGTTTTGATATCCTAGAGTAGTTTGGTTACAAAATACGCGTAAATGCGCATTTTGGCCGAAACTACGACTCGTCACTGAGCCAAGATAACGTGGTAATCAGTAGGTATAGCCACTAGGGACTATAACCATCGTGATTACAATCACGTTATGAAGTTCAAACGAACTTCGCATTGACCATCACTGGTCAACGCAGAAAGTCAAACAAAGTTTGACTTTCGGACTCGAAAACCATAAAAGAACGAAGGAATACTTACGAAGGGTCCCCGAATGCTAATTGTGATCAAAATAACTCAGGTATGAAACAATGGTTCCAACTTAGAGTCACTTAGATCAGATTCTAGTGGTTTTGAAGTAATGGGGGGTGGGGTATTTATAGTTTTCGGGTAACCGTTAAGATCATTTCATGGAAACCGTGCTTTAATCGCATCCGTACAAGTGTCGGAAAGTTATGGTGCTTAAAAATGGGTCTAAATGAGCTGAATGTGCAGTTGAGAATGTGTGGGTGAGGATCAAACAGCTGGAAACTACTGACTGTTCAATCTAATCTGATCAGGGAGGTGGACGCGGCCCGCTTCGGGATCCACATAAACTCAGGCGGGCCGCCTGGGCTTGTCAGATCAGACTTAAGTTTCAGAAATGACAGTTTCAGCCCCTGCACGTGTTTAAGGCCATTTCTGACACTTCTAAGGCCCGTAAAGCCAACTTTAAGGCCCTAAAATGATGCCTAAACATTGTGGACATGATACATACTCAAAAATATGTCGGAGGTTGGTTCGTTTGGCCGTACGAACGCGATGTTCGCTTAATTACGACGGAATGCGCACGAGCGCGAAAAACGATCCAAATGACGCAACGAATGGATTTTTCTTATGCCGAACACTAAAATAAAATATTTTAGTGCTTACATAAATTTTTGGATGACCGGATGTATTCAGAATGTAAGTTATGCGCGAAAATGCAAACTTGTGCACTTTTTGACACTTTTAGTCCCTGAATGACCCAAAAGTTTATTTTAGCACACCGAACCCCTCAAAGCCAATTTCTAAGCTATGTAAAGGATATTTATGGTATGTTTAACTTATGGTCATTTTCTGGAATGTCTGTTACAGTTCAAATTGGCATACTTTCGCAGTTTGTAAAATTTAGTCCCTGTAAGCGATTTAACTTGATTTTGCCATACCAAAGCCTTCAAAACTTATTTCTAAGTTAAGTAAAGGTTATTTAAGGTATGTTAAGCCTATTTCACTATTCCAGAGTGTTCGTTGCATTAAACTGGTTATATTTACGCATCAGTGCGTGTATAACCTTCCAGAAAGCGATTTAAAGCTTGAAATTGAACAAGAGTTGTTATGTGCAAACGATACACATATTTTTACAAATCCCAAGTATGAAATACAATATTTCATTGGTTTGGTATTTTTTTGATGGCCGTGGAGGCACAGGTGTTACAGTCTCCCCTACTTTAGGAAATTTCATCCCGAAATTTAATCAGAGGAAACTTGTGAGAGCTTGAAAACATGAAGTTGAAAAGATCGAACAACATTGGTTAGGGTTCTGAACTTCTAGTAACTTTAATAACATTATGCTTGCAATGTAAGAGGGACACTTATATACAAGTATATGAAGCGCCATTGGTGCGTCCACCGTACCTCCATTACATCGTTCTCATTTTGTTATTGTTGTCGCTATCGGTTCTTACACATAGTAAATCTTACTGGGTTTCTGTGCACTAAATTTCATAATTATGTACGCGTCCATAATTAGACAATTCTTTGCACAGTTCACACAGTCTATTTTATAATGTGTAGGGTAAAACCAAATGAACAATCCTGTGATGAGTGTGACTAGACCGCCATAGAGTCCTTTTTAATTAAATCAATAAATGATCTAAATAGACTATCAAGGAGTCTGTTCAACTACATCACTAGATGTTATTCTTTAACCAAATTGTGAATCAATCTTTTTGACTAGACCACTTAAGGGTCTCTTATGAATCATGGAATAGTACTACATAATCCAAGGGTCTTAACTATTACATAGAAGCCCATTCAGGATTTAAGGTAGTACCTTTTTGAATATCCTACTACGAATCCCTCATATAAAGATATGAAAGATTCTACGAGGATTTGGATAACTAATACCCAGAGTATAAAAACACAAAATGTATAAAAGAAAACATAAGATGAATAATCACATAGTCACATAACCCCAAAATTGTTTGTTAATTTGTCTTGTTAATTGCGTACATGCATTTAAAGCATACTAGGAATCCATTCCGTGGATTTCATTTGGTACTTTAAACGTTATCAAGAATCTAACTATAAAGATAGAAAGATTCAAAAAGAAAATTCGATTTCGATTATTAGGAACCGAAATGTTCGAATTAAGGTACATAAGGAATCCAATTAAGGACTTTGATTTGTATGACAATTATCCACAAGGATCTAATTGTGAAGATAAAAAGATCCCATATGGATTTTAGAAGTTGGAGATGTTTTGAAACCTTGCACTGGATGTGCTTATGTCAAAACATGAAGTAAGAATGCTTATGAAGTTGAGATGCTTGATATGTTAAGGCGACATATGGAGCAGAATTTGAAGGTTAAGTCAATGTATGAAGAAAATATTTTTGAAAACTATGCATGGGGTTCTTTTAAGAAAAATATGTTTAACATTTTTGAAACTTTATATATAATACTTTTGAAATCATAAAGTAGGTGTATTAGGTAGATATTTTTTACAAAATTTTTTAAAATCATGCGAGATGAATTTTGAAATTATGTATAAGGTTTTTGAAAATATGAATGATGCTTTTCGAAATCATGCACTTGATAAGAAAATGTACTGTGTTAATATTGCCTTCAGACTATATGAAATATTTTGAAATTAGGAAGGTTAGTTTTGAAAACATGGCCAATGTTTTTGAAATAACATAGACAATGCATTTAGAAAAATTGTTTTCAAACTATATGAAATGTTTTGAGATCATGAAGATTGTTTTTGAAATACTTGTACTGTATATGTTGAAAAATCAAAACGTAATGGGTATGAGATTTGGAAATACCCTTAGTTATTTAACCAAGGATTCAAAGGCACAGATGTGCAGAAGCATGATTACTCATAATGTCACTTTATTTTCTGTACTTTGTTTCTTAGAGTGAAACGAGTACTTAAAATTTTCGAGGGAATCATGAGCGATCATGGCGAAGTTCTGAGAAGCCTTTCGCTTCTTTGATTTCGGTGCTGGCTTGACTTCTGCTTCCTTTGGTGGCTCGTGAGTGGCTTCATTGTCGAGACGAGAGGCTTCATTGTTGAGACGAGCCATGGAAATGCCTAGATCCACAGTCTTCTGAATCACTTCGCCTATTTGCTGGGCAAATTTGGCTGTTCGATCGGACATTTGACCAGTGCTGAGAGGAAGAGACATTTTAGAAGAAAATGAAAGACATAGGAAGAAACAAGTGAAAGGTCACCGGCTAAACAAAACAGAATGGCAATTCATAAGAATTTGCGATCATTTGTTTGTTACCTAAGGCAAACAAATGAGATGGTGACGAATCAAAGTAAATGGGTCAAAAATAATGTATCGCGAAGACATGCTCGCCTATAAGTGAACACTCATCCCAAGAATTCCCAGGTAAGCACAACTGGTCTCGCGTCTGATGAGATGTATACGAAGTGCTTGCCTAGACAGAAAACCCAGAATACAGGCATTCACCCTTCCAGTTTGCACGTGTTCACATTATTTAAAACCCAAAACCTTGAGGAGGTTTTGAAAACTCAAAAGGGGTTCAAAACCATATAATAGAGAGTTCAAAACCTTACAATAGAGGGTTCAAAACCTAGTAATTAATCATCCTAGAACAGATGATTAGTTTTCAAAGCGGTTTTGAATTTTATGTTCTTGTTGTGGTTGTCGCCTAAGGATAGGTGACAGTATTGTTTTATGACTAAACGCAAGTAAACTCGCGTTAGGGTCCTAGGAAGGTTATAGACTAGGTCAAAGCATTACTAATAACCTAATTCCCTATAACCATTGGCTCTGATACCAACTTTTCTGTCACACCCCGACCGCGTAAAACAACAAAGCGCGGCGGAAACATCGGGGCGCGTTGCAACAGAATCATTGTTTCATAACCATGGATACCAAAAAGTGTTTCGTTTTATTAAACATTGAATAATTACATCGTCTGGAAATCTAAATACACAATTTAAACATAGTCTATCATTGTTATTGAGTCACTAAGGCCTTGTCCAGTCCTATGTGAGCATGCATCCTATTAATCGATATCTTTCAACAATACCTGAAACACATGTGAAAACGAGGTCAGCAAAGAAATGCTGGCGAATACATAGGTTTTGTAGGAGTGTCGAAATCATGGCTAGTTTAGATGTTGCAATACTTTATTAAAAAACCTTGTTTTGAAAAGGGTATAATATTGCAACTTAATTAACCAACTCAAATCAAGCGGGTTATAGTTTATAAAACCTCGTAGCCATGACTCTTAACCCAAAAACCTTTGTTTTAGTAAAGCAAATTGTGAAAACATCTCGAAATAAATCGTTAATAAAACTCGTATAGTTTATATCATTTTGAAAACCTCGTTTGTGTGACATCGTTTAGAAACCGTTTACTCAAGTGAACTAAATAACGCCACGGTCTGTAATACGATGGAAACACTTATATATAGGAAGTACCAGCGGCGTATCCACCATGCTTTCATCACATTACACCCGTCCCGTTATCTAAATACTTAACCAAAACCCAATCGTATATCGCTTTGAAGCCAATCGTTTACCCAAATCGTTAAATTCGTTTTAGGTCGTGAAACTACTTATATGGTCGTCTCGCTAATAACATTCAAACCTTCGTGACTCGTCCCTCGTCGCTTCTCGTTTTCGCATTAACAAACCCTTACCAAAGGGTAAATTAACAATTACAGATTCAGTCGCTACCCACAACACCCACACATAACCACGGGTGTAGTAAATAACGGGATTTGTCAGATCCTATGGTACCATAACCTAATACTGGTCGGCTTGATCATTGCTAATGAATGTCATTTGTTATGTAACCCAACCAACAAGTTCGTTCACATTATCGAAATCGTTATTAGTTTTGTATAAATCGTCTTAATCGTTTTTGAAACCATCGTTGTAACATCGAAAATCGTTTTGATACCATCGTTAAAACCTTGAAAACATTTAGCACATATGAGTCACCCCAAAACAATTGAAAGCAGTAAAATAGGGGAATAATGTACTCACCTGAGAATGCTTAGAGATCTTGAACAACAACCAAGCAAAGCTAGAGGGAGCACGGAATCAATCGGCAGTCTAAAACTATATAAATAAACCGGGCCTAAGTCGGAAGATCGGATAGAATGAGGGTTTGTAGACCAAATGAGTATGGGAACTCATCTAATATGGTTTAACAAAGCCTACATTCTAAATCAGAACCTAACCTAAGTGCTTTCGACCCATCGCGACCCATTAAGGTAGCTTATGCTACTTTAACGCGTCGTGCACGCAAAAGCGCACTCGAGACGTCTAACTAGCCCTATGACAAGTGTTATATGCCTAAACATGTTACATAATCAGTTATGTGACAAAAGTTTAGGTTACATATGCTTAATTACCAATTATACATGAAAAGGGTATTCTGGTAATTTACCTAAGGCATATAAACTACCTATCATACAACTACTCAAACGATGTGACCATAGGGTATAACCTCGGAAGGTTATTCCCTATGACACTAAACATGTTTGGTCGGATCATAAGATCGACCAAACGGGTCGTGCTCGAAAGTCTAAGCGGGTGTTTAGTCCGCTTGACTTACGACACTACACAAGCACTAAACTAAAGAGTGACGAGCTAAACATGCTAGAACATGTTTAGAAAATATGTTTTGATATCAAAACAAACGGTTTTGATATCCTAGAGTAGTTTGGTTACAAAATACGTGTAAATGCGCATTTTGGCCGAAACTACGACTCGTCACTGAGCCTAGATAACGTGGTAATCAGTAGGTATAGCCACTAGGGACTATAACCATCGTGATTACAATCACGTTATGAAGTTCAAACAAACTTCGCATTGACCATCACTGGTCAACGCAGAAAGTCAAACAAAGTTTGACTTTCGGACTCGAAAACAATAAAAGAACGAAGGAATACTTACGAAGGGTCCCCGAATGCTAATTGTGATCAAAATAACTCAGGTATGAAACAATGGTTCCAACTTAGAGTCACTTAGATCAGATTCTAGTGGTTTTGAAGTAATGGGGGGTGGGGTATTTATAGTTTTCGGGTAACCGTTAAGATCATTTCATGGAAACCGTGCTTTAATCGCATCCGTACAAGTGTCGGAAAGTTATGGTGCTTAAAAATTGGTCTAAATGAGCTGAATGTGCAGTTGAGAATGTGTGGGTGAGGATCAAACAGCTGGAAACTGCTGACTGTTCGATCTAATCTGATCAGGGAGGCGGACACGGCCCGCTTCAGGATCCACATAAACTCAGGCGGGCCGCCTGGGCTTGTCAGATCAGACTTAAGTTTCAGAAATGACAGTTTCAGCCCCTGCATGTGTTTAAGGCCATTTCCGACACTTCTAAGGCCCGTAAAGCCAACTTTAAGGCCCTACAATGATGCCTAAACATTGTGGACATGATACATGCTCAAAAATATGTCGGAGGTTGGTTCGTTTGGCCGTACGAACGCGATGTTCGCTTAATTACGACGGAATACGCACGAGCGCGAAAAACGATCCAAATGACGCAACGAATGGATTTTTCTTATGCCGAACACTAAAATAAAATATTTTAGTGCTTACATAAATTTTTGGATGTCCGGATGTATTCAGAATGTAAGTTATGCGCGAAAATGCAAACTTGTGCACTTTTTGACACTTTTAGTCCCTGAATGACCCAAAAGTTTATTTTAGCACACCGAACCCCTGAAAGCCTATTTCTAAGCAATGTAAAGGATATTTATGGTATGTTTAACTTATGGTCATGTTCTGGAATGTCTGTTACAGTTCAAATTGGCATACTTTCGCAGTTTGTCAAATTTAGTCTCTATAAGCGATTTAACTTGATTTTGCCATACCAAAGCCTTCAAAACTTATTTCTAAGTTAAGTAAAGGTTATTTAAGGTATGTTAAGCCTATTTCACTATTCCAGAGTGTTCGTTGCATTAAACTGGTTATATTTACGCATCAGTGCGTGTATAACCTTCCAGAAAGCGATTTAAAGCTTGAAATTGAACAAGAGTTGTTATGTGCAAACGATACACATATTTTTACAAATCCCAAGTATGAAATACAATATTTCATTGGTTTGGTATTTGTTTGATGGCCGTGGAGGCACAGGTGTTACAAAAATGATTTTGAAACATTTTCAAAATGTGTCAGTTATTTGTATTTACCAGTGTAAACTGACGCATTTTCAAAAGACTAAGTGACAGGGTGCAAGGTTACGAAATAGGCTGGAAGTGCCGGAAATGCTTAAGAGGAATTTGCAACTCCTTGCATAAGAAGCCTATTACTCTGTTATTTCATTTCGTAAATTTACGATCCGCCTATGGATCTTTTGATACTTCCGTCTGTATTATATTTTGAACACTCGGACATTATTTTTTTGTAATAGTATTTTAAATCCACACTTCTGTTGTGCTATATGTGTGTTTGATATCAATCTAGTCACGTACCCCATCCGGGCCCACCAGGTGATATGAAATACCGGGGTGTGACAGGTTGGTATCAGAGCCACCATTTGAGAGAATTAAACACTAGCCTTTTGTGTTTAATCTCAAACATCACAATAGCATAATTCTTAGACTTTCTGAGTCTAGGCATGGACCTAGGATTTACTGACATCCTTATTATGTTATATATATATTGTTTTTTTTTGACGGGATATAAAATGCCGCCAAGATTCCGAGGACTAGGATGAGGAAAAGGTCCGATGAGAGGATGACTATCGGGACATATACCCTCCCATTCTCACAGCTCGAGCCCTAAACACGACTCGGGTGACTCTTACTCGTCTCAATCTGCGAGACATTTTTTTTCTCATAACTCATCACCATTCTCACCATTCCTATCATTCCACCATTCTCAACTATCGCACCACTCTCCCCAATCCCATCATTCTCATTCCCATTCTTTCCACGGGTCATTTGACCCTAACCAGTATATCAACACCCCACCAGCTGCCCAAAACCAGTTGGACCAACCAAACGAACCGGATGAAGACTCGGATCCGGAAATGCCACCATCTGGGTCGCATATGCACCCCATTGAGATTTCTAGTGGTTCTGCATCTTATGCAGGATCACCATACCATAGTCCTAATGAGTGGGACCAATATTTTAATCAGTTTAACTTTGTTTTTACACCTCCTTATCAACCTCCGACACCGCAACCTCCGCCTCCACCAGAGGACGTGCAAATGGAGCCTGTGGAAGAACCACAGCCCAAAGAGGAAACGTGGAGCACGAATGTCTGTGCGTATGGGACAACAGTCGGGCTCGCTACCACCATTGCCCCAAACATACCCTACCGTTGCTGAGGACCCACAAATGGGTGGACCCTCAAATGTTATGCCAGTGGTTGACCCGACACCACAAACGTTTGTTCAACCACCACCATCGGGTTTCGATAACCCAATTTCGACGTATCCAGATACAACTGGGTACAATCCCTTTAATCCTACTACGCCAATAGATTATAAGTATCAGGCGCTAGCGTACGACCCATATATACAGGCAGTCGTACACAATACCTCTACCCATCTCCTTTCCCTTCTGCATATTGTAAGACCCATCTCAAATTAACACGATTATACTATTAAGAACGCATTTTATATGAAAATGCAAGCCTTCAAAAACTTTCCAAGTTAACTTCTTACATGATTAAAAACATTCCAAATTATAATTCTAAGAGTTTACAACTTTCATTTTTAAACTAAACAAAAGAAAGACATCGCGGAAGCTTCATTTGATATGTGTTTGGTTCACTTCATTGCTTGATCGACATCCGGATGGTAGCTACATTCACCTAACATCAAAAACCAACTTAAAGGTTAGTTTTGATAACTTATAAACAAGTATAAACAAGTTCCATAGTCAAACAAACAAAATAAAATAAAATTTCCCGGTTCTACGTCTCTCGCGCCACGCGAGAGACTACCTTTGATCATTCGCGGGCCGCGACAGCGCCCGCGTGTCGCGCCCAGTTGAGGGTTTCCCTTTGCGTGCCGTGGGGAAGACCAATTTCCAGCAGGTCCGTATCTGGACCTGCATTTTCTGCCCAGCTTTAATTTTGTTAAAAATTCAAACTTCCAAAGACCATAACTTTTTATCTACAAGTCCGTTTCGCGTAATTCTTTTTCCCACGCGTCCGTAATTAAATTACGAATCTGTTTATCACCTCGGTTTGCATAAAAATCTAATTTATAAGCAAACACTTTAAAAATCCTTTATATGATTATTTGACCCATTACTTTTAACATCATACTACAAGTTTATTAACGATATTCATTGCTTATCATTTTTACCCATTCCGGGCTTGCCAAAAATTAGCATTTTCGCTTCCATTACAAGGTTTGTATTCGTGTTTACGTTCACCGCTTTATTTTGAAAATTTCCAACACTTAGCCAATCTTAATCACTTGCTTTATTTTGACCCGTTTAACGGTTTTTATGCATTTAAGCATCAATTTCACTCATCTCTTTTTGCACTTAACATTTTTACATTTAAGATGTCTACTTATGTTTCACCACAACTATTTTTTTGGTGAATTAATACAATAAACCGATTATCCCGAGTATTACTTTTCGGTTACTCATTTTACTAAAAAGTCCTATTCTTAGGCATTTGACCCACGAAAGTTTATGCCTATATTCTTATACGTATCAAAAGGGTTACATAATCATAATACAAGTTCCTAAACAACCTCTAGGGTTCGTTTGCCCGGTTTACCCAACGAGGGCATTTTGGTCAATTTTAATCCTTCATTTTACAACAAAGGACTTTCGCTAATTAATTGACCAAGAATCGTATGTTTAACTAAAAGCTTGTTTATGCGTACCTGGCTCGGGTCAACATATAAACCTGTTTTACACCTTGCTTTTATTAGCCGCTACTTTATAACGACACAATTATCCACTCCCGGTTCACTCCTGTAAACATACGACCTAACAACCAACGTTAGTCAATATTGTCAAATGGTGTTATCACCACCATTTGACCCGTTTGGCCTATATGACCAAACATTCGCATTTGTTTCAAAGCATGGTTTTTAACTACCCATTCACACGTCCGACCCATTTCGGATTTTACCACAAAATTTCCTTTTTCTTACATATTTAACCCATTTCGGCTTACGCCTTGGGTATCCATTTAATCTCAACTTACATTTAGTCATCACGTGACTAAATTACCCTTTTTACCCCTTTTTCCATTTCTAGTTACGCTATTAGGTAACTTTAAGAAAACTTATAAATTCTCAGTCAATTCATGACTAAATTACCATTTTCCCTCTTTTTACCATTAACCATAGTTTTGAACGTTTTTATTCGTTCCGACTCATTTCGGTTCGTGTCGGAACCCATTTTTTTAACATAATCCATTGTTGTATTTATCGCCTATAAAACAAATACGTATACTACAAATGGGTGTAAGCTTTACTTACCTTGCGAGCTTCATACTTGAACTTGTATCCATTTGACTCGTTCATTCCCAAGCTCCTACCTAGCTTGTCAGAGTCAAACTACCATACCATATCATATCCACACATATAAGGTACACCTTCTAACGAATTTTCTATGATTTTATATGATTTTTATAAAATCAACACAACAACTATATTTTCATTTTTCAAACAGCTTTCAAGGTTTCTGAACAACAGTTTTAGCTCACCTTTTTGGCCTATTTAACAACCACATTTGTTTCTTATGATTGAAAATAGTAAAAATTTACTCCATGAGCTTTCTGAAAAGGTGTAGAACACCCAAATCGGATAAACGGTTGATTTTATATGATTTTTTTAAGAGTAGTCAAAATCCATGTAAAAAGCTACGAAAATCATGTTTAGGGTCCTTTCAAATTCGACCCAAACCATCAAATGCAACCCTTTTCCATGGCTATAACCCTTATTAAACTCTTGGTAATGGTTAGAAACCTATAACACAGTGATTGTATGCTAAGAGATGTCAAAAACATCATCTATTTCAATAAGTCATCTTATGAATCCTAATTTTACCATCTTCTCAACTTCATCTTTGTCAATTTAAGAACTAGAACTAAAATTAACATATATTCAAGTTCTATTTGGTGATTCTCATACACCATCATGTTTAATCTCATATAGATCAAAGATTTGTCATAAACCCACTACTCATGAAATCATCAAATCAAGCTCTACACACAAACTAGTAGACAACACGATTTCACTTAGGCATTTTAACGAGCACCTTGTAGGCGATATTTTATATGCATCTATTATCCAATTCATGGTTAACTATTAACCAAGTTTTAACATCAAAAATCAAGCCTCTATGTCTTGTGTGCATTAACAACATCTAGAACTTAGATCTCATCATCAATTTTTCTCAAATTTACTATCACTTTTCAAGTGTTCATCATAATATCATACAAACCCACTTAACACATATATGGGTAATCATTCAATCTCTAATTTATGACACTAATTCATCAAGTTCTCATCTAGGGTTTGTTCCTAGACTCATACTCATATCAATTTAACTATAACATTCATCATTCACACAAGAATTTCGTTCATGAATGTTTAACCGAATTTCAAGATATCACCAAATGATAAAATTCAACATACCTTGTGATCTCCTAGCTTGGGTGATCACGAATTTAGTTAAAGCCCCAATTTCTAACTCGATTTCCCCTAGATTTTGGTGGATTTTAGTGAGTTTAGGGTTTTGAAAAGGAACCCCTCTCATGGCTCTGTGTAATCGTCGACCAAACACACACATATGTGTGTGTTTTGGTGTTTATTTGTTTTAATTAAAAACATTTTACCCTTTTTCCTCTTTTAGTCCCTCTAGTTCCATAGTTTGTAAAAAGGGTTGTATATTTCATGTTTTCCTTATTGTTTTCCAATACAATTTACTAACTAGGTTAACTATTCCTAGTTATGTTACATTTGGTTATGACCAAATTATAATTTACATATGTATATGCAAATCTTATATTTTGGGGTGTTACACATATCCAACTATTGTATATCCGAATTATGGATACTAGTATCCGGTTGTACCTCAACCACAGCCATAGCCACCGCCACAAATAGAGGCCCTTAATCAGGCCTTGGAGAAAGCAGAACAACTTTAGCGAAAGGCTGAAAAAGCAGAGAAGAAGACAAGCAAGATCTTCAAAAAGCTTAATAAGATGTTTGGCAAGAAGAAGGATGAGTAGAGAATCAATGTGTTTTAATTATTGTATTTCTTTTTAGTCCCTGTGTGGACATGTATTTCTTTTAGTCTCTGCGTGGACAAGTTATTTCATTTCAAGTCCATGCGTGGATAATTATTTCTAGTTTATTTCCAAGTCCCATTTTGGGAAATTAATGCAATGTTTCTTTTCGAAATGGAAATTTTGGAAATTCAACTTATTATTTTATCCCTTTTTAAGCGATCGTCTCGATTTTATTCAAACTTTATCGATCTGCTCAATATTTCAAAAAGATCTTCTTAATGGTTTGATCAGTCCATATGGCAAGCCTACATGATATGCATTAATAAATGGTAGTGTAGCAACAAGGAATCACACTAACCCAAGAGGTGGGGGGCATATACCCAAACCTTATTCCTATGGTCCAATGAGACTACGGATTATCAAACCATTAAGACATGGATTCTATATTAACATTCAATTTAATGTTAGTATTCCTGACAATGTGACAATGAGGAATCACATTGACTAAAGGGCAGAGGACATATGTCCAAGCCTTATCGCCTATATGATCAAATGAGATCTTGGCTAATATTATCATCAAATTAGATGATCATAATGCTTTAACATTCTATGTGATGTTAAAATAAATTGCCTACGGGCTATATTTTATTGTCTTTCGAGACAAGCCAATGAGCTATATTTTAATGTCCTTCGAGACAAGCCAATGAGCTATATTTTAATGTCCTACGAGACGAGCCTATGAGCTATCTTTTATTGTCCATTAAGACAATGGCAGTTGTAACCATATGGTACACTGTCCAAATAGGGTGGAGGACATATGTCCAAACCCTATAGCCACATGATCCTATGAGATAGCGACTCATATTATTATTAGTAAATTATTGAGACATAACTTCAAAGGTCATTTTGTTCAACACTCATTGAAGTGTTAAAATTTTATTAAGGTGGTGTGACAATAATCACATTTACCAAAATAGGTGGAGGACATACGTCCAAGCCTCATAGCCTTATGATCCATTGAGATCACGGCTAATATTATTGTCAAGTAATCAAATTCAATTACCATATATTATTACACAAAGCAATCATTTACTTTAGTTTTTAGTACAAAGCTATAAAGCTATGGCAAATCCAAATTCGGATGGAGCTAATAAGGGGATAAAAATGATTTAAACAATACCTGCGACGGTGAAGAAGCAAACCTTCAAGCTATGATAGCCGTAGAGGTCGGCAAAGCTATGAACAATTTCATAGCCAGTTTCAAAGGTTTGAGTTCTACTCAACCAAAATTCCAGTCTATCCTGTATTCTTCTGCACGCAAGGAGAGCACACATTATTCTTCAACTGCGAAGAGTGAGCCAAAACAGATTGTTAAGGAAAAGTATCATTCTTTAGAAGACGGGTGCACTTATAAGTATTTCGTGTCGTGCAAGCCCCGGGATTTCAACGGGGAAAAGGGAGCAACTGACGCCATGAAGTGGCTAGATGAGATGGAGACTGTGGTAGATATCAGCGGGTGTGCTGATAAAGATATAATGAAGTACGTCTCCAGTCGTTCAAGGGCGATGCCCTGACCAAGTGGAAGGCAATGATTCAATCGACAGGGAAGATGTCCCTATACAACTTGGAATGGTCTAAATTCGTGGACCTGACAAAAGAGACGTATTGTCCACCACATGAGGTGGAAAAGGTGGAGTCAGATTCTCTGACTCTCACCATGAAGAACCTTGACTGTCGGAAGTATTTGTCCGACTTCAACTTGTTGTCAAGATTGGTTCCCTATTTGCTTACTCCAGAGTTAAAATGCATCGCGCGTTTCATAGGTGGGCTCTCACCTGAAATAAAGGGCATGGTTAAGGCTTCGACGCCTTCCACCTATAGGTCTGTTGTGGACCTATCCCTTTCTCTCACTCAGGACGAAGTGAGATTGAAGTCTTTCCAATCTGAGAGTAGCGAAATGAGAATGAGCAAGTTGAAAGTGTGATCAAGCTTGCTATTTATAGTTGTAGATGAGGAACAAGATCAAGAGAAGTGTCCAGAGGCCTTCTAGGATGTTTGCAGGTGTCTTTGAGGTGGAAAGTACTGAGCTAGAGTGGCCCAACTGCGAGATAGGTGGCAATATGGCAGAAAGCCTTGGTCCCCAACCCTAAACTGCCACTGGCAGTCCCTTACGGACCGTAAGGGATTAGTGCTTATTGTCCGTAAGGACCATAAGCGCACAGAACATTCATACCTTCTTACGGACCGTAAGTGGGTAGGCTTTGCGGTCCGTATGCGACCACCAGAACATGAAGTTTGAGAATTTTACACATTTAGTCCTTGGACTTTACATCTTTGGCCATTTAGCACTTTTAATCCCTCTCCTTCCTCGTAGTTGGGATTAGTCGGAGATCCGGGACGTGTTTTAGCTAACGCATAAGAATAATCTTTCTCTCCTTCCCAGAATCGGGATTAGTCGGAGATTCAAAACACGTTTCAGTTAACGTTCAGTGTAGGACCTTCCTCCTTCCACATAGTCGGGATTAGTTGAAGGTTTCGCCCTCCACGTAGTCGGGATTAGTTTGAGAATTGGACATGTGTCGTCATATAATTGGACGGAATTTTTGGGGCGTTACATCCTCACTCCCTTAAAGGTAATCTCGACCTCGAGATTTATTCAAACAGATACGGGTATTTCCGCCTCATTTCGGATTCAACTTCCCAAGTGTATTCTGGGCCACGACGAGAATCCCATTTCACCTTGATGAGGGAAACCTTTTTCTTATGGAGCTTTTTGACTACAAGGTCCTCAATGGACAAAGATTTTCAATAAACCTTAAGCTCTCGTCAATTTGAACGTCATGATGAGACATGACAAGTGCATCATCAGTTAAGCACTTTTTCGGTCGATATGGAATACATCATGGATTCCATTAAGCTCTTCAGGTAGTTTAAGTCTGTAAGCTATAGATCCAACACATTCTGTTATCTCGAATGGTTAAATATATCTAGGGCTTAGCTTACCCTTCTTTCCAAATCTCATTACGCCTTTCCAAGGCCAAACTTAGAGCATAACTTTGTCTCCGATTTGGAATTTAAGAGGTTTCTGCTTTTTATCAGCATAGCTCTTCTGCCTATCACGGGCAGCCTTGCGTCTATCATTGATTTGCACAATTTTATCAGCCATGAGTCTATCAGAGAGCTGGCTTTCACCAACTTCAGCCCAACATACGGACGTTCTACACTTTCTCCCGTATAAAGCTTCAAAAGGTGCAACTTTTATACTAGTGTGATAGTTGTTATTATAGGAGAATTCGATCAGGGGTAGATTCTCATCCTAGCTACCACCTAGGTCAATAGTGCATGCTCGAAGCATATCTTCCAAAGTTTGGATTGTATGCTCACTTTGCCCATCAGTTTGGGGATGATAAACCATACTAAAGTTCAAGCGCGTACCAAGTGCTTGTTGGAAACTTTTCCAGAAATGCCAAGTTGTCAACATACAGTTTAGCTAGTATCTCTATATGATAAACAATAGTATTCCATGTAGAGACACAATGTTGTCAACATACAGTTTAGCTAGCTTGTCAGAGCTATAAGTTTCCTTAATTGGTAAGAAGTGAGCCGACTTAGTCATCCTGTCAACAATAACCATATCATGTCATTGCCACGACTGGTCTTGGGTAACTTGGTAATCAGATCCATTTTTACCATTTCCCATTTCCAAGTGGGAATCTCCAGTTGTTGTAGTAGACCAGATGGTCCTTGATGTTTAGCCTTAACTTGGGAACATGTTAAGCATTTTGCTACATGGGTGGCTATGGACCTTTTCATACCCATCCATTAATAGTTCTTTTTTAGATCTTGATACATCTTGTCTCCACCAGGATGTACTGAATATTTCGAGTTATGTGATTCCTCAAGAATCAAATCTCTGGGTCCTCTGTAGATGGGAACCCATATTCTATCATTAGTCTTAGCATTCTATCCTTTCCAGGTTTTAAGTGCTCCATAGTTTCACCTAATCTTTCAGTCTGAGCATTCGCCTCTAGCTGGGCTTGCTTCTGAGCCTCTAATAGCTTTTCAGTCAAACTCGTACGTAGCTCAATTCTCTTGGCATTAACGCTAATTGGTTTAACCCTTTCTTTGTGACTTAGAGCATCCACAACGACATTTGCCTTACCTGGATGGTAACGAATCTCACATTCATAATCATTCATTGTTTCCATCCATTGGAGTTGTCTCATGTTGAGACCTTTCTGATTAAAGAGATGTTGGAGACTTTTATGGTCTGTGTATATAATACATTTTGTGCCATACAAGTAATGTCTCCACAATTTCAATGCAAACACCATTGCACCCAATTCAAGATCATGGGTGGTGTAATTCCTTTCGTGTACCTTGAGCTGACGTGATGCATAGGCAATCACTTTGCCTCTCTGCATAAGCACGCAACTCATCCCTGTGTGCGACACATCGCAATACATGACAAAGTCTTCGACTCCTTCAGGCAGGGTTAGAACGGGAACATTGCTTAGTTTCTCCTTTAGAATCTCAAAGGATTCCTTTTACTTAAGACCCTAGTCAAATTTTACATTCTTGCGGGTCAACGCAGTTAAAGGAGTGGCGATCCGAGAGAAGTTCTCAATGAACCTTCTATAGTAGCCTGCCAATCCTAGGAAACTGCGAATTTCTGTAGGGGTTTTGGGTGCTTCCCAATTCAAGATAGCCTCAATTTTGGCGGGATCCACTTAGATACCATGCTCGCTAATCATTTGTCCTAAGAATTGGACTTCGCGGAGCTAAAACTCGCATTTAGAGAACTTAGCATAGAGTTTCTTTGTTGCAATAGACTGAGTATACATCGAAGATGTTTCTCATGATCATCCTTACAGAGCGAGTAGATAAGTATGTCATCTATAAAGACAATGATAAACTTGTCCAAGTACGGCTTGCAAACCCTATTCATGAGATCCATGAATGCTGCAGGTGCGTTCGTGAGCCCAAAAGGCATCACGAGAAACTCGTAGTGGTCGTATCTAGTTCGGAACGCAGTCTTCGAAACATCTTCACTTCGGACTTTCAATTGATGATATCCGGATATCAAATTAATCTTTAAGAAGTAGATGTCTCCTTGCAGTTGATCAAACAGATCTTTGATCATTGGCAGAGGATAGAAATTCTTGATCGTGATCTTGTTTAGTTCGCGGTAGTTGATGCACATTCGCATCGAACCATCCTTCTTCTTAACAAAGAGAATAGGAGCTCCCCAGGGCAAGGAACTCGGCTGTATAAAGCCTTTCTCTAATAACTCTTCAAGATGTGCCTTCAACTCCTTCATCTCAGTAGGCGCCAAACGATACGGTGCTCTGGCTACAGGAACTTATCCAGGCAGAATGTCGATCCTAAACTCGACTTGTCTATCCAGGGCAGACCGGGTAGATCTTTAGGGAAAACATTAAGGTACTTCCAGATGATTGGAATGTCTTCAATCTAGGCTTCGGCTCGTCATTGGTCACCTGTGCCATATAAATGACACATCCCCTTTTCAAGCATCTGGATGCCTTAAGCAGAGAAGTTCCTTCGGGAAATCAGTTGTAGGTCCCCTTGATGTATGGATCTTTCACAGAATTGTCAATCTAATCAAGAGTGCGGAATCCTCTTGATCAGAATATAGCAGAAAACGTGTAGAAATAGAAATCAGCAATTCACTTTCTAATCGGGTTTTCTATTGATTATCAAACCAAAGTATTACAATCAATCAAAACCCTAACCAACACTCAATTTCGTCCAAGCACAAGCTCTCACGAAAATTCTATCTCTCAAACACTGTTTTTGCTGATTAACCTAAACCCTAAAGCCTAACCTTGTTTATATAACACAAGGTTTGCAACTTGGGCTAGAGTTTCCTACATGGGCAAATCCCATTTCATCTATCCTTGACCCAACTGGGTTTTGTTTAGCCCAAACTCTATTATCTCACTAATACAAAGCTAAACCCGCTAACCGTTTATCGTTTAACTAATTACAAGATATCCAAAGACCAAATCTAAGCTGTTGTCACAAATATGCACCAACAAACTCCCCCTTGACAATAGCTTCATAAAATAACTTTGTCTTCAGTCATCTTGCATTCCTCATGTAGTCTTGCAATGTCTTTGGTCTTTGGATAGCTTCAGCTTTAATAGCTTCTGTCAGCAACATCAGTAGTGTCGATCTCCATAAATAGTGAGTGTATCACCAGATGGGGATTTGATTTCGATAAGTTTCTTATTGCAGGCGCTACGGGCTTGGTTATGAGCTAACCAATCCATGCCTAAAACTATATCGAATCCTGCGAGATTCATATGCACGAGGTTAATAGGAATAGATTGGTTCTTGATGGAGATATCGCATCCGTCAAGAATCGTGGAAGCTACTTCTATACTACCATCAGCCATTTCGACATCATAAGTGACATCTAAAGTTCTTAAAGGTAGGTTTATAAGTTTGTGAAACTTATGGTGAACAAATCTTTTATCGGCTCCGGAATCAAATAAGACTCTAGCAAATATGTCATTTACTAGAAACTTACCCGTAATGACTTTGGCGTCATTCACTGCCTCCCTTGTAGTCAGTTGAAAGGCTCTAGCATTGCTTTTCTTAGCATCAGCAACTTTGTTCGTGGCATCAGTTTCATACTAAGGGCAATGAGTCTTGATGTGCCCTTTCTCGCCACACCCATAGCAGGTGGCGTTGTTTAGATCCTTGCACTCGTGGGATTTGTGGTCCATCTGCTTACAGATGCCACAACCTTTGGGCTGATTAAACAGACATTTCCCAAAATGCTTTTTCCCGCAGGTTTTGCCCTCGGGCTTGGCCTCAGTTGGCTTAGACTGGTAATAGTTTGAACCAATCTTGCCCTTCTTGGAATCCCTGGCAAGAGTGTCATCACGTGTTGCAACCCCCGTCCCCTAACTACCCGGGAACGGGCGGCCGCGGCCAGTTTCGGTGGTATCGGTGTTTATCATTTTGGTAGTGGAAATTACATCAGGACAGTAGTTAGGAAATATTTTATCAGAGTAAAATACCAAGCTTTTATACTATTAAACATATGGGAAAATCCCAAGTTTCAAATACACACATTTTCATAGGGATAAACCCTATTTTATTTAAATAAAACATCTCTTTATTTTAGGTAACTTTATAGCCACTTTTCCAAGCCTTCAGTACTGTCCAGCTGGCTTCTATTTGGCTTTCACATTTTGTTACCTGAAACGCGTTTAAAAACATTTTGTCAGTGGGAAATACTGGTGAGTGAATCCCAGTTTAGTCAAGACTTATAAAAACCATTGTACAGTATTGAGGGCGGTCGCGCAATTACATATGTTTCCATCTACTTTAATTACCACCCACGGTACTGTCAACCCGACTTGTGGTTATGTTACTACTCACAATGTAGTAACAAATTTTGTATACAAAACCCCAACATACCGACGATAATTGTAGAATACAAATACTTAATCACTGGTTAATATATTATTAATTAAGTGAGGTTTTGTAAAAACAATTTGCAAAAACGAGATTATTCACATTGCTGTCTTAGGGTTTTCCTTATGGATTTCCTGGTGATTATCTATTAATTACACAAATGCACACGCGTTAGTATTGTAGGATCGAATCGCGACCTGAATGAGTCGTTCGGAAGAGCTCTAGTCCGTTTCAGAGCCGGAAACTAAGAAATGGATGTAAAAACAACTTGAATATCACTTTAAACCTCTTTTGTATTGATTTAACACTGATTACATTCACGAGAAATACCGGCAGCACTTCGGTATCAAATCTATCTCTCTTGCCTGTTACCTTCAAATGACAACAAATGACCCATATATATACTACATGCTAGACAGCTTGAAATGACACATACACGATTCAAGCTATCAGACATCTCAAGCTAACACACATGTTCAAGCTATCACACATGTTCAAGCTATCACACATGTTCAAGCTATCACAAGTGATGATGTCATGTAATGATGTCATCTTTATGACATCACACTTGTACAGAACCGCAATGCAACTCAGACTCGATTTAAGACGAAGATGACAGATGTATGCAACAAGAAGTATAATAACCCAATATTTACATTAGTAATACCCTTCCCAAGATGGCATTCCAACGACTACGTCGGGCAGAACCACGACAACCGTTACGGAACCCTGGATCAATCGGGCAGCGTATCTAATACGTAACCGTGGGTTATGATACTTACAACAAGGCAGAACTTCGTTATTTAGGGGGTATAATGCCCGAGAATAGCTTATACACTTATGAAATTCGAGAAAGAAAGAAATTGTGGTGCGAGTTGGGACTGAAGCCGATGCTCCAAATTTATAGGAGCTGAATTCGAGTTCCTCGCGGCCCGCATAGAAGTCCTTTAAGGGCTTCGCGGCCCGCGACATAGGGGTAGTAGGGCCTAGCTTGGTCGAGTCAGACCACTAGCCTTCACACGCGTTGTGCCATGTGGCAACACCTGGTGCGGCCTGGTGGTTGAGCTGTCGCACCCCGCGTAGCCCGAAGGCAAAGCCTTCGCGGCCCACGAGCGACCCCATTTTCTTGTTTTTTATTTAATTTTTAATTATACAGGGTATTATTGGCTCGGTTTTCATATACAGGGTATGTTTTATGACATATAGGGATAATTTAAACATATTAGGGGTGTCAAAAAATTTGTTTAGGAGGGTTGTTATATCCTCCCCTCCTTGTTTTACAACTCGTCCTCGAGGTCTACTAGAATAGATGTGGCTATTTCCTTTGCATCTCTGATTCAAGCTCCCATGTGTACTCTGGTCCTCTTTTGGAGTCCCATTTCACTTTGACTAGAACTAATCTTTTGTGTTTGAGATTACTGACTTTCCTGTCTTCGATCTGTAGAGGTCTTTCTACAAATTTTAACTGCTCATTTACCTCTATATCTTTAAGAGGCACTATCAGTGATTCATCAGCTAAGCACTTTTTTGAGATTACATACATGAAACACATCATGTATTCCTGCTATTTCCTCTGGCAGTTGTAGCTGATAGGCTACAGGTCCTATTTTTCTAATGATTTCAAAAGGTCCAACATACCTGGGGCTTAGCTTTCCCTTTTTGATGAATCTTACCACTCCTTTCCAAGGAGAGACTTTCAATAACACTTTGTCTCTTACCTGAAATTCCAGTGGTTTTCGTCTGTTATCACCATAACTCTTTTGTTTGTCACATGCTGCTTTCAGTCGTTCCTTGACTTGGATGATCTTGTCGGTCGTTTCTTGCACTATCTCAGGTTCGGATAGTTGCTTTTCCCCAATTTCTGCCCAACAAACTGGGGTTCGGCATTTTCGTCCATAAAGTGCTTCGAATGGTGCAGCATTGATACTTGTGTGATAGCTGTTATTGTAAGAAAATTCTATTAATGGTAAGTGATCGTCCCAATTACCTCCGAAATCAATTACACAAGCTCTAAGCATATCTTCCATCGTCTGAATTGTCCTTTCACTTTGTCCGTACGTTTGTGGATGATAGGCTGTGCTTAGATTCAACTTGGTTCCCATTGCTTATTGGAAACTTGTCCAAAAATGAGAGGTAAAACGGCTATCTCTATCAGAAACAATTGATAAAGGAATTCCATGCAATGAAACTATTTCATTTACATACAATTTAGCTAACTGTTCCATATTGAAAGTTTCTTTCATTGGTAGAAAATGAGCTGACTTAGTTAGCCTGTCTACAATCACCCAGATCGTATCATTACCTTTTCTTGTTTTGGGTAATTTGGTAACAAAATCCAAGGTTATCAATTCCCACTTCCACACTGGCATTTCTAGCTGCTGCAATAAACCTGAGGGTTTCTGAGGTTCAGCTTTAACCTGTGAACAGGTTAGACACTTGGCAACATAAGCTGCTATATCCTTTTTCATTCCTATCCACCAAAAATTCTTTCTTAAATCCTGGTACATCTTATCACTTCCAGGATGCATCGTATACTTAGACTTATGGGCTTCTTCTAATATACGGTGGCGTAGGTTTTCTAATTTAGGTATCCATATCCACTTTTTATGGAATCTCCAAATTCCATCTGTTCCTTGTTCTAATTCCTTAATCATTCCTTTTAATTTCTCAGTATCATCCTTGATTACTGATTCTTGTGCTTTCCTAATCTGTTCATTTAAATCTACTTGTAGATTTAATTTAAGAGAACGTACTCTTTTTGGATTTTCATGATACTTTCGACTTAAAGCATCAGCAACTACATTTGCTTTTCCTGCATGATAATGGATATTACAATCATAATCACTAAGAATTTCCATCCAGCGTCTCTGTCTCATATTCAACTCCTTTTGCCCGAAAACATACCTTAAACTCTTATGATCTGTAAAAATGGTAAACTTACTACCGTAAAGTTATGTCTCCAAATTTTCAGGGCAAAAATTATAGCTCCTAACTCTAAATCATGGTTTGAATAATTCTCTTCGTGATTCTTAAGTTGTCTAGATGCATAAGCTATAACCTTTTGGCGTTGCATTAACACACATCCATAACCTAACTTAGAAGCGTCACAATAGACTACAAAGTCTTCAGTTCCTTCTGGTAACGCTAATATGGGTGCGTTGGTTAATCTTTGCTTAAGAATTCTAAAGGCTTCTTCTTGTTTTGGTCTCCATTCAAACTTAATGGATTTACAGGTTAACTTAGTTAAGGGAATGGCTATTCTAGAAAAATCTTGAATAAATCTTCTATAATAACCAGCCAATCCTAAGAAACTTCTAACCTCAGTTGGTGACTCAGGGGTTTTCCATTTGGTAATCACCTCGATCTTGGTGGGATCCACATGAATTCCTTCATGATTAACTAAATGCCCAAGAAACTGTACCTGTTCTAACCAAAACTCGCACTTTGAAAACTTTGCGTAAAGCTTTTCTTTTCTTAATAAACTTAGAAGTGCGTGCAAATGTCTTGCATGTTCCTCTTTACTTCTAGAGTAAATGAGAATATCATCTATGAAGACAATTATAAATTTATCCAAATATGGCTTACAAATTCGGTTCATCATGTCCATGAATGCGGCTGGGGGGTTGGTTAAACCAAATGGCATGACAGTAAATTCATAATGGCCATACCTTGTTCTAAATGCGGTTTTAGGAATGTCCTCTTCCTGTACCTTTAATTGATGACATCCTGACCGTAAATCAATTTTGGAGAAAAATCGAGCTCCTTGCAAGTGATCAAACAAATCATCGATTCTTGGTAGTGGGTACCGATTTTTAATCGTGACCTTGTTCAATTCACGGTAGTCAATGCACATACGCATCGATCCGTCTTTCTTTTTAACGAATAAGATTGGCGCTCCCAATGGCGGTGAACTTCGCTGTATGAATCCTTTCTCCAACAACTCGTCTAATTGCTTCTTCAGTTCCTGCATTTCTGCGGGTGCCAATCGGTAAGGTGCTTTGGCAATCGGTGCTGTTCCTGGTAGCAGGTGGATTCTGAATTCGACTTCTCTGTCTGGCGGTAGTCCTGGTAATTCTTCTGGAAACACATCTGGAAACTGAGATACTACTGGGATATCTTTCAATTCTTTTCCTTTATTGTTAGTGATTATGGAAATCAAATACACTAATGATCCTTTTCTTATATAACTTGTTGTTTTCATCACAGAGATGAATTTTGTGGATTTAGAGGGCTTATCTCCTTTAATTGTGATCTTTTCACCCCTTGGGGAATTTACTTGAATTGACTTTTGATCACATAAAATACTGGCTTTATTGGCTATCAACCAATCCATTCCTAATACAACTTCAAATCCTGCTAGATTCTTCGGATAAGGGTTTGCAATAAACTTTTGATTTAAAAATTCTATTCTTGCTCCCTACAAGATTTCAGAAATCTTAATGGTTTCTCCATTTGCTGTCTCAACTAGACATTCTTGTGGGAGTTTAGTTAATGGTTGATTGAGAAGTTTGCAAAATGAAGTGTTAATAAAACTTTGGTTCGCACCAGAGTCAAATAATACTTTAGCAAAAACATCATTAACTAAAAACGTACCGGCGATCACATCCGGAATCATCTTGGCTTCTTCTGCAGTCAGAACCAATGCTCTAGCATTTTTAGTAGTCTTGTTGTTTGCGGCTGGAGCTAGCTTCGGACAGTTCGGCTTGATGTGACATTTTTCTCCACAGTTGAAGCACATTCCATTATTAGGTTTCTTCCTTCAATCTTCTTCCTTATGTCCTAGTATCTTGCAAAAATTACAATAAGTGAAGCATTTTCCTGAATGCTTCTTCTTGCAGGCCTTGCAGTAGGGTGCAGAGGTAGAACCTACATTTTTCCCACGGTTGGTATTTCCATAACGAAATTCTTGAGTAAGCCTTTGAGCTAAGTTCCTCCTCTGGTCCTCTTCTCGTGTATGTACTAATTCATCAGTTAAGGTGTTTGCTAGTTCTACAGCTTCTTCTATAGTTTGAGGTCTAGCCGCCTTGACTACATACCTAATCTCACTGATTAATCCCCAGATGTAACGGGAGATTAATACTGGTTCCGGTGATGCAAGGGTCGGTACTATTCTAGCATATTCAAAGAAAAATGTAGTGTAACCCTTACTATCCACTCCAGTCATTCTAAGGTTTAAGAATTTATTTGCTATCTGTTCTTTTTCATTGGGAGGGCATAATTTCCTTTCTACCATGTTCTTAAATTCCTCCCATTCCATATTGTAAATTCTGTCACTTCCCCTAGACTAGAGGATAGTGTTCCACCATTCCAAGGCTGAGTTCTTAAACAGATTGGAGGCAAACATTATCTTATCCTCTTCCGCGCAATTGCTTATATTTAAGATTGCCTCAGTCTTTTCTATCCAGCGTAGAGCTGCAATGGCCCCTTCATTGCCCGAGAATTCCATTGGTTTACAAGACCAGAATTCTTTATAAGAACAACCATAAGATATAGTTCTTCTTCTTTTAGGAATGGGCACTTGAAGTATGGGTCCATTGTTTACGCTGTGTTCAGGTTCAGTGGGTCGTTTACTTCTATGATTACTTTTATTATCAGCTTGCCTAACTGTTTGGATAATATATGGCATCGCGTCTATAATCCCTTGTGCCACTATGTGTTGGATGGCACTGTTATCCACTTGGTTTCCATTGTTATTGTTGTTCTGATTATCGTTATTCTGGTTTTCCGGGTTATTATTCGGGTTTTCTTGATTCACTTGGTAGGCCATCTGAATTATAAACAATTACCGCATATTAATATCACAAGATAATATTTAATATAAACAGTCACATAACACGCATGTTGATCAAAATCGTGGAACATTGTGACTTACTTTTTCTTTTATATTATGCATCTAATACAAACTGGAACTGGAATATAAAATTACAATACTATTAGTCATCAGTAGCTATTGTCTAGTTTTTTTTTTCAAACATACACATATTATATATTATTATTATTATTATTATTATTATTATTATTATTATTATTATTATTATTACTACTATCACCATCACTGATATGGGTTCATCCAGAACTCCATATTACGCTCGTCGTACTTCCAGACGAGTCGTTCTCCGGTCTGCCTCATCCTCTCACTACCTTCTAAAATCTCCTCACCAAAGGTTTAGAGTTCTTGCACATTTTCTGCACTCATTGGGCGTGCAGGTGTTGGTACTGGGTTTGGGAACTGGGGCATGTGTTCTTGGTAAGGATAAGGATTCTCTAGAATTTCCCTGATGTATGGGTCATTATCGTAGTCGGGATCTAGAGGGTCCAAGTCCGGGTACACTGCTAAATTTGGCATGGGTTCGTCTTCTGGGATTGGGTAACGTTGCACATAATCCCTATTGTCGTCTAACCACGGGTCCTAGTCTGGGTTTAAGGGATTGGGTGCTGGTATTCTAGGTATCTCAGCTGGGTTGAAATCAGGTATTGGGATTTGATCTTCTGGGTTGTTTTCAATTTCCATTGGCTGTGCGGGATATAGTGGTAAGGGCTGGGGTGCTATGAGTTGCTCAAGGTTAGGGTCGGCAGCTGTGGTTGCTAGGATATGAAAATTTGCTAAACTCTTATTGAGCATGTCCTGAGTGTGAGCATCTGTTTCTCTCTTAGCGGCTGCTAACACTCGCTGCTGTTGTAACTTTTTCATTCTTTTCCTACGTTCATGCGCTCCTCTACTGAACCATCCTCTCTTTTTTAGGAGGGAATGGCTCTTCAGACTGGGCCTTAAACACGAATATCCCATCTTCATTGTCAGCTGAATATAGGCTGTGAAGAGGTGCCTTTGCTTCTAGGTGAGCTGGACAACTGACGGTAGGCGTCGGAAGGTCCTTGGTCGCTCATACTGTAAACTAACAAATACTCAAATAACACACAACAATAAAATGCAGATATGCACGTATTTCCGTAATTTATTTCCTGACATTTGGAATATTATCTTGGTGTCAGCAGAACACTTCTGTGGTTGAATCAGTGGCTTAGCTCTAATACCACCTTCTGTCGCAACCCCCGTCCCCTAAGTAGCCGGGAACGGGCGGCCGCGGCCAGTTTCGGTGGTATCGGTGTTTATCATTTTGGCAGCGGAAATTAAATCAGGACCGTAGTTAGGAAATATATTATCAGAGTAAAATATCACGCTTTTATACTATTAAACATATGGGAAAATCCAAGTTTCAAATACACACATTTTCATAGGGATAAACCCTATTTTATTTAAATAAAACATCTCTTTATTTTAGGTAACTTTATAGCCACTTTTCCAAGCCTTCAGTGCTGTCCAGCTGGCTTCTATTTGGCTTTCACATTTTGTTACCTGAAACGCGTTTAAAAACATTTTGTCAGTGGGAAATACTGGTGAGTGAATCCCAGTTTAGTCAAGACTTATAAAAACCATTGTACAGTATTGAGGGCAGTCGCGCAATTACATTTGTTTCCATCTACTTTATTTACCACCCACGGTACTGTCAACCCGAGTTGTGGTCATATTACTACTCACAATGTAGTAACAAATTTTGTATACAAAACCCCAACATACCAACGATAATTGTAGAATACAAATACTCAATCACTGTTTTATATGTTATTAATTAAGTGAGGTTTTGTAAAAACAATTTACAAAAAGGAGATTACTCACATTGTTGTCTTAGGGTTTTCCTTAAGAATTTCATGGTGATTATCTATTAATTACACAAATGCACACGCGTTAGTATAATAACCTAATATTTACATTAGTAATACCCTTCCCAAGACGGCATTCCAACGACTACGTCGGGCAAAACCACGACAGCCGTTACGGAACGCTGGATCAATCGGGCAGCGTATCTAATATGTAACCGGGGGTTATGATACTTAAAACGAGGCGGAACTTCGTTATTTAGGGGGTATAATGCCCGAGAATAGCTTATACGCTTATGAAATTCGAGAGAGAGAGAAATTGTGGTGCGAGTTGGGACTGAAGTCGATGCTCCCAATTTATAGGAGCTGAATTCGAGTTACTCGCGGCCCGCGTAGAAGTCCTCTAAAGGCTTCGCAGCCCATGACGTAGGGGTAGTAGGGCCTAGCTTGGTCGAGTCAGACCACTAGCCTTCACATGGGTTGTACCACGTGGCAACACCGGGTGCGGCCTGGTGGTTGAGCTGTAGCGCCCCGCGTAGCCCGAAGGCAAAGCCTTCGCGGCCCGCGAGCGACCCCATTTTCTTGTTTTTTTATATAATTTTTAATTATATAGGGTATTATGGGCTCGGTTTTCATATACAGGGTTTGTTTTAAGACATTTAGGGATAATTTAAACATATTAGGGGTGTCAAAAAAATTTGTTTAGGAGGGTTGTTATATCACGTTTCCTTTTGTTATCACCATTGGCTCCTCTCACTCGTTTCTCATCCTTGGTGAGAGATAAAGCTAGATCCACGGCTGATCTAAATGTCGCAGGCTTAGAGGATTTAACCATCCCCTTGATTTCTGGAGCGAGTCCTCCGATGAATCATGCAATGCGCTTTGACTCGGGGGTAATCAGATACGGTACGAGTCTTGAGAGTGAGTTGTAATCGGAGACATATGCGCGACAGTTGAGATTCTTCATGGTTAGCTTGAGAAAGTCAGATTCAACTTTCTCCACCTCGTGAGGTGGGCAGTAAGTTTTGCCGATCAGTTCCACGAATTTGGGCCAACTCAGGTTGTACAGTGCAACCTTGCCCGTGGATTGGATCAGTTCCTTCCACCAGGTTAAAGCATCTTCTTTTAAGGATTGGGATACATACTTGATAGTGTCCTTGATAGCACAACCACTTATGTCAATCATAGTCTCCATCTCATCTAACCATTTCAAAGCATCAATGGCTCCCTTTTCGCCCGTAAAGTCACGGGGCTTACATGAGATGAAGTATTTATAGGTGCACCCATCCTTAGAACTGCGGTGCTCAGTGTTGACAATGTTCTTTACACTTTGCTCATTATTAGTTGTAGAGTAGTGAGTCTTTTCAGATCTAGAATGAGGGTTGGAAACAGATTTATCCTTTGGTACTGATGGTTCCGGCCCTTTCAACTTAGTCACGAACTCGGCCATAGCTTTACCGACTTCCTCGGCGATTAGGGATCAAATATTTTTTTCTCCGTCCGAATGGTCTCAGTGATCATAGTTGTCACTACCGTTCTTTTTAGATATATTGCCAGTATTTTAGCTCGCCATTTGATTCAATCGGGAGCTATATCACCATCAGTAAGAGTTTGGGATATTAGTAGCAGATCAATTAAATGATAGAAAAGAAATTGAAATTAGATTTCATTAAATCAAGAGATTACAATACAATGTCCTATAAGGACTTTTCTGAATGAAATACATCATTGTCCATAAGTGCACTTTTGAAAAAAAAAAAAACATAATTTAGAAAAAGAGTCTTCAGTCATTCCCTTTTTTGTCCTAATCATCTTCTAGCTTCACCCGGCTTGATGTTGGAGGGTTTAGTGATTCATTAAAGTTTTCTGGTTGAGGATTTATCATAGAGGAGGCACTTGCGGGTTCCAACGATAGTGAATAGTATGGATCGCGTATTAGAAACTGGCTTGTGTATTTAAAGTTTGGGATTTCAAAGTTAGGAGGTAAAAAGTATGGATCGTCATTGTCCACCGGTATTGGTTCTGATGTCTTGTTTGTAGGTTTTTCACTTTGGCTTCTTGTTTTCGGAACAAGTTATTGACCATAGGTAGGGGTAAAGAACCTATCCTTACTCCTGGCTAAACAGACATCCTTGGTTTAGTACGATGCTTCGGATGGGAGTTATCCATGAAGGGAAATAACATGGAATCATCATCAACAGTCTCCTTTCCGAATGACATTTTCCTGAAGATTTATAAAAATCGATAGTTATATCATAATGAGAAGAGTGGTCCTAAGTTCAGGTCTAGAACTCAGAATAGTCTTATGGATTCTGCATTTTGTGATATTTGAGTTTAGACACAAAAGGCTAGTGTCTAATTCACTCAAACTGTAGATCTGATACCAACCAGTCACACCCCGTTCTCTGGTGGGCCCGGATGGGTTTAATCGTGATGGTTGGACAGCAGTTATCACAATTTAATTAATAATAAATGCAGCGGAAGTATTAGGAGTAAAAATATATTCATAACATTTAAAAGTGTTCGAATGTACAAAATACAAAAGTTGTTCAAGTAATCAAGTTTAAGCCCACAAGCGGGATCAAAGTAAAAAGGAAGCTTAGACATCACAAGCCTTAAGCTAGGAGTTGCAAATTCCATAGACTTTATCATAGCCGACCTCGATTCCCAGCCTAATATCAAGGTTCGGTACCTGTTGTTCATTCTTTTGAAAATACGTTAGCTTTCGCTGGAAAATACAATTAACTGACTCATTTTGAAAATAGTTATTCTAAAATGATTTTGATACTTAGAGAAAACCCGTAGGTAATCATTTAATATTTATTGAGATTTTGTCTTGTTACCAGATTTACATATTTGTCATACAATGGGAACCAGATATCAAAGTCGGTCATTTTCAATGCTATAATGATTAAGGTACACACCATAGTTGAATAACGTGTCTTACAGTCAGTATGCCTACTCGAGCACGTTATTTTGTATGGCCATAATAGTTCATGAGTCGAGACGCCCGGACACGGTACTAATAACCTCCAATTGTTTCATTTATCAAAAATAACGGATTAAACCGGGTTCTTACATTTATGAGCAATCATAGGCAGCTCATTTATGTAATGCCCGCTCCAAGTGGTGTTTTCGCCATACCCTAAGTTTTCAAAGAAAATAAGTTAAGAGTATTTACCTTTTAGCTAGGCTTCCAACCGATAATGGTTTTCAATTATAGTAAAAGCCGTAAAGACAAAGTATTAAACTCAAGTCCGATTATCTGGGGGGTTCTATAGTCCGGAGTGAACAGATTTAGCTATCTGTTAGAATGTATACGGGTCATAGGTTAGTTCCTTAGACACGACATGTTATGTAAGAATAAGATTAATTCGCTAGATTAAGCGTAGATTTATTAGAATGTGGTTTATACCTATATGAGCGTAAGGACTCATTGGATATGGTTAAATCAAACCAACATTCTGATTTGGAAAGGTTTAAAAAAGGTTTTGACCCGTTACGCCTAGTTTATGCAAACTAGGTTCGCATAACTAGTTATGCGCATAAAGACGGGTTCAGAAGGTCGAATGGGTATACGACTAGTCTAAGTAGTAAATTACATTTATAGTTGAAGTACTTACTGTTACAAAGTCAGATTATAAGTTTGGTTTAGTTTAAAATCATTCATTTAGCTTATTTGACCACATAAGGGCATTGTGGTCATTTTTAATAATATATTCAAGACTTGTCGTTAAACCCATCAAACGAACTGACCATGCAAAATAACTTTAGAGAGTTATACTTAATAACAACGTGGTCTTAATACAAGTTTAAAACAGGCCTAAACGTTGACCAAACGGGTCTGAATCAAAAGTCAAAGCAAAAGTTAAACTGCTTGACTTTTGACATAAAATGAGACCCTAAACTGAATTGAACAAGTTGAGCATGTTATTATCAGTTTATATTAGTTATAAAACTTGTATATATATGCTAAAACAACTTAGTTATAAGTTATAGAAACCATTTATGCATTTTAGTCGAAAATTAAAGTTTTACGTAATATGCTCAACTTAACAATTCAACTAGTAAACGTGATTATCCGAGGGTATGATCACAGATGAATCATACCAATGTTATTACGATCACATAGGAAAGTTCAGATTGAACTTTACCTTGACCAAAATGGTCAGAAGCTAAAGTCAAACAGAAAGTCAACTTTTTGACCTAATACTTCACATAACTAAATATAATGAAAAAGACTAGGTAGAGACACTTACTTGGAATTGTTTGAGCAGGAAAGAACTTGAATTGGGAGTCCTCTTGTCTAGATGAGAGCTCCAAGCAAGTTAGAGTAGCGAAATGAGAATGAGCAAGTTGAAAGTGTGATCGAGCTTGCTATTTATAGTTGTAGATGATGAACAAGATCAAGAGAAGTATCCAGATGCCTTCTAGGATGTTTGCAGGTGTCTTTGAGGTGGCAAGTACTGAGCAAGAGTGGCCAAATTATGATATAGGTGGCAATATGGCAGAAAGCCTTGGTCCCCAAGCATAAACTTCCACTAGCAGTCCCTTACGGACCGTAAGGGATTAGTGCTTACGGTCCGTAAGGACCATAAGAGCGCAGAACATTCAAACCTGCTTACGGACCGTAAGCGAGTAGGCTTTGCGGTCCGTATGCGACCACCAAAACATGAAGTTTGAGAATTTTACACATTTAGTCCTTGAACTTTACATCCTTGGCCGTTTGGCACTTTTAGTCCCTCTCCTTCCTCGTAGTTGGGATTAGTCGGAGATCCGGGACGCGTTTTAGCTAACGCACAAGAATAATCTTTCTCTCATTCTGAGAATCGGGATTAGTCAGAGATTCAAAACATGTTTCAGTTAACGTTCAGAGTAGGTCCTTCCTCCTTCCACATAGTTGGGATTAGTTGGAGTTTTCTCCCTCCATGTAGTCGGGATTAGTTAGAGAATTGGACACGTGTCGTCAAATAATTAGACAGAATTTTCGGGCTGTTACAGGTGGTGACTAGGGGTGGCAGCGGCGACCGTCGGTGGTGGTTGGTGGCGACAGTGGTTGGTAGTGGCGGGGACAATGGCAGTGGCTGGTGGCGGGGAGCGGCGTTAGTTGATGGCGGAATTGGTTGATGGTGGGTGGCGACGATGGTGGTTGGTGGCGGCGGTGGGGGGTGGGTGGCAGCGACGGTGGTTGCCGGGGTAGCGGGTTGCGGCGGCGAGATGCGTCGGTGGTGGTGGTGGTGGTGATGGTAGCGGGTGGTGGCGAAGGTGGGTTGTGGTGTTATTAATTAAGGGTGCAAGAGGGGATGAAATGAAAAAAAAAAAAAACATGGGGGTGGATGGAATGATTTGGAGGGAATAGAATGCCTTATGGAATGGGTGATTCCATTCCATTGACCAACCAAACACCATTTTCTTCATTCCCTCGTAATGTCTTATTCCATTTCGCCTTTCATTACTGCATACAAAACACTACCAAAGAATATCAACACATGTTGATAGTATGTCATAACAACTAAACAAGTCTTAGCGTGGCTTTCCAAAAAAAAGGACACTTGTATGGTACACGTGATTTAAAATATTTATTCTGCAACGGAAACGTTTGGACGAACCAATCTAAACCAAACTTTGAATCGCCCACTAGATGTCTAGATAGATGCAAAAAAAAAAAAAAAAAAAACAAAAGAGAAAAAAATCCAACCCTATGGTGTTTATCAAAAATGTACGTTTTGTGAAAAACTGCTAACCACGAAGCAAAGCAACAAAACTAGCTGAAACCAACTTGTTCTCACGGTGGTGAGAGGCTTAACAGGGACGACAGAATGATGGCTACGGTGATTGTGACACCCGACTATTTTAAATTTCGTCCGTACTAATGTAACACATGTTTAAATGAATTAAAACGTTATTGGGATTGATTTGGTGTTAATAAATGTTGTTTGAAGCTCTAACAAGTCTAAATTTAATTTCTATAGTTTGGTAAATCTTGAAAAAATTCACATCGCGTAAAGATAAAAACTGCAAAACGAATGTGTGATGACTTGGATAATGTTAAAATCCTAAAAGTTTTCTGGTATATGCTTTGAAATAGCATAATTACGCATAAATGAAAAAATTTAATTAAAACACCTAAAAACCCAATTTTGTTGTTTTGATCGCGTAATGTCCCATACCGTGCTTATCTCGTACAATTTAACATTTTTATTAAACAAGACATATAATTTAGCACCAATAATATGACAAGCTAGTTTTTATAAAATTACTAAAAATAATATTAAACACCATAAGTATTGTATAAACCTTCAAATATTAAACTCATTTAATAGATAAATACCCAATATATATATATATAGAAACGGGTTCAGAAGAAAACGACAAAAAGTGTGAGAACGGTGAGAATGCTCCTGGTCCAACACGTGGCGTGGGGCATGATCAGGGTCCAAGGGGTTTTTTTGTCTTTTTAGTATTCTTCTCCTTTCACAATTTTCGCGTTTGACATGCTGCTTTATTTTTTGCGTGCAATATAATTTTGGCGTTATCTAGAATTATTAATTATTTGGCGTTTTACTGTTTTTCTTAGATTTCTTCTCGTTGAATTAATTCTTTTGTGTCACATAGTTAATTTTTTGGCGTTATGGCTTTTTCCATGTTATGTTTTGGCGCTTTGTATATTTTTGTTAATAATTGATTAACATAGATTAATATTTTATAAAATTACAATAACACGAAATCAAAATAAACTAATAGTCTTCCGTAGGTGGGATTACATCAGAGATGTACCCATCGCTTTGTTCATCACTTTCTTCAGATTCTTTATCATCAAATTTCATATTTGCGTATAACGCCATTAACTCGTCTCTTCTTTGCTGCAGCCTATTCTTGAATATCACTCCATTCTTCGATTTTGGATCGTTTGAAGGGGCGAAATCACAGAGTTGTTCAATGATAGATACCAACCCTGTCTTCAACATTTCTTCCATTGGCCTTGAATATTGCACACCGTTTTTATAAGTCACTTCAAGTGTTCCTTTTTCTCATGCAATAACCAACTGCTAAGTTTTGGTATAGGAGTATCATCAATATCATCATCATCTTCTGCCGGAAATTTTCTCTTCAGTCTTTTTATTACAGTTCTGGTTCTTTCACAATCATTGTCCATTAGAACCCCAAGGGCCAGGATATCATTCTGAACCTTTTCATTCATTCTAAGCATGGCTTTGATTCTCCTTACTTTTATCCTTCTCCTATCAGAAACTTATGATGAATCATTTCTCTTTTCCTTTCAAACCTCCATGCAATAACCTTAACAATTTTTAAAGTTTTTGGCGTTTTGGACAATATGTGGCGTTTAAGTCAATTTTGTTGGCGTGTTTGAGTTTGTGTTCTCATGGTCTTCTTTTATATCGACTTTTTTTCCCGCGCATGACAGGTAATTATGGCGTTTTGAAAAAGATAAATAAATTTAATTCCTCAAGAATTTTGCTTTTAATATAATAAATGTTAGTAACTATGTTTTTCGTCATTTCATTTTACTGTTTTTTGTAGTTTACCGTGTTTTGTTTTCAGACTTAACTGTTTTTATGGTGTAACACGTCAAATCTTGACGGCTGTAATTATAGCGTTTTGTTTTCCAATGACGGTTAGATAACGATTGAACTTCTTTTGTTTTATATTCTTTGCACATTGTTTCACGTTTTTTTTTTTTTTATAATAGTAGTTGTTCAAAGTAATTTTATTATAGTTTGGTAGTTATTTGGGGGCGTTTTTATGGCATGATGGCATTTTACAAGCATTTACTCATTTTGGCGTTTTATTATATTTTTTATTATAGTATTAATATTCTTTTGTTGTTTATTAACTGAAATTACAAAACAAACAACAGATAAAGACAATTAAGAAAAAAACAAATTAGAAGAAATTTATGATTTAAATCTTCAGTGTCATCAGTCTCTTTTGAAATTACAAGAACTGTGACAAATAAATGGCGTTTTGGGTTTGGCGTTGTTTATTTTCTTTGTTCATGTGTTGAAATGTCTATGTGGATGTTGGAGACATAGATCGACCCCGTGTGGGTGGATGCTATCAGTCCGTCATCTTCATTATAATCATCGAGGCCAAAGTAGCATTTACACTGGTATAGGTCTCTTCTTATCATCCAAACCTTCTTCAAGAATAAAGATAACAGTATGACATATGGGTGTCATCAGTCCCTCTTTTTTCAAATTTGTCAATTTAATGCAGCAAAATCTTACTACACTCACGTAACAAATCATTCAGCGAAACTTCATGCAGAACATTACTGAGTATCAAAGAAAAGATGTTTGCCATCGTTGTATTTTTTTGGCGTTTTACATTGAGTTGTATTTTTTTTAGCAACCACTGTGTGTTTTTGTGTGTTTTTTTTGGTGTGATAAACGGAAGGTGGTTTTGGCGTGTAGTTTAGGCGGGATATTATTTTTATAACAAAAAATGTAATTAACATTTATCCGGATGTAAGCTTTGGCGTTATATATTATGGCGTTTCATATTTTGTGGTGTTTTTGTAGCCAGAGAGCTTAAATAAAAACACAGAAAAAAGTACGCAGTGATAAAATTGGCGTTTTGTATTTATTTGGCGTTTTATTTTTCAATGGCGTTTTATGTGATAAATGGTGTTTTACCTTTTTTACCCTTAATGAAGCGCGTCTACGTAATAAAATTGATGTTATTTACCAAAATGCCACCGCGCCAATCTAGTCCATAGATTGTTTTGATCGGACTATCAATAAGCGTTCTCACCGTTCTCACACTTTCTACCGTTTTCTCTAAATCCTGACCCTATATATATATATATATATATATATATATATATGTATGTATGAGGTAGGATGTGATTATTCATCTAATATTAGTATATGTAATATATATATATATATATATATATATTACATATACTAATATTAGATGAATAATCACATCCTACCTCATGTGGTGGCCATGCACAAGCTCCACTACACACGTATATCATACGTTCATCATTACCTACTTAGCCTATGATAAATGTGATTGCTACGTATAAAATGTATCAATTACACAAGTTTTAACTTTATAAAAATGGAAATTATCTAAATCAAAGTACACATAATAGGCAAGTATACCTATTATATACGCATTATAATAGGGCAAGAACCAGGTATCGATCTTTAAAACATAGTGGCTCCTAATAATCTATTGTCTGTCAGTACCTAACCAATGTAAAAGGGATGGTTTGTAAGAAAATTAATGAGAAACTAAAGAACCACTAGAAAAGTCTTAAAGGAGTCCGATGGAGAAAACAACCATCTAGGTGTCGAATCTTCTTGACTGGAATGACAACTCAAAGTAGGGATGAGCGTAGTACCGGTATCGTACCGAACCCGAACTGGTACCGTACCGGTACCGAAAATACCGTACCAAAATTTTTCAAAACTGGGTACCGGTACAGGTACGAGACCGGTACGGTACCAGTAAGGTAAAATTCGGTATTTTACCAGTATCGTACCAAACCGGTACCGATACCGAAAATGCCAAAAATTGGGTACCGGTACCAAAAAATTGGGTAACGGAAATTCAGGACCGGTACGATATCGGTATCCATTACCAAATGCTCATCCCTACCTTAGAGTGACTTTATGCAACTGTGTGAACTGCTAAAAATGGATTAGGGCTAGCTAAGGTTAATCCTACAAAGCTATAGAGTCAATGTTATACACACATACCAAAACCTAATCTTGTGAAGCAAGTTTATGTTATGATTCCTTATAACTTAGGGTTTCTATTATTGTCCTTGTAACAGTAGATTAACGAACCTAGCGAATTACTATCTATGTTACTCAATTTAAAGCAAGCCCTAACTTCTTTCCAGATCCTTTTATTCACACCCTTCCCGTTGGTAGCTCAAACCTTTTACCAATTAAGTTACCAAGTTGTCTATTATCAGTTAAGGTTTCAAGCCCTAGATTAATGAACGCTAATATAATCTAAAGATAGAATAAATCAAATCTAACTAGCATAAATTCATTGAAAGATCTATTCAACCACACAGCTCAATCACAAAATCAATACTAACATGCAATCATAACATCATAAGTGCAGATGCAACGATGCTAAATGCCTTGGCATCCAGTTCAATTTTCTGAAAATCCTGGTCAGTATAGTTCTCAATTTTCTTAGGAACCATGACTTTTAGATCCTCAGCACTCGGCACCATTGGAACATGTGGTCTAAAGATAACCGACTTCCAACATCCGGTATTCTGTTGAGCTAATATCTGACTCATCCTTCGCTCGCAAATGTTGTATTCAGATCTGACCAACATAGGTGGTTTGAAGAGTGAACCAACGTTATTAGTGTTATCCTGTGATTATGACGTCATTCTGGTTGTTTTTCAGGCACTGAATAATCAACTTTGTACGTGATTATACCTTACTCTGTTTTACAACTAAAACCGAACAATCTAAAGTATCAACGAAATTAAGCTGAGCTTTTACGTCAAAAGGATTGTTAGATCAAATTTGACTGTCCGAGCTCTGATACCAATTGTTAAGATCTGAGTTTCTCTTAATTGTGTTTGTTTAATAAGAATGAAGATGCAACAGAGATATATTGCAGCGGAATTAAATGAAATAAACTTTCAACACACAATCAATGAGAGAATAAGTTTCAGCAAACATGTTTGACATGAAATCGAATGATTGTATTTATTACAATAATCAATTACAATGCATGCATGCACATAATCTCCCCCTCAGCCTGAGCTCACTTGATTGTTCGTACAGAATGACTTCGTGATAAAGAGAGCTCATAGAACAGTACAGGGTATTGCTCTATTTATAGTACAGAACAAACCACTGAGCATCTTTGGCTGACGTAACCAAGAAAGTGACATCTAACCTCCTAACAACCTAAAACCACTGATCAATACAAACACTGATACTAAACTACTTATTTACATAAAACAAATACAAAGCATAACTAAACCACTGATTCTCAATTCCACTGTTGTAGCTTCAGCTGTGCTTTAGGTCTTCAGCAGTACTTGAGTTGCATCAATAGATTGGGCATCCGTGCTTTATCTTCAATAGTCTTTAGGGATCAACAGTTGTTGTGAAGAGCAGTACTTAGAGGTCATCAGATGTTAGGGCCACTTTCAAAGGGAAAGATCTGATGCAAATAGCTGCTTATGATGAATCCACTGATCTGAACCAGTTTTGGCTTTATCAACTGTTCCTTTTAGGGTTCAATCCCAACAATCTCCCCCTGGAATAGATGATGCCAAAACTCTTTATTATTCTGGATCTTTATTGTCTCATCAATAATTCCCTGACTTGACCTTTGAATTGTAATTCAAAGTTCATGGAATCTTCATCATTTTCATCCCTGCACAGTGTAAGCTCAAAGAGATCTTGTAAATCTTCTACACTAAGGCCAAGTTCATTTTCCTTTGATATATGCTTCACCTCACCACTGGATTTGAGCAGAGTCAATACGTGGGTCTTTTGATCAGACTTCCACTTTAGTATTTTTGAATCCAGTGGGTTACTTGGGAGAGTCTTTATTTTTTTATAAGTCTGGTGAAGGAAGCCTGCTTATAACACCTTTGACAGAATCTTGTGATTTTGCTGAGTCTTGATTTTCTGCAATCATTCTTTGAAGAGCTTCTTTCATAATGAGATCTTCATGAGCCTTGATTCTCCTTATCATCCATTTGTTTTTTTCATCTTTCTTTGGTTTAAGGCAATGATGGAGGTATCAGAAGATGTGAACAAGGTCTTCAAAGAAAGGGCCTGCTGTTGTGGATCATTAGCTTTCTTGTATTTGTATTCATGCTTCTTTGGAAGGCTAGGATCTATCTCTCTCCTTTTTCTCAACCTTTCATAAGTCTCATAAGTGTATTGCCTTGTCCATTTTGCTATGGCTTTGGCTGTACCAACCTTTGCTGCAACCAACTCTTGCTTCTTTCTTTTATACTCCAAGGTAAGATCAGCAATTGTCTTTTTGTATTTGCTCCAATTTGGTGCTGATCTTTTCATACCTGGATCATTCTTGAATTTTTCAATTCTATTTGCTTCATGTTTCAGAGCAATGAGTGGCCAGTCTCTGAACTGCTCAACCTTGGCAGGATAGAATTTTTCCCTCATGATCAAGGCAAGAAGGTCTTTTCTCATTTCCTGTTGCAGATCAGCTTCTGGTGGCAGGTTGGACATTTCTTTACTCAAATCTCTTGCATAGTCTTCTAGTTGTTTAACTTTGGTAAGCAAGAACTGCATATGATTTGAGATGACATTGTCACTTTCCCCTTTGCATTCAAGTCTAGCTCTCATTTCAGCTTGCCTGGCTTTGAGTTTTAGGTATTCATCCATGTTTACTGGATCTCTAAAACCAACCAGAGAGGGGAATTTTCTTTTTGAAGGGTCATCCACTGTGTAGAACTGCTTCATTTCATTCTTTACTGCATGCAATTCTAGTGGATAACTGGCTGCTATCGATATCACATCAGCAGGGTCATATCCTTCAAGTACTTTTGGATCTTTGATTGTGTTGGCTAAAGTTGGTGGAATGAATGGTTGAGGTTTGATGACATTGTAAGGTGTGGATGATAATGGAATTGGTGCTGGTATGTCATCATCATGCACCTCAAACTTTCTTTTTCTGGCTTACACCTTTTTGGGAGAAGGTGATTTTGTTTGAATTTTTGGAGCAGAGAGAATTATGGCTTGGGAAGGGTTATTTGAAGTGGTGGGTGACTGACTAACAGTTGTTGAAACAACTGGTGTTTCAACCACTGTTGTCACTACAATTGTTGATGTACCAATTGTTGTCTTCTGCTTTATGGCAGGTGGTGGTTTTGTTTGTGGGGTAGCAGTGGATTGAGTGTTGGTTGATGAAGTGGTGATGACAGTGGTTGGGATAACATTTGTTGAAACCACTGAAGTATCTTCAACTGTTGATGCAATAGGTGTCTTAATATCTGTTGGTTTGGTGGTTTGATGTGAGAAACTTTCGGGGATTTGAGGAGTATGTTTGGTGGTTTTGGAAGGTGTGGTTTTGGGTTGGCTAACCTTTCTGGTTGGCTTTCTTCTTTTAGTGTTTGAAGTACCCTGCTCTTCCTTTTCCATCATAACTTTCTTCTCTTGTTTAAATCTTTTTGACCCTTTTATTTCCATAGACTCTTTCTTGTTTGCTTTTAGATCAGCAAATGCATTTTGAGTCACATCAACCTTTTTAGAACCATCTGGCCTTGGAATTTCTACCACAAGTTTAGACATTGGATCTGGTGGTAGATATAGACCTTCTTTCCCTTTTTTACCTTTCTCCCCCTTTTTGGCATCATCAGGGCTTTCAACAAAGATGATTGAAGGAGGAGCAGTGCCAGTGGTTTAGAGTAGATGAGCTTTAATGGCTTTGATATCTGCTTGAGTATCTTTGTACCTAGCTTCCATGACATTTCTGATCATTTGAAGTTGAACTTTATGCTGTTGATCCGCATATTGTCTTTGTTTGTGAAGCAGAGGTTGAAACAAGTGCCATAGCTCAGTGGGGGATGGAGCAAATGTTGCAGCAGTGGAAGTAGTCTTTTGAGATTGTAACAACTGCTGCAACATATTTTTGATATCTGCAACAGATGTTTCAACTTTATCAACCCTCTCCGTGAATTCTTTATATTTTAAACCATCACCTAAATGAATGGGATCATCTGATTTCCCACCAACAGTGGTTGTATCAGTAGTTGACTTAGGAAAAGTTTCCCAAAAATCATCCACTGATGCCCCTTTGTCTTGGTACTGGGGACTTCTTTCCTCAGCAGTGGTTACCATTCTAAACACACCAGTGGGTATTGGATACACACTAGTGGTCACTTTGGTTCCCAATGAAGAAATTGCCTTCAAGGGAGTCTGAGTGATGAAACAACTGGCCAGAGGTAAATCAGTGGATTCAACACCTGTAGTTGCTACTCCACTTGAACTACTGACATGAATTACTTGTAACTCCTGCAGTGTAGCCTCCTCAACTGTTGGTGGGTTAGCAATGATAGAGGAACCAGACTCAGTCACTTGTGGATGTATATTCTCAGTGATAGGTGGTTGAGAAGAACTGATTTGTGTCTGATCCATATCAAGTGCATCCAACATAGGTATAATTAATGGTGGAAGTTGTGCAGTGAGTATGGGGGTTGAAAGAGAATTTGCCCCGGGAGCAGGGATGTGGAAGATGGAATCAAGTGAATCCAGAGCTTCATAATTTGGTGTCCCTGTGGATACAACCTAATCCTTTTGAGAGGATGCAGGAGGAGTTTGAGGCTCGGGTTGAGATCTTTCTACCAACTGCTGTGAGGAAGTAGCAGCAGTGGTTTCAAGTGACTTTTGTGTTGTCACAGGTATTATCTCTGGGATCTTATCTTCTAGAGTAACCTTTTTAGAGGGTTTGGGGGGCTTTGTGAATTTTTCTTGATTGGCTTTTTGGTGATTTTTGGTGTGGGTTTCACAGCAGGGGTTGTGCTGCTGTGATCACCAGGAGTAGTGGGCTCAACAGCAGGAGCCTGAGGAGCAGAGGTTATCTCAGCTAAATTCTGCTTAGGTTCCTGTGTTTGTGTTTTCAAATCTTTTGACTCTGACATCCTTGTAAAGGTTTCAAAGGACAGACTGTTTATTTGACATGGAGCACCTTGGACGAGCACTTGTGCACTATCCTCAGGTATTCTCTTTTGTAAATAATAACTCAAAAATCTAGGAAATAACAAAAATGCTTTCTTTTTGGCTTTTATATTGTTAACATTTTTAACTATGTCATTGAAAATTTTTCGAGTATAATTAAAGTCAGCTTTTGCCATGATAGCATATCCAAGATATTGAATGTCTAATGGGATTTCATTGAAAGCTGTAGTTTTATTTGAAACACACATGAGTAGGGTATGAAATAAAAATTTCATGGGAGGTAGGAAATTCCCTTTTTGCAAAGTTGCTTTATCCATTTGTCCCTCATACCCCCTTTCGGTCAGATCAGTCTGATACTCATGTTGGGGGAAAGAAGTACTACCTGTGTGGTCATCATCTCAAAAACCTCAGAGATTGTTTGTGGAGTGATGGATACAAGAATTTTGCCTACTTCATATGTAATACCCCAGGGCTTTTTGTCCTGAACTTGAATATTAGCATTTTTTCAGAATTCTCGTAGGGTTTCTTGATAAATTGGTGCGTTGCAAGTCAACGAAGTTTTGTACTTTGAAGAAGAAAGGGCGTCAATGATGGAGTGAAACTCTGAGTTTTGATCTGCTTTCTCAAGAGTACACAGATAATTATGAGGATTTTTGAGATTGAGAGTCATGGTGATTTGCAGGTAGTTGCGAGAGAAGAAGGTGAGTAATTTGAAAGAAGTTGATGGTAACTGCTTTTGAAAGAAATTTGAATTCGATTCGACAGTGAAAGCCATGTTTGGGGTTTTGATCAGGGTTTTATAATGTGAAAAAGTGAATGATAACGTGGCAGCGGCTACAAAGATCTGACGGCTAAGTACTGTCCAGATGACAACCTCTGATGAATAATGGATGACAGTTGTTTAGGAAACCACTGATGGATCAATATCAGTGGTTTACAGTGGTGAAAATGAAAACAGTGGCTGATTTTGACTATCAGTGGATAGCTTGTCAGTTGATTAAAACACTAAGGTTTAACAACAGTGATTAACAAGGAAAATGAGAGAACAGAGGTTGACTTTCAACAGTGGAAAGAATTCAACAGAACAGATGTTTGAACAAAAACAGTGGTTATGGCAGACTTTTAAGGATTAATGAAAATGTTCATTTTTAACTATTTTTAAGGATGAATTTTTGATTATCTGAAAACATTTTAATGCTTTTTATTCATAGAACAACAGGATTTTGCCTGTTATGCCATGTTAAGCATGCCAATCCTTGAGATCAAGCTTTCAAAGGTATATGTGTCTAAAGCCTTTGTTAGCACATCTGCCAGCTGATCTTTGGTATGAACATGATGCAGAGAAATCAAACCTTTTTCATAGCAATCCCTCACAAAGTGATGTCTGATGTCAATGTGTTTGATGGTTGAATGTGAAACTGGATTTTTGATGATATTTTCTGCTACCTGACTGTCCAACATGAGAGGTTTCTTTAAGGCAGTGATACCAAAATCCAGCAGTTGATTTTGAAACCATAATAGTTGGGCTGTACAGCTTGCAGCAGCTATATACTCTGCCTCAGCAGTGGATGTTGAAACAACTGCTTGCTTTTTGCTTTGCCAAGACACTAAGCAATTTCCTAGGAATTGGCACCCTCCTGAAGTGAACTTCCTTGTTGTATTGCATCCAGCAAAGTCACTGTCTGAGAAACCTGAAAGCTTGATATTTCCATCAGCTGGATACCATATACCAAGTGTGGGTGTTAGTGCATGCATCTGTCGACTTCGTCTTGTATCGACTCTAGTACTAGGTATGTTAGATCAGGGCACATTGTACGGGAAAATAGAGTTTTAGAGTTGATTTCCCACGAAATGACAAAATGCTGATTTCCCATGAAATGACAAAATGTTGATTTCCCACGAAATGAACATTGCACTTTCGTGGGGAATCAGAAACTCTATAAATAGGCTAATGATCATGTCATTTGGTGGGGAATCAGAATATTGTACCGAGGTGCTGCTGGTGTGTTTCCTGATTGTAATCGTTGCATTTTCAATCAGAAGAGTATTAAAGTGAAGAGCAAGCTGTGTCTACCTTTGTTTCTTGTTTTCCACACCTGAAACGAAGTAAAACTCCTTTGAACGACTCGTTCGGGTCAGATACACGATCCTACAAGTGGTATCAGAGCTCAGGAGGAGGAGTTCTGCAGTTTACAGCATGTTTTCATCAAGTTTTTTATCTTCTACACTTTCTTTCTTCAACTGAACAAGATTTCACGGTCAAAATCGGATCAATTTTTCACAAACTACGTAAAAATACATATAGACAAACCCTTGAAAGTTTCATAGTAAAATTCGACCTAAAAGTGATTGAAATGGACCGTAGAACAGATTCCGCTTGAACGAGCATATCCTGATTCCGCTCCAGATTATCTGATTAAGTTTCATTGTTTGATTCCGCTCGATAAAATTTCAAAGGAAACCTGGTATTCCGCTCCAAAATACCTGATTCCACTTCAAGAGTGAGATTCCGCTTCAAAGTTTCATGCTGATTTCGCTCCAGGGTACCATATCAGAGATTCCGCTCCAGAGAATTTTCTGATTCCGCTTCAAATTACCATATTTCTGATTTCGCTCCATTATTTGTTGTAATTTCACTCCAAATTGCATTTTGGTGATTTCGCTCGAGAGGTGGTGTTGATTATTTAAAGGTTGTTTTCGCTTGAAACTTGATTGTGATTCCGCTTCAACAAGAATACCACTTGAATCTGTTGTTTGTTATTTTGCTTGAAAGGAAGGTTGCTATTCCGCTTGAATCTGATTGATTGGGTTTGTCCGGTTGAACTAAAAGTGTGATTGAAATTGTGATTTCGCCTGAATTACAAGAACCATGGATAACAATTTCTACAACGCGTTTGCTACTTCGTCTACTCCGGCTGTCATTGCTCAAAACAAGAATCTAGAAAACGAAACGGGAACTACCCAAAAACCCCCGAAACTGATGAGCATAGAAGAGTACTACGGATGGAAAGACAGATTCGAAAACTGGGTACAAGCTAACCATCTAAGATCATGGGAATGTATTCTGAAGAAGTATGTTCTACCACGGACAGATTTACAAGTTATCAAAGAACTCTCAGAATTTAGTGACAAAGAACGTGACATGTACCGAGCTGAAAAGATGATGATCAGTTTACTTCAGCAGGCTATCAAAGAAGACATCTTTGTCTTGCTACAACATGACAAGACTTCAAAGTCAATCTAGGATGCTCTAAAAGTCAAGTTTGAGGGTAGTGAGAACATGATTAAGAGCAAGAAGGCGTTGCTCAAGAAAGAGTTTGATTTATTCAGCAGTCTACCGGGTGAAGATACAAAGAAGCTAATCGAACGTTATTGCCACTTAGTGCGATCCATGTCAATGTTGAGCATTACAAAAGATCGTGAAGAGTGGGTAGACAAGTTAGTTGACGCTTTACCACAAAAGGAATGGGGCACATACTTGACGATTTTGAAGAATACTGGGGTTTATGATGGGATAACGATTTCTCAGTTTATCGAGAAGGTTGAGGGTCAAGATTTGGAACAACAGAAGATCGCAAGGATGAACAGTCCAAGTGGTCAACAGGATGTAAAAATGTACTACAAAGGCAGTGTTCCAGAAGTTGAAAGAAGCTCGAAAATCCAAACTGCGTTTAGTGCTGGAGATTCATCTGAAAAAGTTGATCAAAATTCTAAAAGTAGCAGTGGTTTCTCTTCATACCCGAGTGTCAATCCAAAAGATACTACATCAAGCTTCCATTCTCAAAGCACAAATACAGGAAATGGTTATATGATACAATGCAACATTGCCTTAAATCTTTTAGATGGTCAAAGTTTTTCTGAAGAAATTGCGAAAGATCACATGGCTTTACTTGGTTCTGTGCTACTCTCTTATGAAGGTTTGGTCGCAGGGCGGATCGGGAATCCTATGCTCACAAAGGAGAATTACGATCAGATAGACGCCGAAGAAATGGAACTTATGGACATCAAATGGTGTCTAGCTAGCGTTCTGAGAAGAGCTGAAAAATTCAAGTTGACTACTGGAAGAAATGACTTTCTTGATGCACATGTTTCAACTTTGGGTTTTGATAAATCTAAAGTTCCTTGTTTTCGATGTAGGGAGAAAGGTCATTTCAAGAGAGAGTGAAAGAACCGAGAGGCAAATGATGAAAAGAATCCGTTCGAAAAAGATGACTACAACCGGAAAGCCATTTATCAGCAGGTTGGTCAGCAACAACAGCAAGAACCACAGGTGGCTCATGGTAGAAAAGTGATTGAGGATTCAAAGAGAGCATGTCTGGTAGATTTTAACTGGAACAAATACATATCGCCCGAAAGCAAAGCATGCCTAATCAATCAAGATGACGAAAGGTTACCTGAAGGTTTTAGCTGGGATATGTTTGTGGATGAAAAAGGAGAGTTTAAAGCATTCATTGCTAAGATTGTGAAAGAACCAGATATGTTTACCACATGGATGAAGTTCATTGGTGAAACTATAAAGAATGAAGTTGAAACATCTGTTTCATCAGAAGAAGGATCACAAAGTGATGAAAGCTCAGAAAAGAAAGTTGTTTTTGATCAAACACCAGTTGATTCTGATTCTTCGGATGATAATGCTGAAAGTTAATTGAGTTTGATCAATCACCAACTGACGACAGCAGTGATGATGAAGAAGAACGACATATTAATGTTGCTAAAACTCATCTCTCTCCTGAAAGTTTTCATTTTTATTTTGCAGATCGCTTGGAGAAACTGAAGGAGAAACGGGCTGCAAAAGAACACAAAGAAATGAAGTCTGAAGGTGTTGCTGAGAAGAATGTTGAGACTGAGCAGGTAGGTGAAGCAAAAAATGTGACTAAAGCTGAGAAAGTTGTTGAAGTTGAAAAGATTGTGGAGATCGTCAAGCCTTGTTTGAAGTGTTTGGAATCTTGCAAGGAATGTGCAGCTAGAGATGAGAAGCTGGCAGAGTTTGAGAAGATTAAGGAACAATTATTGTTCAATCTTAACTACGTGAATGAATCATATGATGTTTTGAACAAAACAGTAACTGGTCTTCATAAGACAAATTCTGAGAGAGAACAAGCACTAACGATGATGAATGCTGTGATGATGACAAAACAAAAAGCTATAAACTTCTACATCGAAGAGATTGCTAAGTGGAAGAAAGAGTTGGAGACCGAGAAGATTAAAAATGAGAGAATCAGACGATTATTGCAAAGTTATTCTAGTTCTGATTATCTTATTGATCGGATTTATCCGACCATTGCAGGTATGGAGGCTTTTCAAGATGACAAGCCAAAGAAGAAAGATAGTGGTAAGAAACCGACTGTTAGCAATAACAAGTGTCCGCCTCCGATCTGGGAAGGTTATTCTCCCAGAAAACCAAATGAGGAGCAAGTCGAAAAAGCAGTCAATATAAAGCTAAAAACTGATACAACTGATGATTTACTAGAAAACATTGACGTTACTTTCACATCGTCTGATACTGATCATGAGTCTGAGTTAATTAAAAAGGTGGTCGATCAGGTGTTGGATATTGATGAGGAGTCTGAGTCAAAGTCTGAGTCTGGAGGTTCAAGTCCGTCAGTCAACGGTCCAAAATCGTTGGTTAAACGGTCTTATAGTAAAGAATTTTTGTTATCAAAAGCGAATTTAGATGATGAAACATTTGAAGTAGCATACACTTTAAATGATTCTGACAAATTATATTTTGACAAAGAGTTTCCGATAAGAAGTGTTAGATTCTACATGATCAAAAGGTTTTCAAAATGACAGAAATTAAGATTTCTGAAATAAAAGATTTAAATCTTACTGGAAAACCTAAAAAAATACACTTCAAGAGTACAGCAACGATTAAACAAGAAAAAGGGTTATAATTCTGGTTCTGGTTTTCAAAAGAAACCAAACCATAATGGTAGCTACAAAAAGAAAGGATTAGGTTTTATTCCACCAGAAAATTATAAAAATGAGAAAAATTCTAAAACAAAAACAGAATTTGTTTCAGGTGGAAGTGCTGAGGAGGAACAGAAGAAACCTTTATGGAAACAATCAAACCAGGAGTTTCTTGCTGAGAAGAAAAGGAATGGAACTGGAGTGTTTCATCCAAAAGAGACTCGAACCTGCTTCAAATGCAATGAAGCTGGTCACATTGCATGGAACTGTTCGAAAAATGCTAAGATTAAACAGGGAGTTTCTGAAAAACTGAAAGAAATAGTTGTTGATGTTGAACCACCAACCGAAAAATTCAAGATGTTTGAAAATTCAACTTATGAGGTTGGTAAATGTTCTAAAAAGAATTTTTACAAAAAGAAAGCAAAAGATAACCAAATGTGGGTTGTCAAGAAGGGTGATGTAAAAGTCGGCGATGAATCTGGTTCCACAAAGCCAGAAGAGCCACAAGGTGAGGTAAAAGAGGTAAATTCTGTATCTTCAGTGGATGATGATGAGTTTCCATCACTGAATTTTGAAAAGATTAAACAGAAAGTTGGTAAGGTTGAGATCTCAGATCAGTTTTATTCTGAGAAAAATGAGTTTGATGTTGAGAAAGTTTTTAATGGAAATGTTAAGAAAATTTTTGGGAAAATGCTTGATGGGAAAGTAAAAGGGGTTAAAGATTTTTACGTAACAAAGAAAGCAACTTTTAATCCAACTGAACAAGAGCTAAAGGAGTTAAAAACACCCAAGGTTGGTCAGACTTGGGTGGAAATTCTTTTCCCGTGAACATCTGACTTGCCGGAGATCCCAAGTTTGTAATCGTGGATCAGGAATCGGCATCATTCTTGTTAAAAATTTGATTTTTGTGAAAAAGTTGAAAATTGTTGAAATTTTTACAGGTGATGGACTTTGCCGGAGCTTCCAGGTAGGTAAGTGTGAAGCAGGAATCGGCATCTTGATTGGTAAAATGGTTTGTGTAGATGATTTATTCCTACATATAGTTAAATGTTTTGGTTATACTTAGAAGTGGTAAGAGGTTGATTCTGACAAAGGGATTAATCAAGGTTATTAGTTTGAACTTGATGTAATCCTTATTCAAGAGATTGAATGAACAATATGATGAACCAATCCCTACAAGTGGTTTTTTTATTAAACCTACAATTGGTAAAAACAAACTTATTTTCCGGAAAAATCATTTTGATTAAAACAAACTTAAGTGTTTTGAAATCTTAATGAGAAAATAGTTTGTTGAAAGGGGGAGTTCTGATTGTTTATGCCAAGTGGATGGCAAATTAAAGTAATTCAATATCAGTTGTCACTTTATTGTATAGTTTGTTTTCAAATTTCCTAAAATGTGTTTGCATTTTAGGGGGAGTAAGAAATTTCAGAAAATCCAAAAACATTAGAAAATTTGAAAAAGTAAAAAACATGATAAATTCAAAAATGAGTTTTGTTGTATAAAAGAGGAAATGATAGTACATCAGTGGGCTATCACAGCATGCTAAAGAAATGTAAAGTCTAAAGTGATAAAAGGTCTCACTAAAGATGTGACGGTAGGCTCAGTTAGACTAGTAGATTTGCGAAAATGATACAAACCTAAATGAAAAAGCCTAGTTCTAGTGGAAAACATGGTTGAAAGCATAGTACTTAGTTTTGTCCTTCGTGATTGTGTACCTACTCAGTAATCGCTGAATGCTAAAGAGCATAAAACTGGTTAAGTCTGTGAACTTTCACAACTTTGCTGAAAAGTCGCTGTGATTGTGTATTTCATTTTGCAAAGACTTAAACTTGTTTTGTTTCCTTATTTTGTTTAAGCATTGGACATCCTCTGCGTATACGTGAGTATCGAACTGGATGTTATTGCCTAAACGTTCTGCTTTATTTTCTTTGGTGTTTCGTTTAAGCATTGGATCACCTCTGTGTATACGGGAGTATCGAACTGGTGGTTAAAGCCTAAACAACTTCAACTTGTTTTATTTTTCTTATTTTGTTTAAACATTGGACTTTCTCTGCGTATCGAAAGATCGACCTGATTGTTAATGATTAAACATTCTGAGTTATTTTCGCACTAATCACAGTTGATAAAAATTTAAAGGCATTACTTGAGTCAGTGTATTGCATGATGAGGGGATATCCTGAGATCGTGGGGTCCATAAGAATTTAGTGCAAAATTAATCTACCTTAACGTATCAGTAAGCATTTCAAAAGTTTTTAGATTGAGTTTAAGTGGATAACAATATCGTCAATCAACGTGAATTGTTTAGAACTGAAAATGTATAAAGCTTAACGGTGTTAGTGATTTGTCTCATAAACTGATATGATCCTCTTTCACAAGCTCACAAAAATAGTGTTTGTAAATATTTCTTTACTGCATTTCTTTACATTAAAAAAATCCAAAAAGATTTTCGGTGTGTTTTAGCATAAAGTTTTGAAAAATTCAAAAAGATTTTCGACAACTGATGTTGGAGAGCTAAATTTCAAAATTCCAAGTGCTAAACATGATGACATTTTTGTGAAAAGAAGGATATGTTTGAATTCAAATTAATTGTGATCGAATTTACATGTGGTTCATCATGCATGTAGTGAGAGGGAGTCTGAGTTAGTGCATGCCTCTATTATTTTTGAAATGTGTAAATGTCTGAAATTTACTTTGAGGTAGAGATTATGCAGGATTATGAAAGAGCTGGATTGATCAATCCTGAGAATACCTGAGCTGGATAAGAGTCAGGTTACAATCTTGGAACAACCTCCAGAAGAGCCAGGTCATTCTATACTGACAAGCTTGTGTTTTAAAGAGCCAGGTTTCCGATACCTGAGGTCTAAGAAAAGAGAGTGTAAGCCAGTCTATGATCCTGAAGCAGATGATGCTGATGAACTGAAGGAATGCCAGCACATTGTTAGGGGGAGTCTGTTGATGCTGAAAGAGAAAGAGTGAAGCCCAGAGACTGATCAAGATTGAAGACGTAAAGACTCGACACTGACGACTCGTCAACATCTGAGGGGGAGTTTGTTGGTGCATGCATCTCTCGACTTCGTCTTGTATTGAGTCTAGTACTAGATATGTTATATCAGGGCACATTGTACGGGAAAATAGAGTTTTAGAGTTGATTTCCCACGAAATGACAAAATGTTGATTTCCCACGAAATGACAAAATGTTGATTTCCCACGAAATGAACATTGCACTTTCGTGGGGAATCAGAAACTCTATAAATAGGCTAGTGATCATGTCATTTGGTGGGGAATCAGAATATTGTACCGAGGTGCTGCCGGTGTGTTTCCTGATTGTAATCGTTGTATTTTCAATCAGAAGAGTATTAAAGTGAAGAGCAAGCTGTGTCTACCTTTGTTTCTTGTTTTCCGCACCTGAAACGAAGTAAAACTCCTCTGAACGACTCGTTCCGGTCAGATACACGATCCTACAGTGGGAGCACCTTTTAACTATCTGAATATCCTTTTTACAACAATAAGATTTGACTTTCTAGGGGCTGATTGGGATCTTGCACAAACACATGTTGCAAACATGATGTCTAGCCTAGATGCAGTTAGGTAATCATGCTTCTATAAAGAGTTTGATCAACCAAATCATCCTTCTCATCAGACATGACTATCTTTGTGGTTGCCATGGGTGTACTACATGTTTTACAATCATTCATCTCAAATTTATTTAGAAGTTCTTTAGCATATTTGCTTTGATGAATGAATGTACCATTTTGCAATTGTTTCACTTGGAGACCAAGGAAACATTGTAGTTCACTCATTGCACTCATTTCAAACTCAGCTGTCATGAGTTGTCTGAACTCTTCACACATTTTAGAACATGTGCTTCCAAAAATGATGTCATCCACATAAATCTGGACAATCATCAAGTCTCTCCCCCTCCATTTTAAAAACAGTGTTTTGTCAATTTTACCTCTTGTGAAACCATTAGAGAGAAGAAAGGTGGAAAGAGTTTCATACCAGGCACTAGGTGCTTGTTTTAAGCCATACAAAGCTTTATTTAGCTTGTAGACATGATCTGGATTAAATGGATCCTCAAAACCAGGAGGTTGACAAACATATACCTCTTCCTGAATCTTACCATAGAGGAATGCACATTTGATATCCATTTGAAACACCTTTATGTTTTGCTTGATAGCAAAGGCCAAGAACAGTCTTATAGCTTCCAATCTTGCTACAGGGGCAAATGTTTCATCATAGTCAATGCCCTCTTCCTGTCTGAAACTTGAACCACTAGCCTTGCTTTATTCTTGACAACAATGCCCCTTTCATCAGTTTTATTTTTGAAGACCCACTTTGTGCCAATAGGACTCACACCTTCTGGCAGTGGTACAAGCTCCCATACTTGTTGTCTTTTAAACTGTTAGAGTTCTTCTTGCATGGCTTCCACCCAACTGTTGTCTTTCAGTGCCTCTTGGTACTTGACAGGTTGATGAAGTGATAGAAAACCAGCAAAAAAACAAATGTTTTGGGATTGACTTCTTGTGAGCACCCCTTCACTGATGTTCAGATCTCCTTTTTATGGAACAATGGCATTTAAGGGTAAGGGCTGCAGATGTGAATCATCTGAGCTAACAACTGTTGGTGACTTTGATGATCAAACAGTGTCTTGAAATGGAGGAATAGGAGGAAGTGGTGTGGAAACATGTTGACTTTTATCCACTGTTTGAAGATTTTTATCAACAGTGTTTGATGATGTGGAAGCTGGGGTTTTAGGGCTACTTTGGTCAACAGCTGTTGATGTAGCAGTGGTTGAGCTTTGACAGCTGTTTTGAACATCTGCTGCTCTGGTAATGGATTTGAAATTTTGTTGTGGGATGATCACTTCATATCCATTGTCTGCTGGAGGTGATTGAGATGGACCTGCACTGTTATTCTTGACAGAAACATTTTCAAAGGTGAATTTATCAAGATCAAATAACTCAACAGGATTTGTAGGGATTTTCATTGAAGGAAGTTCATTGAACTTTATATTCAAAGTCTCTTCCACTGTTTTTGCTCCTTGTGTTAAACACTTTGTAGGCCTTAACAGTGGTTGAGTATCCCAAATGATAACCACAATCTATTTTAGCTGCAAATTTTGAAATTGAGTCTTTTAAGTTCAAAATAAAGCATGGGCAGCCAAATACTTTAAAGTATGAGATCAGTGGTTTGATTTTATACAGAATTTCATAGGCAGTCTTTTGATGCCTGGAGTTGATCAAAACTCTGTTCTGGACATAGCAAGCAGTGTTTACTGCCTCTGCCCAGAAAGTTAATGGCAAACCTGAATCAGCAAGCATGGTTCTGGCAGCCTCTATCAGTGTTCTGTTCTTTCTCTCAACAACTCCATTTTGTTATGGTGTCCTTGGAATGTTGTATTGCCTTATAATTCCTTTTGACACACAAAACTCATCCAACTCCCTATTTATGAATTTTGTGCCATTGTCACTCCTAAAGACTTTTACTGGCAAGTCAAACTGCTTTTCAACTTGTTTGACAAAATCTTGCAGAATGCCTGCAGTCTTATCTTTAGAATGTAAGAAATAAGTCAATCTAAACCTACAAAAGTCATCTACAATAACCAAACAATATCTTTTCTTTTTGAGACTCATGACTTTTACTGGGCCAAACAGATCCATGAGCAGCATTTGCAAGCACTTGGTTGTTTTGGACTCTTCAATGGATTTAAATGAGCTTTTATGTTGTTTTCCTTTTAAGCAGGAAACACAATGCTCAGGACAGGTGAACACTTTTTGTGGAAGACCTCTTACAAGGCCCTGTTTTGACAAAGCAGTGATTGTCTTGAGATTTGTGTGTCCCAATCTTCTGTGCCATAGTTCTGTCTCTTTGTTAGAGGCAGCTGAGAACAGACAGGCATCAGTCCTGGGGCTCTCTTTTGACAAATCAACTACATAAACATTGCCACTCCTTTGAGCAACAAGTTGGGTTTTTCCATTTTTTATTATTTCTTTAATCTTTTTAACCATTTCTGGCCCAACAATCCTACAACACTCCTTAGTAAAGAATGAGCCATAACCTTTATCACTCATTTGTGAGACACTAAGGAGGTTGAATTTTAGATTGTCAATCAGATTGACATTTTCAAACATAACATTTCCAGACTGTACCGTACCAGAACCCTTTACTATTATTTCCAAAAGATATATCACCCCCTCCATGAATTTTGAATTCTTTGAGTAGGGCTCTACATCCAGTCATGTGCCTAGAGCCTCCACTATCTACATACCAAGGACTATCTAAGCATGCAGAAGCTCCCTGCACATCAAGTAAATAATTAGTTCAGGAGGGTCTCCAAAGCCAATAAGGCTTTGGATGGGGTCTCAATAGTATCTGTGTTAAGTTCAGGTGGATGGACAGTGGTTAACTCAGGTATTTAGACAGCTTTGGAACTGTTTTTCTCTAACCAATGTTGGGGGTCCTGTCCCATCAACTGTTGATACCCAAAGGGATGTCTGTTCACTCTTGGTTTAGAAGGCCGTTTGTACGCCTCATAAACATGTGGGACCCTTGGGTATGGTGGTTGACCTTTACCTCTTTGGTATTGGTTAGCAGGGGGTGCATCAGTCACCTGAACCTCTCTTTTAACAGAGGTTTGGTTCAGCTGTTTTGTAACAGCTGTTTGGACTGGCACAAATAGTGGTTGTTTCTTGACTTGTGGTTTTGATGAACTCATGAGTGTTTTTGAGGTGTACTCTCCTTTTTTGACCTCAAAGGATTTTAGGTAGATACACTCCTGAGTGAGGTGGTTTGATTTTCCACAGATGGTGCAGCTCTTTAAAGGCATAATGGTGCTTGTTTTGTTGATGTCATAAGCTTTTAAATGAAAACAATATTTGGTCAAATGATTTTTCTTTTCACGGAAATCACAAAACAAGTTTTTAATCTTTTCTTTTCTTCTTTTCAGACTCCTTTGGAACAGAGTTTTGAACCACTGTTGCGATGTCCTTAAGAGGAATTACCTTGGCCTTAGGAGCTTTAACACCATCCACAGTTGTGAAGTCCATGGGTTTAAAGTTTTCAAGGATGTCACACTCATCAGACCAAGTGGGTTTGAATTGGTATTTCTCAATCTCCTCAAAGGTTGAGGACCCCACTGATCTTTCCAGAGTGATTTTGTTGCCAAGTTTATCAGTTCTTTTAACTTATTGACCATCCTTGTTGGTGGGTGTGACTTAACAGTGGTTTGAACAGATTCATTTGCAACAGTGTTTTCAACTTGGTCATGTTTTCTGAACCCTACACCAAATTTTACATTGCTTTTGATATGATTTTCAAGCATAACTTCATAACCTTTGTAGGATTCCACCCATTTTTCAGATGTGATTTGGGTGGATTCCAACTCCTTTTTACAGACCTGATATTTTTCTATCATTGTCTGAAGTTGGTCCTTGGTTATGCTATGCTCATGTTTGAGGCTCCAAATCTCATTATCCTTTTCTGAAAATTTGTTTTAATTCTTTTAAAGATTTTTCAAATTGTACTTCATTACTTAACAATCTATCTCTAAGGTTTTCATTCACTCCTTGATGTTGGCAAATGCTATGATGCATTTGTCTGAACAAAGGTTTTTAAGTACCTGAGGTGATACCTTAGTTGCAGCCATCATGGCACAATCACATACATGTTCACTTTCTTCTGGCTCTTTCTCTTCTTTTTCACCTTGTTTCCTTTCCTTTTCTTCAGCAGACCAGGGATCAGACAGTGGTTTCAACAGGGGTTCTAAATTTTCTCCCAACAGTAGTTCACTAGCAACAACAGTAACCACTGCTTCAGCAATTGTATCCACTGTTTCTTCATTTGACTGTCCTTCTTCAGTTTCCAGCCCTTCTGGTATAGACTCTAATGCTGCAAAACAGAAATTATCACTAGAAAAATCATCTTTAGCATAGAGTGCAAAATTTTCATCACCTAGCTCATCAGGTAAGCAACTCCAGTCAACAAAACCTTGGGTGAAAAAGCTTTGCTGATCTGGTTGAACAACTGCTGGTGTAGCTTGTTGAGGTGCAAGTTGTTGCACCTGAACCTGAGGAGCTGGGGCCTGGACATACTGTATCTGAGGAACAGTGGTTTGGACGTAATGAACAGGAATAGGGGTTGCAGGATGTGCATAGTGAGCAGTTTTAACATGAGCAGCAGGGACATATTGGGAATAATGCACAGTGGTTTGGTTATTTTGTGGTCTAGGGCTAGGGCGAGGATGTGTGATAATTGGTCCACTAGTTTGATTCATGCACTCTCTAGCGAAATGACCTAACCTATTACACTTGTAACATTTTATCTTTGATTTATCCAACCCTACTTTCAGATTCCCATGTAACCCTAGAAATTTTCTCCCTGTCCTTTTGTAAAACTTGCTGGTTCTAACACTCAGCAATGCAAGTTGGTGTAATATGTCTATTTCCTCTAAATCCGTTGGATCAAAATGCTGGAGATCATTGAGTTCAAAGCACAGATTGTCAGAATTCTGGTTTTCTCCATTAGCTGTAAAAGCATAATTGGATGAGTAAGAATCAGAGTTGTTAAAAGCTCCACCAGCTATTATGTCAATGTAATGATCATAACCCTGATCCTTACTACTACCAGATTCTTCCTGACCCAAAAGAGCTGTGTTGCCAAATGAATAGTCATCTGCAACCTTCCCAGACTCTTGTAACTTCTTTTTCTAGTTCAACTTCCTTTCATAGGTAAGTAGTCTTCCATGAAGCTGGGTTAGGGTCAGATCTTTGAACCCAACTGAATTTCTGGTTACAAAAGCAATTGTGTCCCATTTATCACGAAATGACTTGAGAAACCTACTATTTTGTGTTGCATTAGCAAATTCAACCTTAACAAGTTTCAGTTCACTTATGAGACAGCTAAATCGCTCAAACTGTTGTGTTAATGATTCACCCTTAATGTGACAAAAGGTTTCATAGTGCTGGTTCAAAATTTCCCTGTTATTTTCAACCACTTCTTCAGTCCCACCAAATTATTCCTTAAGTGCATCCCACAATTCCTAGGCACTGTTACAGTGTAACAGCCCAGCATAAATTTCATTTGGTAGTGCAGATGCAACGATGCTAAATGCCTTGGCATCCAGTTCAATTTTCTGAAAATCCTGGTCAGTATAGTTCTCAATTTTCTTAGGAACCATGACTTTTAGATCCTCAGCACTCGGCACCATTGGAACATGTTGTCCAAAGATAACGGACTTCCAACATCCGGTATTCTGTGGAACTAAGATGTGACTCATCCTTCGCTCCCAGATGTTGTATTCAGATCTGACAAACATAGGTGGTTTGAAGAGTGAACCAACGTTATTAGTGTTATCCAGTGATTAAGACGTTATTCTGGTTGTTTTTCAGGCACTGAATAATCAACTTTGTACGTGATTATACCTTACTCTATTTTACAACTAAAACTGAACAATATAAAGTATCAACCAAATCGAGCTGAACTTTTACGTCAAAATGATTGTTAGATCAAATTTGACTGTCCGAGCTCTGATACCAATTGTTAGGATCTGAGTTTCTCTTGATTGTGTTTGTTTAATAAGAATGAAGATGAAACAGAGATATATTGCAGCGGAATTAAATGAAATAAACTTTCAACACACACTCAATGAGAGAATAAATTTCAGCAAACATGTTTGACATGAAATCGAATGATTGTATTTATTACAATAATCAATTACAATGCATGCATGCACATAATCTCCCCCTCAGCCTGAGCTCACTTGATTGTTCGTATAGAATGACTTGGTGAGAAAGAGAGCTAAAAGAATAGTACAGGGTACTGTTCTATTTATAGTACAGAACAAACCACTAAGCATTTTTGGCTGACGTCACCATGAAAGTGACATCTAACCTCCTAACAACTTACAACCACTGATCAATACAAACACTGACACTAAACTACTGATTTAGATAAAACAAATACAAAGCATAACTAAACCACTGGTTCTCCATTCCACTGTTGTAGCTTCAGCAGTGCTTTAGGTCTTCAGCAGTACTTGAGTTGCATCAGTAGATTGGGCATCAGTGCTTTATCTTCAACAGTCTTTAGGGATCAGCAGTTGTTGTGAAGAGTAGTACTTAGAGGTCATCAGATGTTAGGGCCACTTTCAAAAGGAAAGATCTGATGCAAACAACTGCTTATGATGGATCCACTTATCTGAACCAGTTTTGGCTTTATCAACTGTTCCTTTGTAGGGTTCAATCTCAACAAATATAATCAAGAACAATACAAACTCAGGAGTAAACATCTCTGAAATCTGAAGAAAACAAAAGGTAAACGACAAACCGAGTTTATTAACGCAAATATATGTTAATCAGGTGATAGATCTTGATTTAGGCTTCAAATGTCTTCGTTTATGCTCCAAGATCCTTCAAAATCACCCCAAGAATGTTAGAAATTATCCCCTAGGGTATTAATAGTAACTATTATTAATTTTGCTGTTAAGTTAGAGTGAAACTACTAAAATACTCTTAAAATGTGATCTTAAACTATTAGTACCTACCTTATTACTTTCCATAAACCACATGGATTAACTATGTAATTAACTCTAAATAAATTTTATATTATCATTCGAAATACTTTGCTTAATTATTGTATTTTTAATGGATAGTTTTGCTTTTATGATTATTTAATTTTACTTATGAGCTTTCACTGAAACTTTAACTTGAAGCTGGAGTTAGTACTAAAAGAAATTCTTATTAGTGTTTTTTTTTTTTCTGGAGCTTGTAAGGTCTGAAAAATCATAGGCCTAACAATTACTTTTAGTTTTTTGTAAAGCAGGTTTTAAAAAAGAAAATTATGTTAAAAAGCTTCTTGCTAAACAAACTTTTTCAATCTCTGGTTCAATTTAATTGTACTTGAAAGAAATTTAGTAAATTTAAAATAACTTAAATTGTTCATAATAGTTGTTTTGTTGTGGGTGTAAGATGAAATTGTAGGTCCACCCGGAGGATCGAGTAACCTCTATTCCCTGTTTTCCGACAAACCCGAAAGTGCGAAATCCAAACGGGTAAGTTAAACCAAGTTCGAACACGTAAATGATAGACACGAGACTCAACGATTAACACTCCATTGTATTAGTACTTGAAACGGTTACAATACAAGGTTTACAAATGGTCTCTGTAAACTCTCTCTCTGGTTCTCTCGTGTGTGTTCTGTGTTCTTCTGAATTCTATCTGAGTATATATAGTCACAGACACGACGAAACACATCACAGTCGATGAAACAAAGTGTTTCGTCGACGAAACACAATAACATTCATTAAAGTCGACGAAACAACACTTGTTTCGTCGACCCACATGTTAGCAAATATGGGTTCGGCCCAGTTTAAGTTCTGGCCCAACTGAAATAGCTCAACATGCATTCTGTCTTGATTTGATTGGCCCAAGCTTGTACGTTCATGAATCTAAAATTCATATTTGTAAAGAGTAGTCAACAAGTGACATCATCATGACATCATCATAACGGAGGAATGTCGTGACGTCGAGCTTGAGCCAAACCTAACCGGGTCGAATCGAACCGAACCGACTCGCGTCCACATAATATGTATCAACAAACTCCCCCTTGGACACTACTCGTAAGGTTCATCTTCCATGTCTTCCATGTCGGAGGATCTTCAAAGTCTTCACGTGTTGTAAGTAGAAAGTGTATCAACAAACTCCCCCTTATATCTAGGAAGTGTATCAATAAACTCCCCCTTTGATTATGCTCGTGAATCTTTTGATCTTCAATGCTTGAGATCCTTGTGGTGTTGGTGATTGATCAGCGGCAACTCGATCATCTTTATCATTTGAGTGCCTTCATGTCGTGTCTTCATTCCGAAGCTTGTCTACGAACATGTTCTCTTCGCCTTTAGCATCTGCACATGCAAGAAATCTAAACGCGTAATGAGAACAACTGCTTGGAATATAGTTAACATAAACAAACGACACATGTGACCAGGTTTTCCACTACCGTCCGACAGTTAGTTTGAAAAGTTAACAGATTTTTCAATTTTGATTATTAACTTTCTAAACTTGCAAACTCTGACCGTTTATGAAGATTCAGTCGTTTTGGATTTCATCAGATTTCAGGCAACTAAGACTTGAGTTCCAACATCGGTTAATCAAAACTAAAGCAGAAAAAAAATATTTTTGATTTTTATAAATTTTAAATTAAAACACACCTAAAATCTTTTTGGTATTTTGAATATTTCAAACGTAAAGACTAAAAGCAGTAAATAAAAATATACAGAGTTGCAGAAACTAAGAAAAGTAAATATATACAAACATTCTTTTTGCGAGTTTCGAGGGTAAGAGAATCATATCAGTGTACGGTCATGCCAAAACACTCTTGTTGTTCTTATTGTTAACATTTAGATAAACATCCTATAACGATTATCGGTATTGTTATCCACATAAGCTCAACTTATCATATGTAATCATGGCGAGGGGATACGTTAAGGTATGATTTATACTTACCGACCGGTGTTAATCCACATCACGACACATTCCCGTATCAAGGTATGCACGGGAATTCATCTTACTGGTGAGTATACCATTTATCATCTGTTTTGACGTATATGAAAATGTGAGAAACTCACTTATTTTGATTGAAAACAAGCCCTATGTGATAGAATCACTTATTGATGAGGAACTTGATTTTCAGATGCATGAGGGCACAGGAGCAAGTCCGTGAACAGGTCAGTACTTTCGTACAGCAAAGAGACGAACTTGACTCCCGGATGAATGTGATATATTATCACTTGTTTTGAGGACATGTGATTGTTGATCACTTATTGAGGTCGTATGCAGTATGTACACGTATGTATGATATCATGGAAGATCTAGACTTCGTCTCCGTTTTGTTTCGGTAAAAGAAACAACCATGATACCCAGATGATAAACAGCATAAAGACCACATATCTCAGAACCTCGGCAATCTCTCAAACGAAATTTCGGTACTAAGACCATATGCCAATGAATGGTTCCCACCTAGTCGATTTAGGTTTATATCCCCCTGCACACTTTAAGATGATTGTGAGCCTACCGATACATCTTATATAGAGCTGCTTAACATTTTTCATTTTGCATTTCAGTTTAAAGAGGTTTAGACAGACCACTGATGTACTATCATTTTCTCTTTTGCTCGCCAGGAAACTCATTTTTGTTTTTCTATTGTTTTTGGGTTTTTAAATTTTTCGATGTTTTTGAATTTTCAAATATGGATTTACTCCCCCTAAAATCAACAAACTTACAAAAATTTTAAAAACACAAAGATATTTACAAAAACGATTTTCCGAAGTGGATTACTCTTGCTTGACCTTAATGCCGTTTACCAATAATAAAAAGGTCGGCACGTTGGTCATCAGTGTGGACTTTAACAACATTGATTAGCCTTTTATCAAAGCAATCACGTATGAAGTGATACTTAATTTCGATGTGTTTGGTCTTTGAATGCTGCACATGATTTCTAGTGATAGATAAAGCAGCAGAATTATCGACTAAAATAGGAGTAGTTAGGAATTCAAAACCGTAATCGCGCATTTGCTGTTGTATCCACAGGACTTGGGAGCAACAACTTGAGGCAGCAATGTATTCAGCTTCACAAGTTGATGTAGCTACACAAGTCTGCTTCTTGCACTGCCATGTTACGAGGCGAGTTCCTAAAAACTGGCATCCAGCCGTTGTGGATTTGCCGTAGATTTTGCATCCGCCAAAATCAGAATCACTGAAAGCGACTAATTCAAAGTTATCATCCTTAGGGTACCATAGACCGGTGTCTGGGCAACCCTTCAAATAACGAAAAATCCTTTTTACAGCTGTAAGATGTGAGGCCTTCGGGTTCACTTGGTATCTGGCTAGCAGGCATGTTGGATACATTATATCTGGTCTTGATGCTGTGAGGTACATAAGGGATCCAATCATCGCGCGGTAGTATGAAGAGCTAACAACTTCACCCTTCAAATCTGGATTGATTCCGTGATTTTGCTGCAGTGGGGTACCAATGGGCAATGTGTCGGACATCTGGAATCGGCTCAAGATGTCTTGGACATACTTAGTCTGATGGATGAAAATCCCAGACTTCGTTTGTTGCACTTGCAAGCCCAAAAAGAAAGTCATCTCCCCCATAGCGCTCATCTCGAATTTATCCTGCATTACACGCTCGAAATCCCTACACATAACATTGTTAGTAGAACCAAATATAATATCATCCACATATACCTGAACCAGTAGAAGATCTCCATCTTGTTCTTTTATGAAGAGAGTGCAATCGATAAGACCTCTGCGAAATCCATTCTCCAGCAGATAATTAGATAAGGTTGCGTACCAAGCTCGCGGTGCTTGATGTAGACCATAGAGAGCTTTGTTCAGCAACCAAACTCGATCGGGATGAATAGGATCTTCGAAACCTGGAGGCTGTTCGACATACACCTCTTCTTCCACTAGACCATGCAAGAATGCACTTTTGACGTCCATCTGGTAAACCTTGAATCCTTTGAATGAGGCATAAGCCAGAAAGATCCGAATTGCTTCCAGACGTGCAACAGGTGCATACACTTCGTTGTAGTCTATACCTTCAATCTGACAAAAACCTTGAACGACCAATCTTGCTTTGTTGCGAATAACGATTCCACGGTCGTCCTTTTTGCATTTATACACCCAACGGGTACCAATCTTCTTGTAACCAGCAGGTTTCTCTACGAGCTTCCAGACACCAAGTTTCTGGAATTGTTGCAGTTCTTCCTGCATAGCTTCAACCCAAGAGTTATCTTTCAAAGCGTCTTTCCAAGTTCTTGGCTCTTCCTGTGAGACATAACACGCGAAAGACCAATCGTTTTGTTGACCAGATTCTCGAATTGCCGCATACAAGCCTGCGTTGTTGTTGTTGCGCAACATGTTTCTTGTTTGTATGCCACTTTGAACATTGCCGATGATGTTTTGTTGAGGATGGGTATTGTGAATTCTTGTTTCAGGGTTTTCCGAAACTGGAATGTTTGTACCCAGATTGTTGAAATTGAGATCAACAACTAATTCAATACCCGGAACTGACGAAGAGGATGATGCAGTAGCTTCAGCTGTTATAGGGGCGTCCACTGGAGGTGTAGCCTCTGAAGTACCATGTACTGCTGATGTAGGACCTTCTTGATCTGCATCAAGAAATTCTTCATCCTCTGAAGATTCGTTCAGTTCGCTTGCATCATGAAAATCCTCATTGTCGAGAGCATTATTGTTCACTGAAGATGGCTCTTGATTGACAACAATTGGACGAACCAACGGTGAATCTGTTGCGTTGTCACTCTCGAAAAACATCCTTGCCGCAGCAGTTTCTTCAACTGCTTCAACATTGATCGAATTGAAAAAGTCATCGTACTCAAACATCCATGGTTGACCAGGACATCTGACTGGCAATGTGTGCCTTTGTACTCTGACTTCTGACCATTCCTCAATCCTTTTAATCTCTAGATTCCAGACTCTTAAGTTCGGGGTGGCACAACCAAGAAAGTGACCTTCAATAGCTTTTGCCCCAAACTTTCCATTAGGATCGATCATTGTGCAAGGAGCTCCAAACGGTTCAAGATATGACAAATCTGGTTTCCGTTTGTGAAGAAGCTCGAAGCAGGTCTTGTTGTGTCTTTTGACTATAAGGACTCGATTCATTGTGTAACATGCGGAGGCCACAGCTTCACTCCAGAATGGAATGGGCAACTGCGATTCTACCAACATAGTCCTAGCAGTCTCGATCAATGTACGGTTCTTACGTTCAGCGACGCCGTTCTGTTGAGGAGTATAAGCCGCACTAAATTCGTGAAGAATCCCTTTTGATGTGCAAAACTCCGCCATGGCTTGATTTTTAAATTCTGTACCATTGTCACTGCGTATCCGTCTAACCTTAAACTTATACAAATTCTCAATCTGAACGATCAAGTTTTTGATAATACCGAAAGTTGCACTCTTGTGAGCCATAAACGCCACCCAAGAAAATCTTGAATAATCATCCGTTATCACGAGGCAATATTGATCATTCCTGATGCTTTTGTGCTTGACAAGACCAAACAAATCCATGTGCAAACGTTCAAGAGGAACTGCCACCGTGTTGATCTTCTTTGCCAGATGTCGTTTCTTCGTTTGCTTTCCTTTTTGGCATGAAACACAGACGTCTTGAAGATGGAAATTTTTAAGAAGAACACCATTCACTAATTCATTCGTTACCAAATGATTCATTTTTCGTAAGTGAATGTGACCCATACGTCTGTGCCAAGAGATAGAGTCTTTTTCCGTGGCTTTTGTTATGAAACAAGTTGCTTGTGCAGTCGTTGTTATAGCTTGGCTCATATCAAGGACATACAAATCATTTATCCTTGGAGCAAATAAGAGAATCCATTCTTTTGGAATCTTGAAGCCGGGTTTCAGCACGTAACATCCATTTGCATCAAAGTGTACTGAAAACTGCTTATCACAGATTTGTGAAACGCTGAGAAGATTGTGATCAAGTTGTTGTACAAAGTTGATCTTGTCAAAACTTACAACCCCGTTGGATACCATTCCTTCTCCAGTAATATATCCGCCTTTATCTCCAGCAAAAGCAACATAACCTCCTCTAATAGATTTAACGTCGTAGAGAAGCTTCATGTCGCCTGTCATGTGCCGGGATGCCCCACTATCAGCAATCCAATGACTGCTGAAAGTTCCTCCTGGAACACCCTGCACATGTACTCACATGATTAGTTGGAGATGGGGACCCAAGCCTTTGTGGTCTTGGGTCTTCCATTTTCATCAACGTAAGTTACTTGAACTTCTCGATGTTGTGGAAATTGTGATGTTCCCCCTGATTCAATAATCGTTTTTGGTTTCCAGGTCTGTTTTGTTTTACCAGTGTTATTCTTTAAAATCTTAACTTCATGATTGTCTGAAGTTTTTGAATTGTCTGGTTTGACAGAAACAGATGTTTTGTGAACCACATCGGTTTTAATCGCCTTTTCAATTTTCTTGACCTGTTGGCGTTTCTGTTTCTTTTCCCTTTCTTTTACAAGACGGGGATCTGGTTTTGATGAAACAGATCGCTTGCGGTCAATTTGGTCACGGGGATCATCAACTTTGGCTTTTTGTTTATGAAGATATGGACAATTTCGAATAATATGTCCAAATGTGCCACATGAAAAACATGATCTACGTTCTACAAACCCCGTAGTATCATGTGATTGTCTTTTCGATGAACTTTGTGATCCCGAGGTACTAGATTTTGAACTGTTTGGTTCGTTTCTTTTCAAAGAATTAACTTGAATGACATGATCTAAGTCAGATTTATTTGAAAATGTTTCAAGTTTATCTGTTCCCTTCGATTTCACAAAGTTCACTTTCTTGTCCTTTTTCTTGGTCTGTTTCTTTTTCTTTTGCCATTGAGTCGGTGAGTTACTTTTAGGTTTGGTGCGATTTTGTTGAACTTTCTCAGTTGGTAATTTTTGATTGCCACATTGTTTTCTAACTTCAGCCTTTGGGATAGGAGGACACTGTGTTACCACAACGTGTGATCCTGTCTTTCCCAAAAACTTACTTGTTGAATCCTTAAAAATTTTACTTATTAAAGATTGATTAACATTCTTAATAGGAAAATCTTTGTCAGAGAAGATTTTATCATCACCGACAAGAGTGAACAGAAAATTCACACTCTCAGACTCTTGTGAGGAAGTAGATGTGGACTCGGTCAGAACAGTCGTAGCAGGTTTTGCGGGAGGATCACATAGAATATGATTCTCGAGAGGTATGTCCTCTTCTTTGATTACCACATCTGATTGTGCTGAGTCAGTATCATTAGATTCATCATCTGAAGAATCAGTATCCTCAACAATGATTGGAGGATCCTGATTTTGTTCAGCAGTTACAAAAGTATCTGCTGACACATCCGAATCTGATGATACTTCCTGTTTGTATCCAAGTCCCGTTGCAAATTCCTCAATGTCTAAAGGAACAGATTCTTCATAATGAGTTCTATACTCCTCATCAGGCAGTGCATCATAATTTTGTCTAACAGGTGGTGGACATTTCTTATATCCAATGCACGTGACATCCTTTTTCTCTTTTTGTGTGCCAATGATGTGATCCAGCACATATCTAGAGTTAGAATAACTGTCTAGTTTAAGCCGGATCGCCTCACTTTCACACTTTGTGCAGGCTAACTCTTTTTGCATGCTTTCAAGACGATTGATATAAAGGTTTATGTCAGTTTGTTTTCTTGAAACCATTTTTGTCAGTTCGGTTTTATCTTTTCTTAAAGTTTCAACCATCGTTTTAAATTCCTTTTCATGGTTTTCATAAAACATGTTAGCCTCTTTGCATTTTGAAAGATCCACTATCAGCTTTTGATTGTGCATATTTGTCACTTCAAATTTGGTTTGCAAAGCCTCATGTTTGCTTTGCAAATCACACCACTTAGTATCTAATGAAACATGTTTGTTTTGCAATTCAAACAATTTAGCATTTAAAGCATCATGTTTGCTTTGCAACTCAGACATATTAGCATCCAAATCAGCACATTTAATACTTAAGCTAGCACAATTATCACAATTAACACCAGTTGGTTCATCGACACATACCTGGCTTGATGAACTGTCGACATTAGCCATAAAGGCTGAATGGAGAGAAGAAGAAGAATAAGCAGCTTGATCCACCGGAATAGATCTTCTATCATTCCTTGCTGCAGCTTCTCCTAACAATTCATCGATATCTGCATCGATTCTCCCACTAGATACATTGTCATCGCCTGAAGTTGAGGTTTCCTCATCTGAACTCCTTGAATAACCAGAACTTTCTTCATCTGAAGATTCACCACCACTGGCGGAAGATTCTCCACTACTGGCGTGCTTCAGATCCTTATCAGCTTCAGCAAAACAAGCTGCTCCTCCCTGATCACCAATGCCTAATTGCATTGACCAGGCGCATCCTTCATCTATTTGCACCACAAGAGCCTGGTTGGCATTTGATGCTTCTGCTTGATCTTGATTGTTCACAGGTACCAAGGTGCGTTCATTGTTCCTGGTTTGATTCTGATTCGCCTGATTGCCTTGACCTCTGAAAGGATTCTGGTTCCCATGCTGAGCTGGCTTCGTACATTCCCTCTTGAAGTGACGCCGTTCGCCACAGTTAAAGCACTTAACAGACTGCTTGTCGAATCCATACTTGGTATCTTTCTTGCTTTCCAAGCTGGTTCGACCAGTCCTTTCCATGAAGTCCTTTGCTCGCCTTACCGCACTGGCGAAAGCCCACTTGATGTCCATCATCTCCATCTCCTCTTTATCTATCTGCTGGTAATCTTCTTGAGTCAGATTGATGTTCCCGATCTGACCTGCTATCAACCCACAATACGCGCTAACCAGAGTGGTTAGTATCTCCATATGATCCTTAGCTACTTCAACACTCACTTTCGAAAAGTTTGACGTGTCAAGCCGTACTGTATTTGACTTTGCTTGCTGACCAGCAGATGATGTACTTCCATAACAAGCTTGCTGTTGTGGAGCTGGTGGTAATGGATTTCCATATAAGTCTGTGGTTGGAGCTGGCTTCACAGGAACTTGTATCGTATTGCCATATAAATCCGTGCTTGTGACAAACGCCGTCTGAAGTGGAGCATGTGAAACAGGTCTTGCAGAAGTACTAGGAGTTCCATAATACATATCAGGATTTTGTCGCACTGGAACCCTTTTTGCCTTTAGGATTTCTTCCTGGTCTTTGTTCTCCAAGAGCTGAGCGAAGTCATTGATGTTTGTCGTAGCCAATGTGCCATTGTATTTCAGGATTTCCAAGAAACTATTCCATTGAGGTGGCAGTGCATCGGCAAACTTTGTGACAACCTGTGTTGGATTTGTTTCTACCTCATAATTGCTCAATTCAGTCAGCAAGTGATGAAATCGACTTGTCATATCTCCCAAAGATTCATTTTCCATACAAGTGAAACCATCAAACTCCTTTTTGAGTAAATCATGTCGCAATTGACGCGACTTTTCATTTCCTAGACCTCTTGTCTTCAATGCATCCCACAATCGCTTTGACGTCTTGAAACTGACAAACTGATGATATATATCCTTGCTCATCGCCTGAGTCAGAATAGCATATGCTTTCTTTTCTAAATCATATACCTTTTTCTGGTCTTCCGAAAGATCTGCAAATGTAGCGGCAGTTGAAGCGGCAACCTCAAGAGTTTGATCGAAATCTGTAGTAAAACGTAACCACAGTTCCGTGTTTTGCCCATTGACATACGTCTGAAATCTATCAACCCAACCAGGATATTCGTTTAGGTGCATCAGTTTCGGTGGACGATTCAGACTTCCGGTCTCGCTTTCGCTTAGGAGTATACTTTGAATACTCGGAGTTTGATTTGAAACAAACGCCCATTGACCTGTTGACATTTGATTCTCTTGCGAAGATGCAGGTGCGGGAGATTCAGCCCATGATGGCGACAAACGCGTGTTTGTATACTTACTTTCCGTATTAGATGCGGGTGCGGGAGATTCGGCCCATGATGGAGATAAACGCGACGGAGTACCCCACCAATTCGGATTCATATTTGATGTATGACGACTAATACCTGAACAAATCACTCAAATCAAATTGTTAAATATGATTTGGAAAGCTACTGTTAAAAATTTATCAAGTTTGACGAAACACAATAAACAAGTTCGATGAAACAAGTACGACGAAACAAAATATCTTGTGCGACGAAACAGAAGCCCAATACTTGATCGACGAAACAGAAGCCCAATATGCGACGAAACTGATAGTTTAGATATTATCGACGAAACAGAATGTTGAGTTATTGATCGACGAAACAGGTGTGAGATCTTGATCGACGAAACAGAATTTATATTGTTAGCGACGAAACAGAATGAAACTTGTTTTGCGACGAAACAAGGTTATGGAGCCCAATTCAGTTTGAAGCCCAATACACTTTGAAGCCCAATCTGATTTATATGTGATGAATGACGAAACAGAAGCCCAGATCGACGAAACAGATATTAGATCTTATCTTGAGTGTGACGAAACAGAATGATAAAGTGGTTAGATATTTTGCAACAATTTAAAAAGCTTATCCTTCTGACACTATGGTTAATTTTGTCAAACACAACCTTACTTTCGGCTCACTGTTTACAATTAAAACATCATCATTTTGCTTTTGTAACAATAGTCAAAGAATTGTTTTAATAATCAACAAACACTTTAATTCATACACAAATGCAGATCAAACATGAATATTATCAAGAACATTTTGAAGATTTGAAGAACTGGATGAAGATTCAAGTTACCAGAAATTTTTCAAACACACTTTTGCAAATAAAGTTCAATAAAAACCTAAAACTAACATGTATACAAGACTTATAACAAGGTTTTATATGAACTATAAGCAAAACAATCAAGATTTTCAAGGTTTTAACAAAGTTTTTCCAGAAAATATATGAACTTTAAAGATCAAAACTCAAGAAAAACACAAGAAAATCGACTTGGTTTAAACAAGGAATCGAGCCAAATGCTCTGATACCAATTGTAGGTCCACCCGGAGGATCGAGTAACCTCTATTCCCTGTTTTCCGACAAACCCGAAAGTGCGGAATCCAAACGGGTAAGTTAAACCAAGTTCGAACACGTAAATGATAGACACGAGACTCAACGATTAACACTCCATTGTATTAATACTTGAAACGGTTACAATACAAGGTTTACAAATGGTCTCTGTAAACTCTCTCTCTGGTTCTCTCGTGTGTGTTCTGTGTTCTTCTGAATTCTATCTGAGTATATATAGTCACAGACACGACAAAACACATCACAGTCGACGAAACAAAGTGTTTCGTCGACGAAACACAATAACATTCATTAAAGTCGACGAAACAACACTTGTTTCGTCAACCCACATGTTAGCAAATATGGGTTCGGCCCAGTTTAAGTTCTGGCCCAACTGAAATAGCTCAACATGCATTCTGTCTTGATTTGATTGGCCCAAGCTTGTACGTTCATGAATCTAAAATGCATATTTGTAAAGAGTAGTCAACAAATGACATCATCATGACATCATCATGATGATGTCATGATGATGTGGCAGCGGGAATCGGCTCGCGGCGCTTCGTGCTTCGCGTGTCGAACTCTGGGGCGCACGACGGAGGAATGTCGTGACGTCGAGCTTGAGCCGAACCTAACCGGGTCGAATCGAACCGCGTCGAACCGAACCGAGTCGCGTCCACATAATATGTATCAACAGAAATCGTTATCCAGAAATCCCATTTGTAAACGTTTTATACAATTTCAGGACTAAACAATCTTTTTAAGTTACATATTAAAAAGAATTAGATAAACCATTTTATTTGGTCATGATTATGTAATTAAAAGAAAATAAAAACTAATCCTTTATACAAACACAATTAAAATCATAATTCTGAAAAACAAATATAACCTATCTGTTAATTTTTTTCTTTTGAAGGGCTTGTCTAGAAGCATTGAAAGAAACATTTAAATCATACATATCGAATTAGTTTAGGAGATACATAAATTAATAGAATATTGAAAAATAAATAAACAAAAGATAAACATTTATTTGATAAATATTTTTCTAATCACTTATTTTGATAAATATTTTTACCAACTCCCTTTTGAAAAAAATATAAATAAAAATTAAAAACCTTTTTGAAAGAAGAAAGAGCTGGTTTTTCAAAAATAAAATATTGTGGACCAAACAGCTAATTATAAATTCGATTACCAATCAAAATCAATGTAAATTATTGCAAATTGTATATTGGGTTAACTATACAAGTTTATTTAAGTTCATGTTTTGCTCCTTATTCACACATATTGTCATTGAGAAAGAAAGATGTATTCCTCAGTGATTTGAAGGCATTCATCTTGGGGAACTAGACCTTAATTGACATAAGGTACTTTCCAAAGTCTCCATGAGCATGTTGTCATGTGATGGGTTTTAGTTATTAATCGTATGAATGTGCAGGGAAATATCACCTGGCGGGAGAAATGGCCGATCCATATATACAGGAAAGTAAGTCCAGTCATACAAGGAATCATGCCTGACACGCTTTTGTTCAACTTTTCCTTAATTTACTGCATAACATCCATTGAACGTTAACTTGAAAAATATTTTCCTCAGACAGACATATGAGACGGCAAAGGCTCCAGCTCTATAGAGCATCTATCACTGGAGATCGTGAAGCAGCAGGACGCATCCTTGGTCCTAATAGAGATTTGGTACTCCGGAAATTAAATGAAAATGAGGACACCGCTCTTCACCTTGCAGTAGCGAGCCATAGCACTGAGTTTGTGAGAGATCTTGTGAACATGATGCAACCGGATGAATTGGAACAACGAAACAAAGATTGCAACACAGCCTTTTGTTTAGCAGCTATCGCTGGAAATGTTGAGATGGCTAGAATTATGGTTGGGAGGCATGGTCAACTGCCAACAATTCTTGGTCGTGATTATAAGACGCCACTCTATCTGGCGGCTTTTCATGGAAAACATGATATGGTGACTTATCTATATGGTTTATATATTCAAAATCTTGGAATGCCGGGACCTGCAATATGGACGAATGACAGGATTGATGAAATTTTGTTGAAATGCATGGAGGCTGGCATCTTCGGTATGGAAGTTTTCCTTACAAAGTCTTTACATTGCATTGTGTTTTATCAATCTGTTCTTGATGTTAGATGTTTTTCATGAAATGTCTACTCAATCAATTGAGTGTCAAACCTTTTCGTAGATGTTGGACGACAAATATTAGATGATCATGCACAACTTCCTCAAGATAATAACCTAGGGGAAGTGCTGCAGATATTGGCTCGAAAACCCAACGTGTTTCATGTTAAAGATACTTTAGCTGATATAGTGGAGATTTCCTTATCATGTAAGTATCTCTCCTAGTACATTCAACATAATTTAGTAATTCACTCTTTGATAGTCTTCAAACATATGTTATTGTGTGTCAGATGGACTTTGGTCCTCCTTCGCGTTTTCATCTCAAATGATACGTGGAGTTTTGGCATTCATTGGTAATTTGGTGAAGGGACGTGCCTTCGAGGAAAGTAATGCAGCACTATTACTAAACAGACTTTTGGAGAGGTTAATGGACAAGCCAAAGAACACAATTGATAACATACTCAAAGGCCCGATGAATCAAATGGGAACTTACTCTTCTCATGTTTTATTTATTGCTGCAAAAATGAACAACTCAAAATTTTTAGTGGAGCTTACTCGTGAATATCCTGATGTTATATGCATGAAAAATGACGATGAACATAGTATCTTTCATATTTCAGTCTCTCATCGTTATCTCAACATCTACAATCTAATCAATGAGATAGGCCCAATGAAGGATCTGATAACTACTACGACAGACCAACAAGGCAATAATATTCTTCACTTAGTTGGTATTAATCCAGAGAACAATCCTTACGTGGATTCATTGGCTGCTCCCTACAAGTTGAATAGGGAATTGCTCTGGTATAAGGTACACGTTCTTTATTATAAGCTTTATTATCATTTATTTCTTAAAGTACAAAGTCGCACATGTATCTTCTTGTTAGAGTTTTCAAGTTTTAACACATACACCACCGAACACCATGAAAATTGCTTGTCATGTAAATCCTAATATATCATCAGGTGGCAAATTGTCTTCACCCTAACTGCACATATGGCTACCATCATTGTAGTTAAGTCCAGACTCGATAAACATACTGTATTTATAATTGCGATATCAGAGCCATTCAAGAACCCAGTCGATGTAGAATCGATAAACACCAAGTATTTGGAACCCCACACTTTATTATTATAATTAAGAAAAATAACTAAAAACCTCAATTACAATAATATTTCATACATAACCCCAAACTTGGTTATATTATAATTAAGGAAAATAACTAAAAACCTCAATTACAATAATATTTCTTACACAACCCCAAACTTGGTTATGCATATATAGTTTTAACCCAGAATTGGTAAACAAGAAACAATTAAAATATCCCTAGCCCTAAACCAACTTGTATAAAAAGTTATCGGTCGGGCCACCGACTTGTGGTCTCGCATTTGGAATTACGCCATCATTCGCCGATCTAAAATTTGATTCGTGTTAGGTAGCACTACAAGAAAGTTGATTAATAGCAGCGACAAATGTCACCGCTAATAGTACTGATCTGGGCCGCTAAAGGTTGGCCGGTAAAGGGTCGTTTGTCGCCGCTATTAACTGATGTCGCCGCTAATGGTGTTGACTTTTAGCGGCGACATGTGTCTTCGCTAATAGTGTCTTCGCTAATGGTTTTAGTTAATAGCGGCGGCACATGTCGCCGCTAAAAGTCAATTTTTTTTTTTAATTTTGCTGCATTTGCAGTATTTCCAGTTATAAACAAACCTGCCAATTTTCTAGTTTTACGCAACACAAACAAACTAAACAAACATAGTGCTTTACATACTAAAATCGCATAAAACGTATCCGTACAATAACATCCTAAAATATCCGAAAAATAACATTCGAAAACTACAAGTAGATAATACTAATTACTCATCCTCATCATCCTTGTCAAAAAGGTCGTCATCGTCATAGTCATCGTCGGTTGCGGCTTGCTTTCCCCTCGCCGCAAGATAGGATTCAAGTTGGTTTACCAATGCCGGAGTTTGGAACAAACTCGAAACATATTCCTACATTAATACATATCAAAACCAATATTATGAGTATTCAAAGCGGCTAAAGGTTCAACAATATGTAAACCACAAAGCTAAAATCATCTAACTAATAAGAAGCAGGAACGTGGCCATTTAACAAGTTTTAACAGTTATGTTGTTAAACCGAATCAATCCTAATGAAAAATGTGTTTAACTGAACGGAATTCAACAGATTTGTTCGATTTATTTGATTTGGTTATCATAAGAACATACCCAAGATCAATTATATAAAAAAAGAACCAAAACTAAAAGCCTAAATTATATTGAAAACATGTAGTATTAGATTGTAATATTAGATATTGTTTGGATAGATGCTATATTTTTAAAGTCAAATTGTATAGTTTACCTCCGAAAAGGGTTGTGGGGTTTGAGGTTGTGCACCAAACGGGTTCGATGGCATATTCGATGGTTTATGCCCAAGCCCCCGGAACCATCCTCGTCGATCACCCAACACGTTTTGAAACACGGCAGCCTCTCATTCGGCCGCTTTCTCCGCCATAATCTCGCGTTCTAAATTAAGTTGTATTTTACAAAGCTGATTAAATATAAGTATAAATATGTATATATATATATATATATATTATAAAGAAAAAAAACTTTAGATAGATACTTACATAATTCTGCTCGGCTACCGGGTCAACAAACTTCCCATCTTTGTCGGTGTGAGTTTTGTAGTACGTATCAAGACGTTTCAAACCCTGTTTAACATTAAAACTTAGATTAGACATTTAAATAAACATAAACATACAAACACACACATATAAAACATTACATGTTTGTAGGCGGTGCTACTGTATGACGATGTACCCCCACGGTTTGGGAATTGCTGAAGTTGGCGGACTCTTGTGTTTGCCTCACATCTTGCAATATATTTGGGGTCCAAGAAGTGATCAACGGTTCTCAGCCAGTTTTCATAAGGCATATCCTTGGGGTGGTATACCCTTGCTCTTTTGACATCGTCGTAACATCCTTAGCCATGTGCTTGCGGTCGGAGTACCGCTTCATAAGCACATGTCTAATGACACCTTTCATGTTGTTAGCGTCCAAATCATGTTCAACTTCATCGAAATTGAAGTTCTCCTAGGAATTAAATAAAAAAGTTAAAACATTATATAAAAACGTTAAAACATTAACGGCGCGTTTAAGGCTGCAAACGGCGGCGTTTTTATACCCGTTTGTTGCTGCGTTTGAATCCGTTTAACGTCAGGTTTACGGCAGTAAATGCAGCAACAAACGGCTGCGTTTTTACACCCGTTTGCTGCTGTGTTTGCAGCATAAACGCAGCCGTTTGCAGCCGTTTAATGGCGCGTTTACGGCTGCAAACGCAGCTTAAACGCTGTTGTTTTCGCTGCGTTTTCGCTGCCATTGTAATAATATAAAAGAAGACGTTTAAGGCGAAATAACTTATTTACCTTTTGGTGGTTCATGATGGCATCCTTATAAGGAGTCGGAACTTTCTCCCAACCCATTTTATCGAACGGGATGGTCCACCACATGTACATACCCGCCTCGGGTGAAAATAGGTCGTCCGGCACACCGACGGGGGTATACGTTACATCCCTATCGAATGTAAGAGAAACGGGCCCCCCCGCTTTGACCATCTTGCGAAGCTTTTGGTTGTTGGCTTTCCCCCTAACTTTCCTTGGGGGTACCGCTGCAATTAAAATAAAATTAAATATAGTTAGTGACAACATTTATAATAAATGTAATAAAAGTACTAAATAATAATTGATAACTTACCGTCAGTCTCGTGTGTCCCTCTGCAAAAAGGATCCGGATTTGGTGGATCCCCAGCTCCGTCTGCCCCATGTCCTCAGGGGATCACATCCGCCATCAGGTAAACAAATACAAATCAAAAATAAAACATATTTCCTAAAAAGTTACAAATGTTACAACAAGTGTATCAAATAGAAATTAGTAGAAAGTTTAACACGTTTAACTAATATGCAAATAAAGACTTCAACAAGTGTTTTTCAAATACTAACTAATATAAATTACAATAACTTTTCTTTTAATCAAACTCGATGTCATAATCGGGATCGTCCTCATCGAAATCAGTCTCGACCTCCAAGACTTCATTGACGGTAGCTGTTGGGGGACCAACTTCAGTTGCAGGCTCACCCGAAGTAACATGAGAAGACCTAATTTGAAAGTATTGGGTGAGGTCGATGACAAGTGGACAGTCAGATGAAGAGTTGTTGTGGACAACGTCAATATCTTCTAAGTCGTCATCAGCATTTTGAACCGGCTCGACGCGGTCATCATTTAATGGCCGATCCCAAATTTTTCGATGATTAATGTTTTCGACTACCCATCTAAGTTTATTTTTTTTTTGTTTCGAGACGGTTCTTGGATGAAGAATACTTGTTTGGCTTGCGAAGCAAATATGAGTTGATCGTCTTTGTCCCATTCATGTTCAATGCTTATACTGGTGATATTATTGTCATACTTTACACCCCTTCGAGTATCAAATCACTTGCACTGAAATAGGACATTTGAATAACCATTTGTATAATGCAACTTAATAATTTCTTCTAATTGGCGATAAAATTTCACACTGTTCTCTCCAACCACTTCTACCCCAGAGTTTTGCGTTGCGCGTTTTGCATCACGTTCAAGTGTCATAAACCTAACATCGTTGACTATGCAACCAGTGTAAGTTTCAGCATTTATTTTTGCACCAATTGAAAGAGCATACCACTCTGGGTGGAATTCTGGAGAATTTTGTGTTTTCATCGATTGGACCTAACAAATATAGAGTAAGAATGCTTGTTATATATGTATTACCTAACCGATGTAGAGTAATGCGTGTTATATATGTTTTATACCTTATTAAGAAACCACCCCGGAAATTTGGTTTTAAGATCATCTTGGGGATGTGTAGATATGAACTCACTACATTAATGACAAATATAAGCAAGTAAGGAAGAGAAAATAGTAATTAACATATTACCAAGAGTAAAGATAGGAACACTCACTTCATGTACTCCCTGACTTCTACGCAGTTTTCGAGGACAAACCATTCCATCTTGCTTTTTTCAATGGTTGAAAGATATTTGCTCTTCGTTGCGCTTGCCGGATGACATTTAGACTCAAACACCCAAAACTTACGTTTTTCAACAACGACATCCTCGTTTCTATCTGGGCGATTGAACTTAGTCTGAACATCTTGAAGATACATTGAACAAAATATTAGAGCTTCTTCAAGCACATAACTTTCAGCTATACAACCTTCCGGCCTTGTCAAGTTTTTGACATACTTTTTTAGCTTTTTCATGTACCTTTCATATGGATACATCCATCTGAAAGCTACTGGACCTCCCGCAATCGCTTCATCAGGTAAATGCACAAGTAAATGAACCATAATGTCAAAAAATGTCGGAGGATAGATCATCTCTAACTTGCATCGGATGGTAATAATGTCATCCTTTGCTTTCCTCATATCCTCAACCAATAGTGTTCTGGAGCAAAGTTGCTTAAAAAACATACAAATGTCCACCATTGGTGTAGATGTATCTTTTGTCAAAAGCCCTCTAACCCCAATCGGTATCAAACATTGCATCAGAATATGGTAGTCATGAGATTTCAACCCAGTAATGTTAGAATTGTTATCTGTCACCCTCTTGCTGATATTAGATCCAAACCCATCTGGTAGTTTAACATTTTTTTATAAATTCACAGAAAAGCTTTCGATCATCGGACTTGAATGAATACTTTGGTGTGTCTTTGGTCTTCTCATTCACTAAGAGAGTACCAAGCAAGCTGTCGCACATATTTTTCTCGATATGCATTACATCTAATTTGTGCTTCAACTGCAAAGAAGACCAATACTTAAGTTCTAAAAATATGCTTCGTTTGGTCCAGTTCAGCTTGAAATCTGCTTGGTTTATCCTCCCACCTCCAAAAGTTGGATGCTTTCCTGGTAGACGATGAAGTAGACGACCGTGTTGAGCTTCTATGTCAGCAGGACTAAACTATCTCGGAGGGCCTCGTGTCTCGGGTCTCCCGTTAAAGTCGAGACTTGTTCTCCATGGATGGTTGCCATCTAAGAACCGGCGATGACCAAAATACATACATTTACCACTTACACGCATTGAATGAGTGTCTTCGTTGCAAGTCGGGCATGCCATGTAGCCCTGTCCGCTCCAACCTGATAGACTACTACGGGCTGGAAAGTCGTTTATGGTCCATAACAACGTTGCCTTCATTGTGAAGAATTCGTTTGTTGTTGCGTCTTTAGTAGGTACACCTGAGTGCCACAAATGTTTAAGCTCATCCACTAACAGTCTAAGGTAAACATCCATGTCTTTCCCAGGTGATTTAGGGCCAGGAATCAACAAGGTCAACATGAATGTGGACTCCCGCATGCATAGCCATGGAGGCAAATTGTATATGGTGAGTATAACTGGCCATGTGTTATGAGTCGAGGGTCCGTTACCGTTAAACAGATTAAAACCGTCAGCTGCAAGCCCAAACGAAGATTTGGTGGCTCCATCGCGAAGTTTGGGTACTTCCTATCAAAGTCTTGCCATGAAGATCCATCAAATGGATGCCGCATGGTCCTATCTTCTGAACGTCCGGTACTATGCCATATCATATCTTTTGCCGTGTGCCTTGAACAATACAAACGCCAAAGTCTAGGCGTCAAAGGAAAGTATCGTAATACCTTGCGAGCTACCTTCGTGCCTTTTGTGTCTTTATCGACCCATCGACTCTCATTACAAAGGGGACAATTTTGCAACAACCGGTGTTCTTTCCAAAAGAGAGCACAAGCATTTACGCATGTGTCTATCATCTCATAATCCAAACCAATCTTCTTAAATCTCTTCTTAACTACATAATGCGTAGGGGGAATCTTGTTGCCTTTTGGCATTGAAGTTTGCAACAACTTTAGTAGATGATCAAATGAAGTATTAGTCCAATGGTACATCTCCTTTAGATTCATAAGCTTTGCTAAAAAGTCAAGGGAAGAAAACTTAGTACTACCAGGATATAATTCTGTTTCAACTTCCTTTAGTATGTCTTCAAAATCCTCATTAACACCGTCAGATTCTCCACCCGACATCTCCTGGTTACAGTCTGTATCTTCTTCCATACGCTCCCCCCTAATGTCTTCAATAATGTTTTCCATACCCTCCTGTGGCACAACATTATCTACTTCTACAACTGCAGGCCTAGATTTTTCGCCGTGGTAGTCCCACTTTATGTAATATTTCCAAGAAACCATACGCCCCAAATGGAGTTTCATTTTTGTCATGGTTGTTAAGCCGAAACATTTACATTTGGAACACGGACATCTGTAGGTCCGGCTAGGGGAGGATCTAGTCGCCTAATCCCTGTATACGAACCACTCCGGTTGTGCGGAATCCAACCGGAATAGCAAACCGAGACGGAACACGTAAAAACACGACACGCAGATATCACCGTTAAACACCACTGTATTATAACGATAAAAGGGTTCGGTTACAATCCAATGTTTACAATGCTCTTTGTAAACTCTCTCTAGTGTGTGTGTATGTGCTCTGTTCTCTCTGTGTTCCTCTGTTCAAGTGTCTGCCGAAACAGAACAACAGAACTCTATTTATACTACAGACACATACATACTCGACGAAACAGAAAACAGGCGACGAATCAGCATCATGGTCGACGAAACACACCTGTTTCGTCGACTTCTGGGCTGTTTCGCCAATGATGGGCTTCGGCCCAAATCAGATAAGCCCAAGTCTTGTTTCGTCAACTTGTCTTAGCCCAAGGACTGTGATGTTGAGTCCAGTCCTTGTCTTGTCTCTTGTGTCGGCTTGAAGTCTTGTAAACAACGGAGGAAAGTCGTCACAAAATAAGCCGAGCAAAGTCGCGTCCACAATCTCGAATCAAGTCGCGTCGAGTCGCGTCCATAAATATGTATCAACAAACTCCCCCTTGGACGCTACTCGCGAGATTCTCTTCTCATATCTTCTATGTCGGAGGATCTTCAAAGTCTTCACGTCTTGAAAGCAGAAAGTGTACCAACAAACTCCCCGTTTCATGTAGGAAGTGTGTTGCCAAACTCCCCCTTAACATAAGCTCCTCCTTGAGTTATGCTCGTGAAATACTTGTTCTTTATGAAGTGAGATCCTTGTGGTGTTGATGATGGTCAGCGGCAACTCGATCATCTTCATCATTTGAGTGCCTTCACGTCGTGTCTTCATTCCGAAGCTTGTCATCGACCATGTTCTCCTAGCCTTTAGAATCTGCACATGCAAGAAATCTAAACGCGTAATGAGAACAACCGCCTGGAATATCATAAGCAAACGACACACATGTGACCATTGTTCAAACAAACACCGTCCGACAGTTTGAAAGTTTAATAAATTGTTCAATTTTAGTCTATAACTTTCAAAACTTGCAAATTCTAACCGTTTATGAAGATTCAGTCGTTTTGGTTTTCAATCAGGTTTCAGGTAACGAAGACTCGAGTTCCAACATCGTACGATCGAAAATAAAATAGAAATAAAATCTTTTTGGATTTTATAAAGTTTATATTAAAACAAACTTAAAATCTTTTTGGTATTTTTGAATATTTCAAATGTAAAGACTGAAAGCAGTAAATAAATATATACAAACATTCTTTTTGTGAGTTTCGAGGGTAAGAGAATCATATCAGTTTACGGTCATGCCAAAACGCTCTTGTTGTTCATTTAGTTAACATTAAGATAAGCATCCTATAACGATTATCGGTATTGTTGTCCACATAAGCTCAACTTATCAGATGTAATCATGGCGAGAGGATACGTTAAGGTATGATTTATACTTACCGACCGGTGTTCATCCACATCATGACACATTCCCGTATCAAGGTATGCACGAGGGTTCATCTTACCGGTGAGTATACCGATTATCATCTGTTTGACCGTATATGATGTGAGATTCTCACTTATTTTGATTTGAAAACAAGCCCTATGTGATAGAATCACTTATTGATGAGGAACTTGATTTTCGATGCATGAAGGGCACAGGAGCAAGTCCGTGAACAGGTCAGTACTTTCGTACAGCAGAGAGACGAACTTGACTCCCGGATAAATGTGATATATTATCACTTATTTTGAGGGACATGTGATTGTTGATCACTTATTGAGGTCGAATGCAATATGTACACGTATGTATAGTATCATGGAAGATCTAGACTTGCGTCCCCGTTATTTTTCGGTAAAAGATACAACCATGATACCCAGATGATAAGCAGCATAAAGACCGAATATCTCAGAACCTCGGCAATCTCTCAAACGAAATTTCGGTACCAAGACCATATGCCAATGAATGGTTCCCACCCAGTCTTCAGTCGATTTAAGTTTATATCACCCTGCACACTTTAAAATGATTGTGAGCCTACCGATACATCTTATATAGAGCTGCTTATCGTTTTTCATTTTAGGTTTAAAGAGATTTGGACAGACCACTGATGTACTATCATTTTCTCTTTTGCTCGCCAGGAAACTCATTTTTGCTTTTCTATTGTTTTTGTGTTTTTGAAATTTTTCAATGTTTTTGGATTTTTCAATTTTTGATTTACTCCCCCTAAAATCAACAAACTAAGCTAAATTTAAAACACAAAGGTATTTACAAAAATGATTTTCCGATGTTGGTTTTACTCTTGCTTGACCTTAATGCCGTTTACCAATAAAAGATAGTCAAATCTTGATTTGTCAAAAGCTTTGGTAAAAAGATCGGCACGTTGGTCATCGGTGTGGACGTAAGCAACATCGATTAGCCTTTTCTCAAAGCAATCACGTATGAAATGATACTTAATTTCGATGTGCTTAGTCTTTGAATGCTGCACAGGATTTCTAGTGATCTGTAAGGCAGCAGAATTATCAACGTAAATAGGAGTAGTTAGGAATTCAAAACCGTAATCACGCATTTGTTGTTGGATCCACAGGACTTGGGAGCAACAACTTGAGGCAGCAATGTATTCAGCTTCGCATGTTGATGTAGCGACGCACGTCTGCTTCTTGCACTGCCATGTGACTAGGCGATTTCCCAAAAACTGACATCCAGCCGTTGTGGATTTGCCGTCGATTTTGCATCCGCCAAAATCAGAATCACTGAATGCGATCAAGTCAAAGTTATTATCCCTAGGGTACCATAGACCGGTGTCAGGGTAACCCTTCAAATAACGAAAAATCCTTTTTACAGCTGCAAGATGTGAGGCCTTCGGGTTAACTTGATATCTGGCCAGGAGGCACGTTGGGTACATTATATCTGGTCTTGATGCTGTGAGGTACATAAGAGATCCGATCATCGCGCGATAGTATGAGGGGCTAACATCTTGACCCTTCAAATCTGGAGTAATTCCGTGATTTTGTGTCAATGGGGTACCGATGGGCGTTGCATCAGACATCTGGAACCGGCTCAAGATGTCACCAACATATTTAGTCTGATGGATGAAGATCCCAGACTCTGTCTGTTGTACTTGTAGGCCCAAAAAGAAGGTCATTTCCCCCATAGCACTCATCTCGAATTTATCCTGCATAATGCGCTCGAAATTCCTACACAAAACATCATTAGTAGAACCAAATATAATATCATCAACGTATACCTGAACCAGTAGAAGATCTCCATCTTGTTCTTTGATGAAAAGAGTACAATCGATAAGACCTCTGCGAAATCCATTCTCCAGCAGATAATTAGATAAGGTTGCGTACCAAGCTCGCGGTGCTTGATGAAGACCATAGAGAGCTTTGTTGAGCAACCAAACCCGATCGGGATGGATAGGATCTTCAAAACCTGGAGGCTGTTCGACGTACACCTCTTCTTCTACCACACCATGTAAGAATGCACTCTTCACGTCCATCTGGTATACTTTGAAACCTTTGAATGAGGCATAAGCCAGAAAAATCCGAATTGCTTCTAGACGTGCAACAGGTGCATAGACTTCGTTGTAGTCGATTCCTTCAATCTGACGAAAACCTTGAACGACTAGCCTTGCTTTGTTCCGGATAACGATTCCACGGTCATCCTTTTTGCATTTAAACACCCAACGGGTTCCAATCTTCTTATAACCAGCAGGTTTCTCTACGAGTTTCCAGACACCAAGCTTCTGGAATTGTTGCAGTTCTTCCTGCATCGCTTCAACCCATGAGCTATCTTTCAAAGCATCTTTCCAAGTTCTTGGCTCTTCCTGTGAGACATAACACGCGAAAGACCAATCATTTTGTTGACCAGATTCTCGGATAGTTGCATACAAGCCTGCATTGTTGTTGTTTCGCAACATGTTTCTTGTTTGAACGCCACTCTGTACATTTCCGATGATGTTTTGTTGAGGATGGGTATTGTGAATCCTTGTTTCTGGATTATCTTGAACTGGAATATTTGTACCCAGATTGTTGAGATTGAGATCAACAATCAATTCAAGGCCCGGAATTGACGAAGAGGATGATGCAGTAGCTTCAGCTGTTCTAGGAACATCCACAGGAGGTGTACCTTCTGAAGTACCATGTACTGCTGCTGTTGGTCCTTGATCTGCATCAAGAAATTCGTCATCCTCTGAAGATTCGTTCAATTCGGAAGCATCTTGAAAATCCTCATTGTCGAGAGCATTATTGTTCACTGAAGATGGTTCTTGATTGACAATAATTGGACGAACCAACGGTGAATCTGTTGCATTGTCACTCTCGAAAAACATCATTGCCGCAGCATTTTCTTCAACTGCTTCAACATTGATCGAATTGAAAAAGTCATCGTACTCAAACATCCAAGGCTGACCAGGATTTCTAACTGGCAAAGTGTGCCTTTGTACTCTGACTTCAGACCATTCCTCGACCCTTTTAGTCTCTAGATTCCAGACTCTTAAGTTCGGGGTGGAATACCCAAGAAAGTATCCCTCAATTGCTCTTGCCCCGAACTTTCCATTAGGATCGATTATCGTGCAAGGAGCTCCAAACGGTTCAAGATAAGACAAGTCTGGTTTCCGTTTGTTAATAAGCTCAAAGCAGGTCTTGTTGTGCCTTTTGACTGTAAGGACTCGGTTCAATGTGTAACATGCAGAGGCCACAACTTCAGTCCAGAATGGAATCGGCAATTGTGACTCTACCAACATAGTCCTAGCAGTCTCGATCAATGTGCGGTTCTTACGTTCAGCGACGCCATTCTGTTGAGGAGTATAAGCTGCACTAAATTCGTGAAGAATACCTTTTGAAGTGCAAAACTCCGCCATGGCATGATTTTTGAATTCGGTACCATTGTCGCTGCGTATCCGCCTAACCTTCAAGTTATAGAGATTCTCAATCTGAATGATCAAGTTTTTGATAATACCAAAGGTTTCACTCTTGTGTGCCATGAACGCCACCCAAGAAAATCTTGAATAATCATCAGTAATCACGAGGCAATATTGATCATTCCTAATGCTTTTGTGCTTCACAGGACCGAACAAATCCATGTGCAAACGTTCAAGAGGAACAGCCACCGTGTTGATCTTCTTTGTAGGGTGTCGCTTCTTCGTTTGTTTTCCTTTCTGGCACGAAACACAGACGTCTTGAAGATGGAAATTTTTGAGAGGAACACCATTCACCAATTCATTTGACACCAAATGATTCATTTTGCGTAAGTGAATGTGACCCATTCGTCTGTGCCAAGAGATTGTGTCTTTTTCTGTGGCTTTAGAAACGAAACAAGTTGCTTGTGCAGACGTAGTGATAGCTTGGCTCATATCAAGGACGTACAAATCATTTATCCTTGGAGCCGACAAGAGAATCCATTCTTTTGGAATTTTGAATCCGGGTTTCAGCACATAACATCCATTAGCATCAAAGTGTACTGAGAACTGCTTGTCACAAATTTGAGAAACACTAAGAAGATTGTGATCCAGTTGTTGCACAAAGTTGATCTTATCAAAGCTAACAACCCCGTTGGAAATCATTCCTTCACCAGTAATATATCCGCCCTTATCTCCAGCAAAAGCAACATAACCTCCTCTAATAGATTTGACGTCGTAGAGAAGCTTCATGTCGCCTGTCATGTGCCTGGATGCCCCACTATCAACAATCCAATGACTACTGATAGTTCCTCCTGGAACACCCTGCACATGAACTCACATAATTAGTTGGAGATGGGGACCCAAGCCATTGTGGTCTTGGGTCTTCCATTTTCATCAACAACAATTACTTCTATTCTTTGATGATTGGAAAATTGTGATGGTCCCCCTGATCCAGTAACCGTTTTTGGTTTCCAGGTCTGTTGAGTTTTACCAGTTTGATTGTTTGAAGTTTTTGAAAACTTTGAATTATCTGGTTTAACTGAAACAGATGATTTGTGAACCACATCGGTTTTAATTGCCTTTTCAACTTTCTTGACCTGTTGGCGTTTCTGTTTCTTTTCCCTTTCTCTTATGAGTCGGGGATCTTGTTTTACAGAAACAGATTGCTTGCGGTCAGTTGGGCCACGGGGATCATCATCTTTGGCTTTCAATTTATGAAGATACGGGCAATTTCGAATGATATGCCCAATTGTTCCACATTCAAAACATGATCTTCGTTCAACAAACCCCGAAGTATCAGGTGATCGTCTTGCCGATGATGAACTTTGTGATTTCGAGGTACTAGGCTTTGAACTATTTGGTTCATTCCTTTTCCTCACTGTTACTTCTTGGACAAAATCTAAGTTAGATTGATTTGCAAACTTCTCAATTTTGTCCGTTCCCTTCGATTTCACAAAGTTCACATTCGTCTTCTTCTTCTGATTCGGCTTCCTTTGATTCTGAGTCGGTGCTTTACCTTTGGGTTTGGTATGATTTTGCTGTTTTTCCACTGTTGGTAATTTCTTGTTCCCAAATTGTTTTCTAACTTCAGCCTTTGGGATAGGAGGACATTGTGTGACTGTAACATGTGGTCCTTTCTTTCCCAAAAACTTACTTGTTGAATTTTCAAAGACTTTACTAATTAGAGATTGATTTACATTCTTAATAGGAAAATCTTTGTCTGAGTAAATTTTATCATCACCAACAAGAGTGTACAGCAAATCCACACTCTCCGACTCTTTCTCAGACGAGGACTCAGTTGCAACAGTCTTAGCGGGTTTTGCAACAGGATCACACAGAATGTGATTTTCAAGAGGTATGTCCTCATCTTTGATCACCGCATCAGACTTTGCTGAATCAGTATCATCAGATTCATCATCAGAAGAATCAGTATCCTCAATCACAACTGGAGGATCCTGATTCTGTTCGGCTGTTACAAAGGTATCTGCTGACACATCTGAATCTGATGATACTTCTTTCTTGTATCCGAGACCTGTTGCACATTCTGCTGCAAATTCCTTAACATCTAGAGGAACAGATGGTTCAAAATGAGTTCTATACTCCTCATCCGGCAGTGCATCATAATTGTGTCTGACAGGTGGTGGGCATTGCTTATATCCAATACATGTGACATCCTTTTTCTCTTTCTGAACATCAATGATGTGATCCAACACATAGCTAGAACTCAAATAACTGTCTAACTTGAGTCGGATCGCCTCACTTTCTGTTTTAACACAAGCCATTTCTTTTTGCATCACCTCAAGACGAGTGATATACAAATTAATGTCAGTTTGTTTTCTGGAAACCATTTTAGTCAGCTCTGTTTTATCTTTCTTCAATGTTTCAATCATCCTTTTAAAATCCTTTTCATGGTTTTCATAAAACATATTGGCTTCAGTGCACTTGGAGATATCAACTGTCAATTTCTGATTGTGAATAAATGTCACATCATATTTCTCTTGCAAAGCCTCGTGTTTGCTTTGCAATTCACACCACTTATCATTTACTAGAACATGTTTGTCTTGCAATTCAAACAAACTAGCTTGTAAAGCATCGTGTTTGCCTTGCAACTCAGACATGTTTGCATCCAAATCAGCACATCTAGCATGCAATCTATCACAATTATTACAGCTAACAGAAGTGGGTTCATCGACACATACCTGACTTGATGAACTGTCGACATTCGCCATAAAGGCTGAATGGAGAGAAGACGAAGAATAAGCAGCTTGATCCACCAAAATAGATCTTCTTTGAATTCCTGCTGCAGCTTCATCCAAAAGCTCATCAATATTGGCATCGACTGACGCACTTGATGTGTCATCCACCTGATCATTGCCTGTAGTGGAGGATTCTTCATCCGAGCTTCCACTATAACCAGAAGAGTCTTCATCTTCAGAAGATACATCACCATTGGTGGAAGATTCTCCACCACTGGCGTGTTTAAGATCGTTAACCACTTCAGCAAAACAAGCTGTTCCATCTGGTGCGTCATTTCCAAACTGGATTGACCAATCACAGCCTTCATCTACTTGAACCACTAGTGCCTGGTTGGCATTAGATGGCCCTGCTTGACCTTGGTTGTTGACAGGCACCAATGTACGAACATTGTTCCTGTTCTGGTTCTGCTGGTTGCCTTGACCTCTGAAGGGATTCTGGTTCCCATGTTGAGATGGCCTTGTACATTCACGCTTGAAATGGCCACGTTCACCACAATTGAAGCACTTGACGGCCTGTTTATCAAACCCATACTTGGTGTCTTTCTTGCTTTCCAAGCTGGTTCGGCCCGTTCTTTCCATGAAATCCTTTGCTCGCCTAACAGCACTGGCAAAGGCCCACTTAATATCCATCATCTCCATCTCTTCCTTGTCTATCTGCTGATAGTCTTCTTGAGTCAGATTAATGTTGCCAATCTGACCTTCTACTAAACCACAGTAAGCGCTCACCAAAGTGTTCAGCAGCTCCATGTGTTCCTTAGCTACTTCCACACTAACTTTTGAGAAGCTTGAAGTGTCGAGCCGTACTGTATTTGGCTTAGATTGCTGACTAGCAGATGATGTACTTCCATAACATGCTTGCTGTGGAGGATGAAGTGGATTCCCGTACATGTCTGTTGGTACGGTAGATTGAACAGGAGGAAGTGGATTCCCGTACATATCTGTTGGTACGGTAGATTGAACAGGAGGAAGTGGATTCCCATACATATCTGTTGTTGTGGATCGAACTGGTAAAGGATTTCCGAACATATCAGTTGGTCTGAGAGGTCGTTGCTGTTGTGGTGCTGATTGAGGGACTGGTTCCAGCAGATTTCCATACATGTCTGTCTTTGGAGGCACCGGAACTTGGATAGTATTGCCAAAAATGTCAGTAGTAGACACAAACGCTGTTTGGATTGGAGCGTGTGAAGCAGGTTTTGTAGAAGTGCTAGAAGTTCCAAAATACATTTCAGGATTTTGAGGCACGGGAATTCTTTTTGCCTTCAAAGTTTCTTCCTGATTCTTGTTTTCTAGAATTTGAACAAAGTCGTTGTAGCTTGTTGTAGCCAAAGTACCATTGTACTTCATGATTTCCAAGAATGTATTCCACTGAGGTGGCAATGCATCTGCAAACCTTTTCACAATCTCTACAGGAGTTGTAGCAACCCCAAAATTTTTCAATTCAGTCAACAAGTGATTAAATCGACTTGTCAAATCACCCAACGACTCATTCTCCATACAAGTAAAACCATCAAATTCTTTCTTCAGCAGTTCTTTTCTCAATTGACGTGTCGCTTCATTTCCCACGCCCCTTGTCTTCAATGCGTCCCACAACCTTTTTGTAGTCTTGTAACTGACGAACTGATGATAAATATCTTTACTCAATGCTTGAGTAAGAATGGCATACGCCTTCTTTTCCAAATCATAGATCTTCTTTTGATCTTCTGTGAGGTCTGCAAACGTAGCAGCAGATGATGCAGCAACCTCTATTGTTTGATCAAAATCTGTGATGAACCGCAACCACAATTCTGTATTTTGACCAAGAACGTATGTATTAAATCTATCAATCCATCCTGGATATTCGTATAAATGATTCAACTTTGGAGGCCGAGTCAAACTTCCCGTTTCACTCTCGCTTAAGAGAATGCTTTGAACACTTGGAACTTGATTTGATACGAATGCCCATTGACCGGTAGACATTGCATTAGCTTGAGAAGATACCGGTGCGGAAGATGACGGAGTACCAAAATACATATCTGTATTTACCAGAGTATTCCACCTTGGATTCATGTTTGATATAGGATGACAAGTACCTGTGAAACACACTCAAAACAAACTGTTAAGACACACTTGCAAACCCTCTGTTAAAAACTGACAAGTGTTTAGACGAAACACAGATTCACGAAACAGATGTGTGACGAAACCAAATAGTTTACAAATGTTTACGAAACAGGTTTAGACTGTATGAGTGTTGACGAAACAGCCCACTTATGTTTTGGGCTGCCAAGTCGACGAAACAGAAGTCCAATGTCCTAGCCCAATAGATTGACGAAACTGAATTTTGGGCTTGCAGTCCACGAAACAAAAACTCCTTTTTGGGCTTATACTGTCGACGAAAAAGAATGAGGCCCAGTCCAAAAACAAAGTCGGCGAAACAAATGTTATGTTTCGTCAAGAAGGTGTTTGACGAAAGGGACTTGATTCGTCTGATGTCTGATTCGTCGAAGAAGTAACAGGGGTTGGTGAAATCTGTCTGACACGGTACAACTTTTTCAAACAACCAACATGGTGAGACCACTAACCCGGTAAGGTGTGAATTATTTTAATCAAATTTCAATTCCCAATTCACAAACACTTTATAATTTAAATTTTTAAAGATCTAAAAGTTCAAACAACAAGAACACTTTGAATATATTTTGAAGATATGAAGAACACAACCCAGAAAATATGAATTTTCCGGTAAAACGACAACTTTCCGAAACCCAACTTTGCCAAAATGTTTAATAAAAACCAATAACTAATCTGTGAACATTAATTTTACAAGGTTTTTAACAAAACATAAAGCAAAAACAACAACACTTAATCCGATTTTAAGATAATTTTCCAGAAAGTTCAACTTTTCAAACCCGAAAACACCTCGGTTTTAACAAGGAGAAGAGCCAAGGCTCTGATACCACTTGTAGGTCCGGCTAGGGGAGGATCTAGTCGCCTAATCCCTGTATACGAACCACTCCGGTTGTGCGGAATCCAACCGGAATAGCAAACCGAGACGGAACACGTAAAAACACGACACGCAGATATCACCGTTAAACACCACTGTATTATAACGATAAAAGGGTTCGGTTACAATCCAATGTTTACAATGCTCTTTGTAAACTCTCTCTAGTGTGTGTGTATGTGCTCTGTTCTCTCTGTGTTCCTCTGTTCAAGTGTCTACCGAAACAGAACAACAGAACTCTATTTATACTACAGACACATACATACTCGACGAAACAGAAAACAGGCGACGAATCAGCATCATGGTCGACGAAACACACCTGTTTCGTCGACTTCTGGGCTGTTTCGCCAATGATGGGCTTCGGCCCAAAGCAGATAAGCCCAAGTCTTGTTTCGTCAACTTGTCTTAGCCCAAGGACTGTGATGTTGAGTCCAGTCCTTGTCTTGTCTCTTGTGTCGGCTTGAAGTCTTGTAAACAACGGAGGAAAGTCGTCACAAAATAAGCCGAGCAAAGTCGCGTCCACAATCTCGAATCAAGTCGCGTCGAGTCGCGTCCATAAATATGTATCAACAACATCTAACTTCATTATGGTCGGGGAGCAGTCTTTCACACATCGCGATAAAAGACCTGAGTCTTTGCTGATAGTGAGCTGATTGAAGTGGGGAATCAACCCATCTTTTATGGATAGGCATTATGCAACTCAAAGATAATTTAATTTACGGTTTGCAAGACAAGGGTAGGCTGCTAAACCCACTTTTTGAACACTTTATCTCATATATGAATGTGTATTACATGGTTGTTTGTTTAAGAAAAATTCGACGGCATTTCCTCTTAGCTCCCAAGTATATATGTAAGAATATATATACCCGAGGAGCAAAGAGAAAATGATAACCGAATCCTTCTTAAACAAACAATCATGTAAATACACATTCCCATCCTAAATGAGATAAAGTATTCAAAAAGCAGTTCCAAACTAAACGGGGACAACCCGAAATTAATTTCTAAATCAATTCCGGGCGGGTATTTCTAAGCTCATTATGTTTAAAATGACGAATTCAATATCGGGCATGTATTCCTATGCTCGTTATGTTCTAAATGATGGTATAAATTTGGTTATGTTTTAAATGATGATTCCATTTTCGATAGGATATTTTGTAAGCTCGTTGTGTTTTACATAATAATTTCAATTTCGAGCGGGTGAGCCCTTTGAAAAGGAATGTGAACATTTAGTTCTCAATTATTAATTTGAATATAATAATGTGATCAAACATAATTCCTTTTTCAATTTAAATATATTTAAAAAAAAGAAACAAGGAATAATCATATGTAGGATAACATGACATCCGTATAGAGACATGTGAAAAATAGGCATCATGTGAAAAAAACAAGACATTATAAAGTATTTAATAAAAAAAAATAGGCAGCATAGTGAAATGCCCCTTAGGATGTATGAAACTAAGCAACATGCAATAATTTTACTAATTACTAGAATGCCTCTTTATATAAAATAAGTAAGAACAAGATATTATCCATAACAATTTTTGAGGTAAACTTATGTACCATTTTTTGAAAGTCAATCTTTAGGGTGAGAGGGGCACACCAATAAGAGGGGAGTCCCCTCTCTTACGCATAACCAATCCTCGTGTGCCACATCAACTCCCCTCTTAAACTCCCCTAACACCCTAAATTGATAGCGGCACTCCCCTCTTAGGGGACTTGGCTTTTTATTTTTTTTTTGTTTTTTTATTTGTTGTAATTATGCATGTTTATAAAAAATATTAATAAAAATTAAATAAAATTTAACAAAAGACATTTCAAAGTAGAAAATAAAAATAAAAATTAAATTCAAACTAGAAAATTAAAATTACATTAAAACTAGAAAATAAATATTACATTAAAACTAGAAAATAAAAATTTTAGAAATCGCATGGCCACCCGTACTTGTTTGCGATGTCGCGCTTTCGGGCGAGGATGAACGGCAACATATTTGGCGGAGCATCGTCGTGCGGCTTGAGGAATGTTTTCATATCTCGATCGTAATTGTAGTTTTTCATCGTCTCGCGTTGTTCCGATATGAACTCGAGAGCCTGCAACTCTCTTTTCTTCCTCAATTCAATCGCCTCCAATTCAATCGCGTGCTTCTTTTCTTTCATGGCAGTGTACTCTTTGAATTGTTCCGCCAACTCGGCCGAGCTTCCCTCGGACGATGTCGCTTGAAGCTTGTCTCGCCGTTGTGTTCTTTGTGGCGAGGGGTCTTCGTTCATATCGGGATATCGGGTATGGAAGGGCCCACGTCAACGGGCTTTCTTTTTTGTGCCGAACCTTCCCCTTCCTCACCCAACAATGGGACTTGGGCCCATTTGTCGTGTTTTCGAACGACCTCCCACGCCTCGACATGTTGAAAACCGTTTGGAAATCTCTCTTTAAATTCCTTTAAAGTGACTTTCATCACGTCGAGATCCTTACACCCGCTTCCTCGTGTGCGATCCTACATATTATAAAATAATAAGTGTTAAAAAATATGAACTTAGTAAAGAAAATTAAAAAATATACAATGTTCAAAAATATAATTTTTACCGCTTGTTGGTATAGGCCGTTGAAAAAGTTTATTTTCGTCATCATCGGCCCCATTTAGACCGTACTTGATGCACGGTCCGGTTACTTCCACCGACGGTGGCGTTAAAATGATCTAAAATCTTACGCCAAAAACTATCGCGGTTTTGTTGATTGCCCTTCTTTTTGTTGGTAGAGCAATGTACCCACGCCTTCGCCAACGCCTCTTCTTGGACCTTTGTCCATTTTTCGCTCGCCATTTTTCCCTTTTTATCCCGAGCGTCATCTTCTTCGTTGCCCGCATCTTCATCCACATTATATTCATCGTCCTCGTCCTCGTCGCCCAAATTTTGAGTTTCGGGCACTACCTCATCGTCCTCGTCGTCGTAAGTAGGTAGAGGACGCTCAACATTTCCTCGTGTAGATGGAACTTGTGGGGAACGAAAACCATATGGGTCGAAGGCGGGGGATTGAGGAGGAGCATCCATTGATAACAAATTTTGAAAATAGCAGAAATTGGGTTGAAGGTTGGGTGGTTGGGTGTTGTAAAAGGAGGGGTGTGAAGGTTGTTGGAAAAAAAACGGGGGTTGTGAAGTATATCCGAAAGGGGGTTGTGGTTGTGCACTTGCACCGCTCGAACCACCACGAGACGGTTGCGAGCCCCGTCCCTTAGTTTTTTTCTTGGCTTCGCGGGGTTGGTTCTCCATTGCTCGGTATGAAGTGGGTGTGGTTTGAGAGTATAAAAATGAGTGAAGTGGGTGTGGTTTGAGAGTATAAAAAATGAGTGAAATGGGTGTGGTTTGAGAGTATAAAAAATTAGTGGTGGGTGTGGTTATTTATATTTGTTTAAAAAGTGAATTTTTTTTTTTTAAATTTGACGGTTTAAAAGTGACCGTTCCTCAAACATCGTGCCATTCAACGCGGTGAATTCATGCCGAATCCCCTCCCCGAATCGGGTCCCCGCGTTGACGGCGGCGGTGTTCCCGATCGGGGTTAGGGGTCACCGCACCATCTCCCCGAGAGTGCCCCGGATACCCTTATATAGGGATCTACCCAAATTTTGTTTCTTTTTGTTTTGAATATATGTCATGTTAAGTAAACTTTAAGGTTTCGAGTTGTCATGTGTCATATGTCAAATTTTCATTATCACATCATATTTCAATGAGAAATTGATTTAAAAGAAAATAATTAGTTAGTTTATAGTTTTGTCCTTTTTAGACATGTATAATTAATTAAACTTTGTTTTTATGTAATTATGGATAGAATGTTGGATTCGATACATGTACATCATATAAAAAAGATCTAATACATGCGACATCACATAAAAATCAAGTATTCAATATATCATAACACGTAAAAATTCATATTTTGTCGTCTTATCTTTCATACTCTTTTGGTCTCAAACTAAGCATTTATGTTATTTAAAAGTTATAAAATGGGCAGAATTAAAAGTTAGAAAATTGTGTCGCCGCTACATCCTAACATACATTTTCAGCCTTCTTCTTGTAGTGTTAAAAGTTAGAAAATGGGCAGAATTTGGTAAATCTACTAAGTTGCAGTTGATAAAAACAAAAACATTACTAACTTCCAGTTTGTAAAGAATGCCTACAAATTTGCAATTCATAAAAAAATAAACAATACTAACTTCCAGTTTGTTAGTTCTGTCTTAATAAATTTGCTGCTACTCCAGCAACAAATGAACCCAGTTCTCAATTTAATCTCAGCTTAATAATAAACAATACAACTTCCAGCAGCCATAATATAACAAGCACAGGTTAGTAATACCCCTTAGGATGTATGAAACTAAGCAACAGTGGGCACAAAAAGAGAAGCAGCAAGGTGAAAAACATACACAAACCTTATTTTGAAGGAGGAGAAGAGATGGTGACGGTGGAGATTAGGTGGTGGCCGTGGAGACGAGGTGGTGCCGGCGGAGATATTATCTAGCATACACCCGAACATACACCAAGAATCAAGAAATTAACAACATATATAACAAAATAAACAAGAAATTCAACATAAAACTAACAACACTAACCGATTTGAAGAAGAAATTGGTAAAAATGAAGAAATGAAGCCGATTAGGAGAAGAACCCGTGAGAGAGATGAAAGGTTTTGGGAAAGTGTAAGGAGGGAAGTGGAAGAAATGGCGCTTTTCTGTTCTTTATTCGTCGGACCAACAGGGGCGACAACCTGTCGCCGCTATTGGTTAAACCCGTCGCCGCTATTAACCAGGACAATCCCCAGCCGTTGGATGATGATAAGAAACGTGTGGCTAGGGTTTAACGTGGGACACCGGGTGCGGATAAGGCCAATAGCGGCGACATATTGGCTGTCGCCGCTAATAGTGTCGCCGCTATTGATCCTTTTTCTTGTAGTGTAGGTCTTTAACGCCAAGAAGCTCCCTCGTTTCTTTGAACGTCAACTTCGATGTTGCTTTGCTGAGAATGGCCAGGTCATTGTTCTACACCACTTATGTGAGATTTTGTACAAACAGTTGGTAAAAAATAGTTACACTGTTACGTTAAACTTTTGGTTCTGTTGTGAGATAGTGAAAACAACTTGATTCCTTAGATCACTTGGTTTGAACCAGCTTTTCTTTTGTAGGACCGAGTTTCGTGACCGAAACCGTGATTCGTGTGAGATCGGTTTAAGACGGGAGAGATTAGAGATGATAAACAAACAACTTTGTATTAATCCGGTAGTAAAACATTACAAATCGGCCCGATTACATGATAACCGAACTAATACCAAAGAAGTATACATCCGGGGAGAGACCAAGTGGTGATCTCTCCCTGGTGAGGTCTCAAACCTCCTAAAATCTCCTTAGTGTTTGAAATGGCAAGGGTTTTCTATTTATAGTCACACCCCTTGTCTTGCAAACACACACGGTCAACCGAATAACCCTCTCGTTTGACCACTTCAAACGAGCGGGTCTATACACGTTCGATAGACCGTTTCACTAACTATTTCAAATTCAGCGTAAAATAAATCTAATCTATTCGACAAGCATCGGACACAAAATCTGCATCAACAAATTCCCCCTTGTCCGTTGCTGTCGAATGCTGAAAATGCAACTGCAATCGATCTTCAGTCAAGTATTTATCTTCTCTGTGTTAACAAATTCCCCCTTGACCGATGATCCAGGTAAGTAGTATCTTGACGCTCCTTGTAAAATATTTCCCCCTTAAAGTACGCGTATCCGTGTTGGGTGTTGTGCAATTTCCTCAATTGACCGATCTTCCGCTGATCTTCCAATACTCCAACCGGCATTTGATAAGGGTTCCAATCTTTAAGAACTGCATCAAGTCTTGATCTTGTCATAAGAACTCTATTTCATACAAGCATACTACATTGATAGAGATTTCTGGTGAACTGTCTTCTGTAAACCGTCTTTGTGGAATCGACCAAGTAATGCACTTTAATCTTCAGCATCAACACTCAGGAAAGTCAGCTAGACCAAGTGTATCCCTTGCAAGCTCAACCAGCATGCTTAGTTGAACTACATCCAGATCTCATTGTCTCGTCTTTGTGAAGTTGACCACGTAATGCACTACGGATCTTCAGCATCAGTACTCAGGAAGTCAGCTAGACCAAGTACATCGTTTGCAAACTCAACGAATTGAGTTACCCCCAAATCCCTGTAAAATCCCAAAGAAACATCAAACCCAAAACCGAATCCTGCAGGTCTTCATTCTTGAACTATCAGCTTTCATAAAGATTCCCCAGGTCTTTAGTGAACAGCGCTTTTGTAACTACTGTAGACTTTAGAAACCTGTATTTTTCCGTGCAAAACCCTTCACGCTGGCTGGAGAATTAATTAAAATCCTCAAATATGTGTATGTGCAAAACATTCCACGCCGAACCGTTTGTATCACCAGAAAATCACAAACTCTACCACCTGTGATTGCGTTTAGAAATTTACCGAAGAAATTCAACATTTGAAAATTTTTTATCCCCCCATTTCTTTGGTAAAATCTCTAAACCTTAACAGATTCTCTCCACTTCAAAGAAACTGTCGTCAAATGTTCACCAATTCCCTCCACTAAGCGGAACTGTCATCAATCTTCATTGAATGTTCTCGGTTCCGAAAAATCACGAAAACGACTTTCTTCTTTGCATATTCTAGTTGAATAAGAACGTCCCCTAGTACCCCGTAGGATCCGACTTGTATCCCTCCAAAGACTTTGTGAACTCGTTAGGACCGGTATTGACATTCTAGGTTCATTCATTCGTTACCAAATGCGAGAATATGACAATAAACAAAAAGATTTCTTCGTTGCATATTCTAGTTGATAAAGAAATTTCGCCTAGTACCCCGTAGGATCCGACTTGTATCCCTCCAAAGACTTTGTGAACTCGTTAGGACCGGTATTGACATTCTAGGTTCATACGTTCGTTTTCAAATGCGAGAATATGACAATAAACAAAATGCTTTCGAACATTTACGAATAACCGATAACAATCATAAATATTGACGTGCGGAAGTGAACATACCGTTATTAGTTTTTGGTTTTTGGCCCATAATAGTCGCGTCACCATTTTTGACATTTGCACCGGTAACCGTGACTACCCCACAATTTTTCAACCATCAAGTTTTCATCATCTCTTGTTTTCATCATGCCGCATCATCCCGCGCGCTCCCAAATTCGTACGAATTTGATGTTGAGATTTGGAAGCCCGGTTCAAATAATCTTCGCGAACACCCGACCCCATTCCCACTAGTAATTTGTTTACTCTAACAAATAAACTAATGAAAATCCAATACCCATAACATCTTGACTTTTAGGTGAGCCCATCACTCTATTGCCCCATCATAGAAATTCAAGACCCATTAGAAATCCAATAGTCAATAACCCTATCTCCATTGCAAATTCATTTCTGCCGACATACAATCATCCACACCCCAAAAGTCAAAGCTGCTATTATTTTATTTATTACCCACTAACATCATCTGCCATCATCTTCAATACACAACCTCCAAACCATCATCTACATCTGATAAACCCAAATCAGAACAACATCGCAGCAGCAGCTAATATCATCTTCTTCTAAAATACATAAACAAGCACCAGATTCAAAGATTCCACCTTCAAACCCCTGTTTCAGAATCGATCGACGAAACAGAAGATATATGCTGGACGACGATCTGGATCCTTCGAACTGATCAGACTTTTCGAAAGATGGATCAGGTCGAAAGATGGATCAGGTCGAAAGATATCCTTCGAGGATCATCTTTCGAAGTTGTTGAGGGTTCCCACAAATATCTGGTATCTTTCGATCCAGATCAGGTCGAAAGATATCCTTCGAGGATCATCTTTCGAAGTTGTTGAGGGTTCCCACAAATATCTGGTATCTTTCGATCCAGATCTGGATCCTTCGACCCAAAGTCTCATCTTTCGAGCACCTTTTTCATCTTTCGGGAGTGGGTATGAAGAAACCCTAGTTTCTTTAACCAGCCGCCAAGAACATCTCAAGAACACAGCCACTGTTTATACTGCAGATTTGACGAAAATCCTTAAAAAACATGATATTTGATGATGAAAACTTGTTGATGTTGGTGTGAAACATAAAACCCAACACTTTGTACGGTCCGACTCAGCTCAGATCCGTATATTCGGTCTCGAATCTGGGTTTTTCATCATTTCACCATTTTTAGATCTTGAACAAAAATCACGAAAATCACAGATCTAGAGCACATGTGACTTAGCAAACTGTTAGATTTACTAAATCGGGTACCATGGCTCTGATACCAATTGTAGGACCGAGTTTCGTGACCGAAACCGTGATTCGTGTGAGATCGGTTCAAGACGGGAGAGATTAGAGATGATAAACAAACAACTTTGTATTAATCCGGTAGTAAAACATTACAAATCGGCCCGATTACATGATAACCGAACTAATACCAAAGAAGTATACATCCGGGGAGAGACCAAGTGGTGATCTCTCCCTGGTGAGGTCTCAAACCTCCTAAAATCTCCTTAGTGTTTGAAATGGCAAGGGTTTTCTATTTATAGTCACACCCCTTGTCTTGCAAACACACACGGTCAACCGAATAACCCTCTCGTTTGACCACTTCAAACGAGCGGGTCTATACACGTTCGATAGACCGTTTCACTAACTATTACAAATTCAGCGTAAAATAAATCTAATCTATTCGACAAGCATCGGACACAGGATCCAGATCTGGATCCTTCGACCCAAAGTCTCATCTTTCGAGCACCTTTTTCATCTTTTGGGAGTGGGTATGAAGAAACCCTAGTTTCTTTAACCAGCCGCCAAGAACATCTCGAGAACACAGCCACTGTTTATACTGCAGATTTGACGAAAATCCTTAAAAAACATGATATTTGATGATGAAAACTTGTTGATTTTGGTGTGAAACATAAAACCCAACACTTTGTACGGTCCGACTCAGCTCAGATCCGTATATTCGGTCTCGAATCTGGGTTTTTCATCATTTCACCATTTTTAGATCTTGAACAAAAATCACGAAAATCACAGATCTAGAGCACATGTGACTTAGCAAACTGTTAGATTTACTAAATCGGGTACCATGGCTCTGATACCAATTGTAGGACCGAGTTTCGTGACCGAAACCGTGATTCTTGTGAGATCGGTTCAAGACGGGAGAGATTAGAGATGATAAACAAACAACTTTGTATTAATCCGGTAGTAAAACATTACAAATCGGCCCGATTACATGATAACCGAACTAATACCAAAGAAGTATACATCCGGGGAGAGACCAAGTGGTGATCTCTCCCTGGTGAGGTCTCAAACCTCCTAAAATCTCCTTATGTTGCAAATGGCAAGGGTTTTCTATTTATAGTCACACCCCTTGTCTTGCAAACACACACGGTCAACCAAATAACCCTCTCGTTTGACCACTTCAAACGAGCGGGTCTATACACGTTCGATAGACCGTTTCACTAACTATTACAAATTCAGCATAAAATAAATCTAATCTATTCGACAAGCATCGGACACAAAATCTACATCAACATCTTTGAATCCAGAACTTCTAGTCTATGACTTGTTGACTTGAACTTCTAGTCTTCAGAAGTCCTGACATTTGTTGACTGAACTGTTGACTCTTTGACGGCCAGCTCTTTTACAATCTAGCACTTGTTTTTCTGTTCTCTATTCTAGAAGGCAGCAGTTGTGTAACAAAGGTTTGAACGGTTGTTTTGGGAAGCCTTCAAGGGGGGCAAACTACTAGGCCAAAGATTGTACTTCAACTTATTTCATCTCGTAGGGAAGATTACCCTTGGGTTTTGGCTTTTATTATCGGCAGATCTTACATAACCCAACATGTTGCCTCAACTATTGGCTGTGCAGGATTATTAAGCAGCACAGACTCATATTCCTCTTCATTCAAATTTTTCTTAGTTTTGATTGATCCCATCCTTGTAAAAGTTTGAGCTAAAAGAGATTCTACGGGAAGAATCGCACCCCTTTGATAGACTTCATCAGGCAATTCTTGTTCTAGAATTGCCATGACAAGCCTCGGGTACAATAAAATTTTTGTTACAGAGGTAACATTTGAACGAAGTTCCTTAAAGATTTGATTTGAAAGTTTAAATTTTGATTCAATCAAAATTGAATATGCAATATATTATTTTGACTGTGGAACCTCATTCCAAGAACTAGATTTACCGGAGAGACATTGCATGAGAGTATGAAATGGATATTTAAAACTAGGAGCACAACGCTTCTTCTCATAGGTAGCATATTTGGTTTCACCATAGTATCCTTGTCGATAAGCTCTAAATTCATTTTTGTTTTAGAGAATTTATCAACCCCTTTAGCATCTCCCAGTTGGGGTTTATTCGACAACACATTAGGAGTGATACAAACTTCCTTTTCCCATGTCTGTTGTGACTGCTTGCACTTTCCCTTCATCATCATGCATTAATTTTGAAGATGACTAGAACTTATTAAGAGTAGTTTTATAGATTGTTGGATTTACTGTGAGTGCATGGTGAAATGAAGATTTTTTCCATTTGATCAATGATGTTATTGAATTGATGGTGATCCTTCTACTTAGTAAGATAAGGAAGAACGTTGCGAGTGGGTCAAAACGCAAGGCTTGCCATGATTAATATTTGAAAGTAGTAGGTCCCGATACGGATCGTCAGACTACGATGATTTCTTGTTTCGGATGTCGTAGCGAGTGCGGAATCCAAGCTACGACATATATCAAGCGAGAGAATGAACAATATGCAAAGATATCAACGATTAACGGTTCCGTGTATTGATTTAGACAGATTTTTGGTATAAGATTCGATTAATATAAAGCTCACCGGAACTCTCTCTCACTAGCTCATACAAGCTTTGTGTTACAAATGACGGAAACGAGTATTTATACTAAACTACATAAGATCCTATCGATATACTATGGATATCATCGATACATGATCGATAGACCATGTATATCGATATATGGATATTGATATCATGTTTACATCGATACATAGACATCGATATACATCTTCATAATCGATAGTATGAACTTTGGGGTGTATCGATATACTCTCATGATTGATAGGTTGATATGGATGATTTCATCAAGTAACTTGAGGATGTCAAGATGACATCAAGATGATGTCATCATGATATCATCATTAACAAACCCTTGTAAGCATGTCATTCTCGCGTCTTCATCATTTGTATCTCGTTCCCCAGTCGTACGATGGAGAAACATCGTCGACATCAGTCTTGAGTCTTGAACCGAACCGTGCCACATCCACACAAAAGTGCATCAACAAAGGTGAAGGAGGGTTTAGTGGTGATATTAAGAGTTTGGGTTTGCAATTAAGAACAGGTTGATGTTGGAGAAACTTATAGAGCCCCTAAACTTCTGGAAGGATTATTTATTGGGTTAGTGTAACGATTACTGGGAACTGATATTTAGTAAACAGCTGGTACAAACTACTAGTTGTAGGTTAATTGTTAAGAAAGGCAGCAGTTTTAGATAGTCCTTTAATTTTCTCTGTTTAGCAAGGACCAGTAGATGACTTTAAACAAGAATTTTCTCAAAAGATATATATATTTTTGATATCTCCAAAAGGTTCAACATAATGTTTAAAACTAGGTTCTTTCAATAGGTTTGAATATGTGGTATAATGCATAATCCAGCAGTTTCATTAGTACTTTTGTCATAGGGCTCACTAAGAGTTTCTGTAGCAACTAATCCTAGAATTTTGTTGACTTGGTCCACAGTAATCATTCCAAAATGCTCATCATTTAAATCCTCTGGCATATTACTCCAATCTACAAAGCTTTGAGTGACAAAGCTTTGTTGAGTAATTTCTGGTGTAGGGCATCCAGCAGTTCATAATACTACTGGTAAAAAAAAGTCTGGGACTGAATCTGTGATTGTGATGGTGATGGCATCTATATATATATACTTGAGTTTGTTGGGATGATCTATTGACATACCGGTATGCCATTTGAGTTGGACCATGTGCCAGGTGTGCAGTGTATTGTGTAGATGGACCAAAATCACTTTCTGAAGAGTTTTGATATGCACTTAAAGAATATGGTGGTTGTTGTCCAGCAGTTGATTCAAAATGAGTTATTTGGCTAGGGTATGTCACAAATGATGTGGGGTTCTGTGTAGAACCCCTAGATTTCCTAGCAAAATGACATAATATATGACATTTATAACATTCAACTCTAGACTTATCCTTCTCAAGTTTACCCTTACCCTCTAACCTTGGAAATCTTCTACCAGTCTTTTTTATAAACTTTGTCTATTCTAGTGCTCAGAAGTGCAAGCTGGTCTAGAAGATCAAATTCCTCTTGATAAGTAGGGTCCATGGGTCTTTGATCATTTGTTACTAATGCAAAATTTTGGTTTCCAGCTGATTGTTTCTCAAGTTGACCCTTACCCTCTAACCTTGGAAATCTTCTACCAGTTTTTTTTTTTTTTTTTTTTTTTTTTAAACTTTGCTTGTTCTAATGCTCAAAAGTGCAAGCTGGTCTAGAAGATCAAATTCCTCTTGATAAGTAGGGTCCATTGATCTTTAATCATTTGTTACTAATGCAAAATTTTGGTTTCCACCTGATTGTGAGTTGGTCTGAGAATTAAAACCAATAGTTATGTCAACAACGCGATCATAATTAACCTTGATCACCCAAACTGTTGGTTGATGAAGATTCATTTTGACTAAATAAAGCAGTATTTCCAAATGGATAATCATCTGCAACCTTTCCTACTGACATCAACTTTTGTTTCTGGACAATTTATCTCTCAAATGTGAGGAGTCTACCATGAAGTTGTTTCAGGGTTGGTTCCTTGAAAACAACAGAGTTTCTCAGAACTATTGCAATTGTATCCTACTTTTCAGGAAGAGATCTAAAAAATATGTAACTCGGGGCAGCATTTTTGAAAGTTTTATTAGCAAGCCTTAGCTCATTAATTAAGCAATTGAGTCGCTCAAACTGATGAGTCAGAGATTCTCCCTTAACATGGTTGAATGTTGCACACTATTGGTTCAAAATTTCTCTCATGTTCTCCTGCGCTTCATCAGTGCCACCAAATTGTTCGTTCAAAGCATCCCATAATTTTTTGGCATTCACACAATGGGGCAATCTAGCATAGCTTTCATTGGGTAAGGACATAGCCAGTATCCCATATGCCTTAGCATCGAGCTCCAATTTTTGGAAATCTTGCTCAGAATAATTACTCGGCTTCTTAGGAACACTGATATTTGGTTGTTCGGCACTTAGTGCGGAAGGAACATACGGGTCGAAAACCACAAATATCTAGCAATATGTGTTCTGCTGGGATAAGTGGTGACACATCCTTCATTGCCAGATTTTGAATTCATGGCGAACGAGCATCAGAGGCTTGTTTGTTGATCTGGTATTATGAGGATCATGAGTGATAGAAATCTCTCTTAATTCTATGGAGAATTACTCTGAAAAAAGAGTTCCATAACAAATTAATGTTCCGCCTGGTCTAATTCTTCTCAAGTCCTTTTAATCACTCAATCAGCTATCAATATGAGCTAGTTTATCTTTTGAATCAACGTTTAAGTCAATTTAGTGTAACCCGCTCTGATACCAATTATTGGATTTGAGAGTTTGTGCTTGTGTGTGTTTTTGATAGACCAGTTAAATTCAATATAGGAATTCAATCAGACAGTTATAACAAACACATCAACATTAACACAAATGGATTTGGGAATGATTACGCAAAGATTTCATATATTAATCATATGCTTCAATACAATCAATAATACACAAGTACTCTTCTTAACCAGGTGAACTTTCTTTCTAAGTTCTGCTTTGAAGGACTAATCCCGATCATCCATACTTAGCGGGTCATTAGCGTAAATAGTAAATACTTATAGTTTAAGTATCTTATGTATAAAGTAGAAGGGTTAAACTTGTATATCCTTATAACTTAATTTGGGATAATCCTATATATGTATCGATGTATGTATCAGACAATACACACAAATCATAATTTGATCTTGCAATTCTTTTATTTTTCTCTCAATTGATTCTCTATATCATTCATATCGTTCATAATCTGGGCAACAATTGGTATCAGAGCAACAGGCTCTCTCGCTTTCAAGGATCAATTGATCTTGCTCGATCATTCAACAACCAAGCAAACAGTCAAATCGATTTCTGTGGATCAAGATTTCTTCGCGTTTGAAACTCAGACACGAATCGACGGTGTCGTATAGGGTTATCAAGTCTCACGAAGATCGTTCACGTGTGCTTTCGGTTTTGTTTGTTTCATCGATCAGGAAAGAACAAGGTCTGTTCTTTTGTGTCAACTGATCGCATACTGTTTTCGTTTCCGAAGACGCTACTCACAAAAGTCCAGGTTCAATTGTTACGAATCTGTTTTGTGTTTATTTTTATCGATCAGGAAAGATTATTTTTCTGATTATTGATTTTTTTTAATTCTCATATTAATAGTTTTAAGTTGTCTAAAGATTAGTTGTTTTCAATCCGGATTAGGAACCTGTCTAAAAGTTCCTGTGATTGTTTTCAAGTCCTAATCTTATTGGAATCCCATTAGAATAAGTCACTGTTTGGAATTAGTTTAATTCCTTGTTAAAATTGTCATTACTTAACAAATTCTCATCCAAGTTTGTTAAGATTGTTTACTGGTCCCCATTAAGAACATGGGTGAAAATAGTGGCAATAAAGAAATAATTGTTATGCAAAAGGAAAGTGGTTCGTTAAACCATTTCCAATGTCCCACTTTGAAGTCCACAAATTATATAATTTGGGCTATCCGTATCAAGACTATACTTGAGGCAAACAGATTATGGGAAATGATTGAACCAAGTAAAGATACGCAACCAGATGTCAAGAAAGACAAAACTGCGATTGCATACTTGTTTCAAGCCTTACCCGAAGATCTCATATTGCAAGTTGCTAATTGCAAAAGTGCAAAAGAGGTATGGGAGGCATTAAAAACTAGACATGTTGGTATAGACATGGTGCAAAAGGCACGAATGCAAACACTCAAATCTGATTTTGATATGTTGCATATGAAAGAAGAAGAATCTATTGATTCGTTCACTGCCAAGTTAAACAGTATCGTTACTAAGGCAACCAGCCTAGGATCAACATTAGATCAGCCTACGTTGGTACGAAAGTTACTAAATTCCGTGCCTGAAAGGTTTGTCCATATGGTTGCATCCTTGGAACAAAATAATGATCTAGACACGATCTCACTAGATGAGACCATCGGTAGACTTAAGACTTTTGAAGAAAGAATCAAGTCTAAAAAGGGAAGTCATACCGATAGCAATGATAAACTTTTGTTCACAAATCACGACAACAAATTTAGTCCTGAAAAACGGTTTGGTAACCATGGACAAAAGAAGTTTGAACCATCACGAAATAAATGGCGTGGTGGCAAGTCTAGACAATCTAGAAGAGAGGAAAAATCCTCTTGGAAATCCAATCATTGCAAAGAAGAAAATGCTATGAAGGATACAAGCAATGTAAAATGTTACAAATGCAAGAAGCTTGGGCATTATTCAAATTTCTGCCCTAAAAATGAACCTGCACAAGATCAGTCAAATCTAGTGCAAGAAGATAACGAGCCAACCCTCTTGATGGCAATTACCGATAATAATGAGATCCATCAAGAAGTTTTCCTAAACAAAAAGGAATCTGAAACTGAAAAGGTCATAACTACCCATGAGAGCATGTGGTACTTAGATAATGGTGCAAGTAACCATATCACCGGTACATGAACACATTTCACTGATTTAGATGAAACGGCTAGCGGAAATGTCCGTTTTGGAGATGATTCACGTGTACAAATTAAAGGTAAAGGCTCCATCTTGTTGGAATGTAAAAATGGAGATCAAAAGATTATCTCGCAAGTTTACTACATTCCAAGTCTCAAGAGTAATATCCTAAGTTTGGGACAATTAACAGAAACTGGGTGTAAAGTGGTAATGGAAGATAACCTATTGATGGTATATGATCAAAATCAAAAACTCCTAATGAAGGTTATACGTTCAACCAACAGATTATACCACATCAAGTTGAATACCGGTACACCCGTTTGCTTGTTGGCAAACTTAGAAGACCAAGCATGGTTATGGCATGCTCGGTTGGGTCACCTAAATTTTGATGCAATCAAAACCATGACCCACAAACATTTGGTTCAGGGAATTCCTCGTATAAAACACGAAAGTCAAATCTGTGATGCATGTTTAGTAGGCAAGCATAACAGAACTCCATTTCCAAATCAGTCCAAGTTCAAGTCTTTGGAACCATTGGATCTAATCTATGGAGATCTATGGGGTCCTATATCACCATCAACTCACGCAGGAAAGAAATACATGTTTCTTCTGGTAGATGATTGTACTAGATACATGTGGGCCTATTTTCTTAACTCTAAGGATCAAACCTTTGAGATTTTCAAAGAGTTTAGATTGATGGTTGAAAACGAGGTTGGAACCAAGTTAAAAATGTTTAGAACTGATAGAGGTGGAGAATTCACGTCAAATGAATTCTCACAATATTGCAAAATTAATGGCATCTCTAGGCAACTTACAGCACCATACTCCCCACAACAAAACCACCATACTCCCCACAACAAAACGGAGTAGAACGACGAAATAGAACTATAATGTCGACTACTAGGAGTATGCTGAAAGCATCAAATATGCCTCAAAATTTTTGGGGAGAAGCAGTTAGACATGCGATTTATGTTTTGAATCGGGTGCCCACTAAGGCACTAATAAACTGCACCCCATATGAAGCTTTGAAAGGAAGAAAACCAAAACTTGATCATCTTAGAATTTTTGGTTGCATAGCTTATGCAAAAGTTGCGTTGCCACATCTAAAGAAATTGGATGATAGAAGTACTAAAATGGTGTACTTAGGCAGCGAACCAGGATCAAAGGCATATAGATTATTTGATCCTGTTTCAAAGAAAGTTTGCATCAGTCGCGATGCCAAATTCATGGAAAATGAATCATGGGATTGGAGTAAATATTTAGAAGATTTCAACCATGAGGAACCTGAGTGGACAAACTTCACTATTGAAGATATTCAAGTTACTGATCCACCGGTTGTGCATGAAACTCAAGTTGAAAACAGTGAATTTGAAAACACAAATGGCAATGAAAATGAAGATGAAGACCCTCTATCGCCAAATTCACTTCACACTCCATCACCAAACACCTATGATCCAAATTCACAAGGATCCATTGAATATACATCAGCTTCAGCAAGTTCATCTAACCCATTTGATCACACACCTGTACGAGGCTTTCATCCTTTAACAGAAACATATGAAAGAGCACCGGAGGTTGAGACAAATGAGTTACTATTGGCCGAAGATGAACCTAAAAATTATAAAGAAGCATCGGAAGATGAACAATGGATTAAAGCTATTAAAGTGGAAATCGATTCAATCAACAAAAACAAAACGTGGAAGTTGACCACTTTACCCAACAATCAAAAGGCAATTGGCCTGAAATGGGTGTTTAAGACTAAACGAGATGCAAGTGGAAAGATCATCAAACACAAGGCACGTTTAGTTGCAAAAGGTTATGTGCAACAACATGGGATAGACTTTGATGAAGTCTTTGCTCTTGTAGCACGTATAGAGACAGTTCGTCTGATTTTGGCTTTGGCAGCCTATAATAATTGGGAAGTACATCACTTGGATGTAAAATCTGCTTTCCTACATGGCGAACTCAAAGAAGAAGTATATGTTTCGCAACCAGAAGGTTTTGTGAAACCAGAAAATGAAGGGAAGGTATATAAACTTTCAAAGGCACTATATGGACTAAGACAAGCTCCACGTGCATGGAACGTTAAGTTAGATCATACCTTAAAGTCCCTTGGATTTCAAAAGTGTTCTTTGGAACAAGCAGTCTACACTAAAAGAAATGAGACTTCAACTTTACTAATTGGAGTCTATGTTGATGATCTAATAGTGACTGGATATCCAAAGAAAGATATAGATCATTTTAAATCTCAAATGGAAGAGAAGTTTGAAATGAGTGATCTAGGGTTGTTGGCTTATTATCTTGGTATAGAAGTCACCCAAACAGGGGGTGAAATCTCTATTAAACAATCCGGCTATATAACCAAAATTCTCAAAGATGCAAGAATGTTGGATTGCAATGACACCAAGATTCCAATGGACCCAGGAACTAAGTTAACAAAAACCGAAGGGGGAAATTCAGTTGATGCAACAGAATACAGAAGCTTAATCGGTTGTTTAAGATACTTGTTGCATACAAGGCCAGATCTCTGTTATTGTGTTGGTTTACTTAGTAGGTTCATGCAAGAACCTAAAGAACATCACCAAAAGGCTATTAAGCAAGTGCTACGTTATATCAAAGGAACACAAAACCTTGGTATAACATACTATAAAGTTGGTCGTTGTAAAATAACGGGCTATAGTGATAGCAGTTATGGAGTTAATACCGATGAAGGAAAGGGCACCACAGGAATAGTCTTCTATTTTGGAAACTCTCAAATAACTTGGTGCACTCAGAAACAACAAACTGTTGCTCTATCATCCTGTGAATCTGAATTCATGGCAGCAACTGCAGCAGCATGCCAAGCACTATGGCTAAAAAGATTACTCGCTGCAATGACTGGATGGAAAGAAGAAAAGATCACATTACTAGTGGACAATAGATCAGCGATTGCTCTAATGAAGAATCCAGTATTTCATGGAAGAAGCAAGCACATTGATACTCGTTATCACTTCATAAGGGAATGTGTGGAGAACAATCATATCAATGTGGAACACATTAGTGGAGAACTACAAAAGGCAGACGTACTTACAAAAGCACTGGGAAGAGACAAATTCATCACAATGAGGAAGTTGCTCGGTGTTCAAGATCTGCAACAAATATGATCGTGATTAAGGGGGTGATTGAAGGACTAATCCCGATCATCCATACTTAGCGGGTCATTAGCGTAAATAGTAAATACTTATAGTTTAAGTATCTTATGTATAAAGTAGAAGGGTTAAACTTGTATATCCTTATAACTTAATTTGGGATAATCCTATATATGTATCGATGTATGTATCAGACAATACACACAAATCATAATTTGATCTTGCAATTCTTTTATTTTTCTCTCAATTGATTCTCTATATCATTCATATCGTTCATAATCTGGGCAACAATTTTCAGCTCTTAAAGTTGCAAATACAAGTTACAGAATGCACTAGTTATAAAGGAGAGAATTGCTGGTAACATCACCATGAAAGCTGGACAGTTATGTTTAAACACTTACATAAAGTTACTGTAAAAAATTCTAACAAAACAACAAGGATTCCAAAACAGCTGAGCACTTTTGGAATCCAGTACATCTGGTCTTGTTAGACTTGTTCACTTGGTCTTCTGGTCTTCACTCTTGATCTGTTGACTTGACTATTGAATTTAGTTGACCCAACACTTTTCGATCCAGCACTTTTGTACTTGTCTTTTTGTTTCTTCAATAGAATAGTTCAGTACTAGTTGTTTAGGTGGTTGTTTGGAAAGCTTTCAAGGGGGAAACTTCTTGAATTTGATTGTACTTCAACTTGTTCGATTAGGTAGGGATCAAGCAGGGATGATGGTTCACTTGGTTTTTTGCTTTCATCATCAGCAGATGTAACATAACCCAACAGAGGGGAAACTACCCACTTACATATTCCCTTTTTTTTGAATCCCGGGTCCTGGCTTACAACGATCTTTCAGTTATTCAATGATATAACCTGTAAGATTTGGAACCTAATTCTAACCGAAGATGCACCAATGCTTCCGACAGATCATCAACCTTTGCAAAGTGATACAACCAAACACTCTGAGGGCCTCTATATTTGGTCTTCATCCCTTTTGGCCTTCAAAAGAAGTTCGGTGTTTTTGGTTTTTTTGTGTAAGCAAGGTTGATAAGCTAAGAGGCATGTCTCACCCCTCACATAGGTAATTTGGAATTGGTTTAGCTTTTATGATGCATCCAACCATCTCCATCAGCGGCTGGTTGAGCCACTTCACTACACCATTCGTTTGCCTGGTGTACAGAGCGGTCAAGTACCTTTTACTTTCTTCACTGCAACAAAAATGTGTGAATTCACCCGAAGTGAATTATCCCATCTATTGGTGTAGAAAACTTTGATTACTCAATTGGTTTCATTCTCTACCAAAGCTTTGAATTTCTTGAAAAACACAAAGGGCTCATCTTCACATTTTAATAGAAAAGACCACATATACTGTGAGCAGTATCAATTAAAATAAACACATGCATGTTACCTACTATAATTGATGGTCCTATCGGTTCACATAAATCACCTTGAATTAACTCGTAGTTAGCCCTTTTGTTGCCATCATCTTCATTGACTCAAAGTTTAAATGCTTGAGCCATGCATAGGTTTCTAACTTTGTATGCAAACATATTGGGTTGCCAACTTTAAGTGAGCTTTTGTATAAACAGTTTCTTCCTTGATACCTTCATCAGATGTTTCTAGGTTCGGTAAAATATTGTGACAAGATCACCTTTAATTCAAATATCATATCCACGCTTAGTCATTTTCCCCAAGCAAATAATTCTACAACAAAAGTCTAGTATTATTTTAATGTCTGTCATCAATGTTTCTCACCGGTTTTACCTTTAAGTAGTGTAGAACTTTTTTAGAATATATTGATGCACAAACGATCCTCAAGTTTGTTATGTTTTCACTTAGCTCTAAAAAGAACGATTTATTCCCAGTAATCTGGTTACTAGTCCGGTTGTGAAGGTACCACATGGCAGCTCCTTGGAACTCATTTTTATAGTGTTTTGAGGTCAGTTTTTCTTCATTCAGAAGTATAGTTTCATGATCACACATGACCATGAACAATGTCGGATGGCTTTCAATTGGCTCGTCCAAATTCACCATCGGTCAATTCCGTTTAGCAATGCGACCGAATTAGTAACCGGTAACACTAGGTTTCGAACGATCTTTACCTTACCTAATTTCTTGCCTTCGGTTATCTTGCCCTATCATCTTCATTCCTCGGCATTGACGAAAATCACAACCGTGAGAGGCTTGATCCCACCCCTAATATGACCCCTTGAGGCATAAGGTTAGTTATGTCTTGACGGACCATCCTTTAGAAAGATCAACTTACTTTATCAAAGAAACGCCTTCCACCATCTGCCTCTCCCCGGGGTTTCTCATAGCATACTAGACATGCCCAAGTATTTCATGCCACAACCAATCAAGGTTATCCGCATTTGCAAGAGACATGTTGGTCAACCCATTTTCACAAGAGTATTTAAACTCGGTTAGGAGAACATAGTACACAAATGAGCTCCATGTTACTATAGACAATAATCTATAAATTCATCAGTCCATGGAAGTCCTTCACTTGTTAGATGCCCATGTAGGTCCCGATACGGATCGTCGGACTACGATGACTTCTTGTTTCGGGTGCCGTAACGAGTGCGGAATCCTCGTTTCGACACAAACCGAGATAGAGAGCAATCACAAAACAAAGATTCAATGATTAATGCATTCGTGTATTCAAATCAAAGAGTTCGGTACAAGATAATACAGTAAGAATCGACTAAACTCTCTGATGTGCTCTACTAAAACAGTGTGTTGCAAGCTGCCTTTTATACAACCTTATCCACGGATCCAACGAAGAACTATACTGGGCCCAACATGAAGCCCATGAAGAATAACCACACCACGAAAGATGTTCTCCGATTAGCACACTTAGGTTTTTCATGGAAGGATGTGGACGAAGAAGGTTCTTCATTCAAGATTATTCTTCGTGGACTGCCTTTTGTTATGTATACATATTCTTCGTGAAAGCAGGGTTCTTCGTTAGTTCCATGCATGCACACAATGGTTTTTCATTGGAAGCCATAATTGCATGCACAGGGGATTCTTCATGAGAATGAATTGAATGTTATGATATTACCACATTCAAGTCTTGCATAGTGATGATGACATCATCATTATGATGTCATCATGACATCGTGATGATGATGTCATTCTCGCACGTGTCAGTCATTGTCTTCGTCACTTGCATCTTTTACGCCAAGTCTAACTGACGGAGGAATGTCGCGACGTCAGGCTTTAGCCTAACCGAACAAAGCCACATCCACACAAAATTGTATCAACAAACTCCCCCTTGGATGTTGCTGGACAAGGTTCGATCTTCACGCTGTAGGATCTTCAAGTGTCTTCACATGTCACAAAGAGGGAGTGTATCAACAAACTCCCCCTTGAATGTTGCTCAAGAATCTTTTGATCTTCAATCCTTCAAATCCTTTTGGTGTTGATGAGTGGTCAGCTGCAACTCGATCATCTTGATCTTCTGATTGCATCAATTTCGTGTCTTCACTTTACGGCTTATCATCGAACACGTTCTCTTCGCCTTTAGCTGATTCGGATGCCGCATCTGCACACGTAACAGAGCTAAACACGTAATGAGAACAACCACTTGGAATATAGTCAATATAAATAAACGACACACATGTGACCAACTCTCAATCAACTACCGACCGACAACAGTTTGAAAGTTTAAAAATTTGATCAATTTTAGATTTTAACTTTCAAAACTTGTTAACTTCGACCGTTTATGAAGATGCAATTGTTTTAGGTTTCAATCAGGTTTCAGGTTGTAAAGACTCGAGATCTAACATCGTACAATCAACAATAAGATAGAAATAAAATCTTTTTGGTTTTTATAAAGTTTATATTAAAACACCTAACTCTTTTTGGTATTTTTGAATATTTCAAATGTAAAGACGGAAAGCAGTAAATAAATTAGACAGAGATGTAGAAATGGAGAAATGTAAATAAATATTTACAGACATTCTTTTTGCGAGTTTCGAGGGTAAGAGAATCATATCGGTGTACGGTCATGCCAAAACGCTCTTATTGTTCAATTAGTTAATATTAAGATAAGCATCCTATAACGATTATCGGTATTGTTGTCCACTTAAGCTCAACTTATCAGATGTACTCACGATTAGGGGATACGTTAAGGTATGATTTATATACTTACCGACCGGTGTTCATCCACACACGACACATTTATCATCTGTTTCAACGTATATGATCTGAGATACTCACTTATTTTGGATGAATACAACCCCTATGTGATAAAATCACTTATTAATGAGGAAGCTGATATTCGATGCATGCAGGGCACAAGAGCAAGTCTGTGAACAGGTCAGTACCATCGTACCGTCAAAGAGACGAACTTGACTCCCACAAAAAGCTGTGATATATTATCACTTATTGATTAGGATATGTGATTGTTTATCACTTATTGAGGTCGGATGCATCTTGTATTATATACATGGTTGAATGATATGTACACGTATGTATGGTATCATGGAAGCTCTAGACTTGCGTCCCCGTTGTTTTTGGTAAAAGAAACAACCATGATACCCAGATGATAAACAGCATAAAGACCACGTATCTCAGAACCTCGGCAATCTATCAAACGAAATTTCGGTACCAAGACCATATGCAATGAGCGGTTCCCACACGGTCTTTAGTCGATTTAAGTTTATATCACCCTACACACTTTAAAATGATTGTGAGCCTACCGATACATCTTATATAGAGCTGCTTATCGTTTTTCATTTTAAGTTTAAAGAGGTTTCAACATACCACTGTTGTACTATCATTTTCTCTTTTGCTCACCAGGAAACTCATTTTTGATTTTCTATTGTTTTTGTGTTTTTGAAATTTTTTGATGTTTTTTGTATTTTTGAAATTTTTTAAATGTTTTTGTATTTTTGGAATTTACTCCCCCTAAAATGCAAAAAGTACGAGAAATTAAGAAAACACAAATAAATATTTACAAAAATGATTTTCCGATGTTGGTTTACTCTGGCTTGACCTTAATGCCGTTTACCATTAGTAAAAAGTCAAATTGTGATTTGTCAAATGTTTTGGTAAAAAGGTCGGCATGTTGGTCATCGGTGTGGACCAAAACAACATTGACGACTTTCATATTGAAACAATCACGTGTAAGGTGATATTCGAGATCAACGTGTCTGGTCAAGGAGTGTTGTACGAGATGTTAGTAATCCATAAAACAGCTTAAACATCGACAAGGAGAGGAGAGATTAGAAATTCAAACCCGTAATCCTGCAACTTCTTTGTGCATTGGCAGGAATCTGAGTGCACTCCTAAACTGGATATCCACCCGGTGTGGATTTCAAGATCGATTTTGCAGCTACTTCAATGAACCGAGAATTCTCTTCACAGCAACAAGATCAAAAACCTCCAGGTCCGGCTGGTAAGAGGAAAGCAGAGCATGCGGGAAAGCTTGTACACATCATCAAGGGACGGTCCATACATGATGTCATCCACATGCTATTTGTCACACCCCGACCGCGTTAAAACAACAAACCGCGGCGAAAACATCGGGGGGTGTCGTATCAGAATCATTGTTTCACAACACATGGATTAAAGTTTCATTTTATTGAACAAAGTTTATTACATTGTATTGGAATTAGAGACAAAATAAGAACAAATTGACTTTCATCGTTATTTAAGTCACTAAGGCCTCGTCCATTCCTATGTGAGCATGCATCAATATCATCATAAAACATCATCAACTATGGTACCTGAAACATATGTGAAAATACGTAAGCAAAAAAATGCCGGCGAGTACATAGGTTTTGTGTGAGTGTCAGATTCATGGCTCGTTTACATGTTGCAATACCTCATCAGACTACATAGTCTGCTCATCCTTTGGTTTTGATTCATCGGTCAGTTTCTTATTGCCTTTTCGGAAAAGTTTACCTTTCCTGATCTGAGATTCAGTCAAGATAGCGGATAGCTCAATGGCATGTCTAACCGTAGTAGGGTTGCTACCAGTAACAATGTCTTGTACTAAGTCAGGGAGGCCATCAATATACTTTTCAATTGCCTTATCCAAAGGCGTAACCATGGTTGGGCATAAAAGACTTAATTCCTCATAACGGTCCATGTAGGCTCGATGCTCACCACTATCTTGCTTAAGATTGTCGAATTCCCTTTCCAATGCCCTGATCTCATGACGAGGACAGAATTCCTTCATCGTTAGGGCTCGAAGCTCTTCCCTGGTTTGAGCCAGTGCTACATCGGCACCCCTATCTCTCCTCACACCATTCTACCATGTTAAAGCTCGTTTCTCAAAGACACTAGATGCAAATTCAACCTTTCGCTCGTTTGGACACTGAACATGTCTGAAGGTGCTTTCTAGAGTTTCGAACCAATGCAGAAGTGCAGTTGCTCCTTGAGACCCAGAGAAATTTTGATGGCTTAGCTGAGTTGAATGTTTTGAAGTTACATGGAGCATTATTGTTGTTATTGTAGGCTTGGTTAACTTGAGTAATGAGGTTTGGGAGTACAGCAGCCATTTGTTGCGTAATGATAGTTGTTAGTTCGGCATTAGGTATCTGATTGTCACGTCGAGGAGGCATTCTAAAAGAGGAAATATGAGAGAAAACGAGTGAAATGACATTGGGTAAGAATAGAATGTTACAACTACCGACCAAAAAGCATGGATGGTGGTCATTGGTTCGTACCACGAGACAAACAAACGATGCACAAAAGTTGAACAAAGTAAATAGGCCCTCATAATGTATTGCGAAGACATGGTTTAGCCTATAAGTGGATACTCACCCTAAGAGTTCCCAGGTAAGAGTGACTGGTCCGATTATGTGGATTTGTACGAACACTCTAGCCTTAGACAGAAAACTCGGGATACAGGCATCCACTCTTCCAGATTGCGCGTGTTCACACTAAAAGACCCAAACTTTGACGAGATTTTGAAAACTTTGAAGGTTCAAAACCTTATAACAAATCTTCTAAGAAGAGATGATTAGTTTTCAAGTCGGATTAGAAATTTGTGTTCTTGTTGTGGTTGTCACCTAATGATAGGTGACGGTATTGTTTTAAGACTTAAACACAAGATAACTTGTGTTAGGGTCCTTGGAAGGTTATAGTCTAGGTCAAAGCATTACTAATAACCTAATTCCCTATAACCATGGGCTCTGATACCAACTTTTCCGTCACACCACGACCGCGTTAAAACAACAAACCGCGACGGAAACGTCGGGGGGTGTCGTAACAGAATCATTGTTTCACAACACATGGATTAAAGTTTCGTTTTATTGAATTAAGTTTATTACATCGTATTGGAATTAGAGACAAAATAAGAACAAATTGACTTTCATTGTTATTTAAGTCACTAAGGCCTCGTCCATTCCTATGTGAGCATGCATCAATATCATCATCAAACATCATCAACTATGGTACCTGAAACATATGTGAAAATACGTCAGCATAAAAATGCCGGCGAGTACATAGGTTTTGTGTGAGTGTCAGATTCATGGCTCGTTTACATGTTGCAATACCTCATTAGACTACAAGAGTCAAAAGTTATAAACCTTGTTTTGAAAGTGTATAGTATTGCAACATACTTAGCCAACTCAAATTAAGTTGGTTATAGTTTATAAAATCTCGTAACCATGATTCTTAACCAAAAACATTTGTTTAAGTAGACCAAATCGTAAATTTTTCTCGTTATAAAACTCGAATGGTTTATATTGTTAGAAAAACTTTATAGTATAACTTCGTTTTGAAAACATTTGCCCAAGTGATCTAGATAACGCAACGATATATAATGTGTTAAAAGCACTTATATATAGGAAGTACCAGTGGCGTATCCACCATGCTTTTCCACCATGCTTTTATCACATTACACCCGCCCCATTACCTAATCACTTCCCTAACCCAGTGGTTCTAACAGATCAAATAGTTTACATAGATCAAAGAGTTCCAAATGGTTCAAACAGTTCAAATAATTCACATAGATTAAGGAGTTCCAAATGGTTCAAACAGTTCAAATAATTCACATAGATCAAACAGTTCCAAATGGTTCAAACAGTTTAAATAGTTCAGATAATTTAATATAAACCATAGTATTTGTTTAGATTATTCGAAATCGTTTAGCACATATGAATCACCCCAAAACAGTTTAAAACAGTAAAAGAGGGGAACTATGTACTCACTTGAGAATGCTTAGAAGTCCTGAATAACTACCAAGCAATGCTAGAGGGATCACGGAATCAAACGGCACCTAATATAGGTAACTACATTAACAAACCGGACCTAAATCGGAAGATCAGATGGAATGAGGCTTCGTAAACCAAATGAGTATAGGAACTCATGTAATATGGTTTAAGAAAGCCTATATTCTAAAACGGAACCTATCCTAAGTGCTTTCGACCCGTTACGACCCATTAAGGTAGCTTACGCCACTTTAACGCGCCGTTTGCGCAAAACGCGTCCGGACCGCTTAACTAGTCCTATGACAAGTATTATATGCCTTATCAAGTATAATAATGTTGCCTAATTATTTTAGATGTCAAAATTTAAGTTACATATGCTTAAAATGAATTTATGCGCAAAAAGGGCATTTTGGTCATTTTCCTAAGGCATATAAACTACATATCAAACAGCTAACTAAACGAAGTGACCATAAGGTATAACCTCGGAAGGTTATTCCCTATACAACTAGGGTCACTAAACATGCTTGGTCGGATCCTAATGATCGACCAAACGGGTCGGGTTCGAAAGTCTAAGCGGTTGTTTAGACCGCTTATCTTACGACCCTATACAAGCAGTAGACTAAAAGTGACGAGTTAAACATGTTAAAACATGTTTAACTAAGTTAGAAAACAAGTTTGATATCAAAACAAAAGGTTTTGATACCTATGAATAGTTTGGTTGCAAAATACGCATAAATACGCATTTTGACCGAAACTATGATTCGTCACTATGCCTAAGCAACGTGGTAATCAGTAGGTATAGTCACAAAGGACTATGACCATTGTGATTACGCTCACGTTGCGAAGTTCAAACGAACTTCGTGTTGACCATTGACTGGTCAAAGCAGAAAGTCAAACACTGTTTGACGTTGACAAGCAATAAAAGCACGAAAGAAACTTACAAAGGGTCCAAGCTAGGAAGTCTTGATTCAAGTTGTTCAGGTATGAAGTGTTAAACCCCAACTTAGAGCAAAAATGAATCAAGTGTGAGCTGAAATGAATGAAAGTGTTGGGTATTTATAGATTTCAAAGAACCATTAGGATCGTTCCTTGATAATTGAGCTTCAATCTAGGCCTTACACTTGGGCACATGGTTTTACAATACAAGGGGACACTAAAAACAATCAAATACCAGTCCATAGAGTGCAAAACCTGGGGTTAAAAACCATCAAAACCAGCCCAAATGACTAGATTCAATGTTTCTGTCTGAAGGTCTGTCGCGGGCCGCGTAAGAAATAGACAAGGCTTACACGCCCCTCCTATCTATCTTTGACAGATTGTCAAAAATGGTCCCTGCAAGCCAGCCTGAAACTTGGTTTTCAATACATTTTTGACACGTTTATGCCCCGTTAACCCCATTTCAAGGATCTACAATGAATTTAAAGTATAGGGAACATGAAATATGCTCAAAAGCATCTCGGATGTCGGTTCGTTTGGTCGTACGGTTGCGTTGTTCGGTTAATTCTGACGAAACACGAACGGACGTGAAAAACGATCCAAATTACGCGACGAATGGAATTTTATCATGCCAATCACTAAAATAAAATATTTTAATGATTACATAAATTTTTGGATGTCCGGATAAGATCAGAACGTAAGATATGCGTGAAAAAGCAAACTTATGCATTTTTTGACGCTTTTAGTCCCTATTTGACCAAAAGTTTATTTTTGCGCACCAAACAACTCAAAGCCTATTTCTAAGCTATGTAAAGGATAATTAGGGCATATTTAACTTATGATCAAGTTCCAGAATGTTCGTTACCATTCGATTCGGTATACTTTTGCAGTTTGACGCAATTAGTACCTGCGATCGAATAAACTTGATTTCGACACACCAAACCCTCCAAAACTTATTTCTAAGTTATGTAAAGGTTATCTAAGGTATGTTAAGCCTATGTCACTGTTCTGGAGTGTTTTTTTCATTAAACTGATCACATTTATGCATCAGTTCACGTATAACCTTCCAGAAAGCGATTTAAAGGTCGAAATCGAACAAGAATTGATATATGAAATTGATACACATATTTATACAAATCCCAAGTATGAAACACAATATTTCAGTGATCTGGTATTTGTTTGATGGTCGTAGTGACACAGATGTCACAATTTTGCACCAGCAAAGGTCTTCGCCTTTCTCCTTTTGAAGTAGTGTGCAGTTGATCAATCCAGGCCAAGGTATCCGCACACCCGGTTGGTTTGTTCAACAAACACATTTTCTTCAATCACACCATGGAGAAATGTACACTACACGTTCATCTGGTAAACTTTGAACTTCTTGTGGAAGATATAAGGTCATGAATCTTCGATAATCTTTAGACGTGCTGCAGGCGTGAACATTTCGATTGAATCTATCATGTGGACCCGATCAAAACCTTAAACAAACAATTTGATGCTAATGAATTTTCTTGCTGAAGTTATCAACTTCATTCATCATCATTCTTTCTCCATCATTCCATCATCTGACATTTTTGTCTTCTTTTCTTTTTCCCTCTCCATCAATGGCAACAATATTCTCCTAGATGTAACAATGTTTCAGAGCCTTACATCGCCGATCTTGTGCATGGATGCTCCATTATCAACAATCCTAAGACTATCAATAGTTCCTCCTATAACATCCTGCACACTCATTCAGAGATTAGTTGGAGAGGGGGACCCAAGCTTCACAGATTTGGGTCGTCTGTCATCATCGAGAATTATGACATCCATTTCCCGATGATTCAGAATTGACGTAGCTCCCCCTGAAACAGTTACTAGTTTTGGTTTCCAAATCTATTTTTGTTTTTCATTTTTAACTTCTAACTTAACAGACTGTGTTTGGATAATCTCTGGTTTTAAAACCTTTTCAACTTCTTTTCTTTGTTTCTTTTTCTGTTTCTTTTCTCGTTGTTTAGCAAGACTAGGGTCCTGTTTTGGTGAAATAGATCTTGTATGGTAACTGTTACCACATGGGGCATCAACTTTTGCCTTTCCTTTCGTGAGATATGGACAGTTTCTGACAATGTGCCCATACTCACCGCATTCGAAACATGATCTCCGCTCAACAAACCTCGGAGTATTATGACGGAGATTATTTGATGATGAACTTCGTGCTCTCGAGGTACTTGGTCCTACATCACAACAGTTTGTGTGTTGTGTGTAGTTGTTTTGACTGTTTCTTTTCAAAATTTTCTTTTGCATAACAAAATCTGTGTTGGATTTGTTTTCAAAAGATTCAATTTTATCAGTCCCTCGAGACTTCATGAAGTTTATCTTTCGAAGATTTTTTTTATTTTAAGCTCTTTTGCCCTTTCTCTGTCCTTGATTAGCGTGATTTTGCTTTTGTCGAACTGGAAGTTTTTTATTTCCATATTGTTTCCGAACTTCGACTTTTTGGATAGGAGTACACTGAGTTACTACAACTCTTGGGCTCGACTTTCCCAAAAACTTACTGGTTGAATCCTCAAACACTTTATCAATCAAGGATTGATTAACATTTTTAATAGGAAAAATATGTGTTTGAGTAAACTTTGTTGGAACCAATCAACGTATAAAGCAAGTTCGCGTTTTCACAGGTTTCAACATGAGCTTCAGCAATCTCAACAGGAGCATTCACACCCCGTTTTGTTGGAGGATCACAAAGAATGTGATTCTCGAGAGGTATGTCCTCTTCTTTGATTACCGCATCAGACTGTGCTGAGTCAGTATCATCGGATTCATCATCTGGAGAATCAGCATCCTCAAAATAACTAGAGGATCCTGATTTTGTTCAGCAGTTGATACTTTCGTATCTGCTGATACATCCGAATCTGATGAAACTTCCTTTTTGTGACCGAGCCCAGCTGTGAATTCCTCAACGTCTAATGGAACAGATGGCTCAAAGTGAGGCTTATCCTCCTCATCAGGCATTCCAGTATAATTGTGTCTAACATGTGGAGGACACTTCTTATATCCAATGCACGTGACACCTTCTTTCTTTTTCTGTATGTCAATGATGTGATCCAGCACATACCTCGAGTTTGAATAACTGTCTAACTTAAGCTGGATCGCCTCACTTTCACTCTTAACACAGGCCAATTCTTTTTGTGTTTCCTCGAGCCTATTGATGTAATTGTTTATTGCAGTTTGTTTTCTTGAAACCATTTTCTTTAGCTCGGAATTATCTTCTTTTAATGTGTCAATGACCTTTTTAAACTCCTTTTCATGATTTTTATGGAACTTGTTGGCCTCTGTGCATTTTGAAAGATCCACGATCAAACTTTGATTGTGGATAAATGTCACGTCATTCTTGCTTTGCAAATTGTCATATTTGTTTTGCAAATCAGACAATTTGCTTTGCAAATCAGACAATTTAGCACTAAATTTAACACAACTATCACACCTATCAGAACTTGGTTTATCGACACATACCTGACTGGATTCACTATCAGATGTTGACTCATTTTCCTTAGAATCAACAACCTCCCTTGATGATTCATATTGAGATCCATCTTCGCTTGAACTTGACTTGTAACATCTTCAACTGAACAACTGTCATGTTCAGAACTGTCAGCATATCCCGAGGACTCACCATCGCTGACATTTTTGACAATTTCAGCATAAAACGCCATTCTTGTTTGACTACTGTTCTCCAACTGAACTGTCGGATCACAATCGACAGTAGATTTATCCCAAAGCTTGATTTTTGAAGATGGTACTGAACCCTTTTGCTTATAAGAAATTTTCGCAATTAAACTCTTTAGGGATGGAGTTGATGAGGATGGGGGTGTGGGAGAGTGAGCCCATGAAGGCACTAAACCTTTACTCGTATACATATCCGCATTAGGATCAGTTTTCCAACCATACATATCTGTTGCCATGTTCGGTTTACTTTGATGAGAAGGATCATATGATGATTGAGATCCTAAAATGCTTGACCCCCAAAGGTGTGTACTCATGATGAATTGTAAATAACCAAATTAAAAGGTAAATGTGAAGCTTCTGTGAACCTTCTGTAAAATAACTGATATCCACTAAAAATTAGTGTTTACGAATAACTGACCACGAATAACTTTCCCTATCCAAGTTTAAATCCCATGAAAAATGAATGGGTATTGGTAAATTTGTTCCACAAATGAAACAAGATGGATAACTGGCCCAATGAAGTATTGAAACTTACAAAAAACTTATAAGTTTTGTGTCAAGCCCAACTCCAACAAATTACCAGGCCTAACTCCTTATAAGTTATTTGTGGTAAATTTGAAAGCAGGCCCACGAAAAACTCTCCAAAAGAATAGGCCCAAGACAGCCAAATTTACAAATTTACAAACTTACAAACCCACAAATAACTTAATATTTTGTTGATTCCTCAAGTCCACGAAAAACAAAGTGTGTGAATAGGACGAAAAACTCAATCTTTCGTGAAAATGGAAGTTGTTTTCAAATGAATACCAATAATATATTTTTTTTTTATAAATCCCACGAAATACTATAGTCCACCAAGTCTTTCGTAAGCTCAACTCATACTCCCTCGAAGAACCTTCAATTTATAATGCCCATGAAAAATCTGTTGTGACCCACGAATCAAATCCATGAAAAATATATATATTTCGTAAAGACATTCCCAGACGATAAATGTATTTCGTGGGTGATGTTTTTTGGTGAAACAGGAACAAAACAAAAACAAAGTTATTCGTCAAAAAGAGTTCTTCGCCAAATTGAAAATTCGCCGATTGGTTTTTCGTTGAAGAGGGTTCTTCGTAGAACGGTAGGTGAGATCTTATCCAGATCCGGTGAAAGTAGGTGAAATCTTATCCATACAAAAAACACTCCAGTCACTTTTCCGGTGAGCTTGTTCGCCGGAAACAATGGTGAATTGGTTTTAAACTTCAAAACTCAACAACAAAAAGATACTTTCGATTATCTCCAGCCCTTTTAACAAGTTTCAACTGAAAACGTCAAATTTCTGAGATTTAAACCGTATTTTAATCCGAAAAACTGGGTTTTGAGATTTTGTTCAATAAACCTTTTTTTAAATGCTCAAAAACCTCACCGACAACTCGGTTTTCAACAAGAAATCGAGCCTTACGCTCTGATACCACTTGTAGGTCCCGATACGGATCGTCGGACTACGATGACTTCTTGTTTCAGGTGCCGTAACGAGTGTGGAAACCTCGTTTCGACACAAACCGAGATAGAGAGCAAGCACAAAACAAAGATTCAACGATTAATGCGTTGGTGTATTCAAATCAAAGAGTTTCGGTACAAGATAATACAATAAGAATCGACTAAACTCTCTGATGTGCTCTACTAAAACAGTTTACTGCAAGCTGCCTTTTATACAACCTTATCCACAGATTCAACAAAGACCTATACTGGGCCCAACATGAAGCCCACGAAGAATAACCACACCATGAAAGATGTTCTTCGATTAGCACACTTAGGTTTTTCGTGGAAGGATGTGAACGTAGAAGGTTCTTCATTCAAGACGCCTTTTGTGATGTATACATATTCTTCGTGAAAGCAGGGTTCTTCGTTAGTTCCATGCATGTACACAATGGTTTTTTGTTGGAATTCATAATTGCATGCACAAGGGATTTGTTACCAACAATTTCGTAATCACAGTAGATGATCGAAAGATGAGAGAAGAAGAACACAAGAGAAGAGGAAAAACTCAATTCATTCGATACCCCAATCTGTTACAACACACACACACTATATAACTGTACTAACTAACCATTAACCCCCTACACTATAGAACAATTACATCTAGCCCCCTTACTTATTTTGACCCGTAACAATGCTTCCCCCTATAAAACTTTTGACCTCAAAAGTACAAAATAACAAACCAAACCCATTAATCAAAAGTGTCAAAAACAAAAGTGAAAGCTTGACCACCAAACCCCTGCTCAACTTCATGTTTTGATGTAAAAAAGATAAAAATATTTTGTTGAATTGTCACCATATTGACTAAGCCATGTTCCATAGCAGCCACCAATTGTCACCATAGCATGCCAAACTACATCTCCACCTCTTATGCATATGCTTAGCATTTCCCCTTCAAAGACTTTTGTCCTCAAAAGTCCACATATGAAATAAGGCCCCACGAACTGTTCTTTTTCACAGTTAAGCATAAACTTGTTCAATCCTTTCTCCATGTAAGATACTTCCACCTTGTTATTTATAACACCCCTCCATTGTTGCCACTGTTTTCTAGATTCATGTTCTCCAAATACTTGCTCTACCAATGGTTTTGTTATCCACATGACAACCTGATCATATGTAGTGACAAACTGAAGTACTTGTGCTTTTAAGCATGAACCAAAGGTACACCAGACGAGAACATTTGTAGGTATACCCAAACGTTGACCATAATCATTTGGACCAGAAATACCACAATGATTATAAGGAACTTTCTTAACCTCTCTATTCTTTTTTTCCAACATAACCGAACTTTCAATCCATTGCCAACCAGTATCCATCCAATATAACCGTTTCTTCAGCACACCATTATCACTCACATCCCATACCCTGTTTTTGTCAATTTGTTCAACTCTAATCTTGAACTGACTAGTATGTTCAACCCTGTGCAAATAGACTAACCAAGGACTCCATTTGTAGGACCGAGTTTCGTGACCGAAACCGTGATTCGTGTGAGATCGGTTCAAGACGGGAGAGATTAGTGATAAACAAACAACTTCTTTGTATTAATCCGGTAGTATAACATTACAAATCGGCCCGATTACATGATAACCGAACCATACCAAAGAAGTATACATCCGGGGAGAGACCAAGTGGTGATCTCTCCCGGTGAGGTCTCAAACCTCCTAAAATCTCCTCTTGTTGCAAATGGCAAGGGTTTTCTATTTATAGTCACACCCCTTGTCTTGCAAACACACACGGTCAAACAAATAACCCTCTCGTTTGACCACTTCAAACGAGCGGGTCAATACACGTTCGTTTGACCGTTTCACTAACTATTACAAATTCAGCGTAAAATAAAACTAATCTATTCGACAAGCATCGGACACAAAATCTGCATCAACAAATTCCCCCTTGTCCGTTGCTGTCGAATGCTGAAAATGCAACTGCAATCGATCTTCAGTCAAGTATTCATCTTCTCTGTGTTAACAAATTCCCCCTTGACCGATGATCCAGGTAAGTAGTATCTTGACGCTCCTTGTAAAATATTTCCCCCTTAAAGTACGCGTATCCGTGTTGGGTGTTGTGCAATTTCCTCAATTGACCGATCTTCCAATACTCCAATCAGCATTTGATAAGGGTTCCAATCTTTAAAAACTGCATCAAGTCTTGATCTTGTCATAAGAACTCTATTTCATACAAGCATACTACATTGATAGAGATTTCTGGTGAACTGTCTTCTGTAAACCGTCTTTGTGGAATCGACCAAGTAATGCACTTTAATCTTCAGCATCAACACTCAGGAAAGTCAGCTAGACCAAGTGTATCCCTTGCAAGCTCAACCAGCATGCTTAGTTGAACTACATCCAGATCTCATTGTCTCGCCTTTGTGAAGTTGACCACGTAATGCACTACGGATCTTCAGCATCAGTACTCAGGAAGTCAGCTAGACCAAGTACATCGTTTGCAAACTCAACGAATTGAGTTACCCCCAGATCCCAGTAAAATCCCAAAGAAACATCAAACCCAAAATCGAATCCTGCAGGTCTTCAGTCTTGAACTATCAGCTTTCATAAAGATTCCCCAGGTCTTCAGTGAACAGCGCTTTTGTAACTACTGTAGACTTTAGAAACCTGTATTTTTCCGTGCAAAACCCTTCACGCTGGCTGGAGAATTAATTAAAATCCTCAAATATGTGTATGTGCAAAACATTCCACGCCGAACCATTTGTATCACCAGAAAATCACAAACTCTACCACCTGTGATTGCGTTTAGAAATTTACCGAAGAAATTCAACATTTGAAAATTTTTTATCCCCCCATTTCTTTGGTAAAATCTCTAAACCTTAACAGATTCTCTCCACTTCAAAGAAACTGTCGTCAAATGTTCAGCAATTCCCTCCACTAAGCGGAACTGTCGTCAATCTTCATTGAATGTTCTCGGTTCCGAAAAATCACGAAAACGACTTTCTTCTTTGCATATTCTAGTTGAATAAGAACGTCCCCTAGTACCCCGTAGGATCCGACTTGTATCCCTCCAAAGACTTTGTGAACTCGTTAGGACCGGTATTGACATTCTAGGTTCATTCATTCGTTACCAAATGCGAGAATATGACAATAAACAAAAAGATTTCTTCGTTGCATATTCTAGTTGATAAAGAAATTTCGCCTAGTACCCCGTAGGATCCGACTTGTATCCCTCCAAAGACTTTGTGAACTCGTTAGGACCGGTATTGACGTTCAAGGTTCATACGTTCGTTTTCAAATGCGAGAATATGACAATAAACAAAATGCTTTCGAACATTTACGAATAACCGGTAACAATCATAAACATTGACGTGCGGAAGTGAACATACCGTTCTGTTTTTGGCCCATAATAGTCGCGTCACCATTTTTGACATTTGCATCGGTAACCGTGACTACCCCACATTTTTCAAACTATCATCATCTTTTGTTTTCATCATGCCGCATCATCCCGCGCGCTCCCGAACCCGTAAGAATTTGTCGTTGAAGCATGATTCAAATCAACTTCACGAACGATCTGGATCCTTCGAAACAGAAGATATATGCTGGACGAAAGATATCCTTCGAGCTGATCAGACTTTTCGAAAGATGGATCAGGTCGAAAGATATCCTTCGAGCTGATCAGACTTTTCGAAAGATGGATCAGGTCGAAAGATATCCTTCGAGGATCATCTTTCGAAGTTGTTGAGGGTTCCCACAAATATCTGGTATCTTTCGATCCGGATCAGGTCGAAAGATATCCTTCGAGGATCATCTTTCGAAGTTGTTGAGGGTTCCCACAAATATCTGGTATCTTTCGATCCAGATCTGGATCCTTCGACCCAAAGTCTCATCTTTCGAGCACCTTTTTCATCTTTCGGGGTATGAAGAAACCCTAGTTTCTTTAAGCAGCCGCCAAGAACATCAAGAACACAGCCTCTGTTCAATTTTTGCAGATTTGACGAAAACACTTTGTATACAATTTTTGATGATGATAACTTGAATATTTAGGTGAAAGACATAAAACCCACACTCGTTTCAGCACAGATCTGAATATTCGGGTCCAGATCTCAGTTTTTCTCATTTTCACCCAACTTTTCTTCTTGAACAAAAATCACTAAAATCATAGATCTAGAGCACATGTGACTTAGTAAACGGTTAGTTTTACTAAATCAGGCACCATGGCTCTGATACCAATTGTAGGACCGAGTTTCGTGACCGAAACCGTGATTCGTGTGAGATCGGTTCAAGACGGGAGAGATTAGTGATAAACAAACAACTTCTTTGTATTAATCCGGTAGTATAACATTACAAATCGGCCCGATTACATGATAACCGAACCATACCAAAGAAGTATACATCCGGGGAGAGACCAAGTGGTGATCTCTCCCGGTGAGGTCTCAAACCTCCTAAAATCTCCTCTTGTTGCAAATGGCAAGGGTTTTCTATTTATAGTCACACCCCTTGTCTTGCAAACACACACGGTCAAACAAATAACCCTCTCGTTTGACCACTTCAAACGAGCGGGTCAATACACGTTCGTTTGACCGTTTCACTAACTATTACAAATTCAGCGTAAAATAAAACTAATCTATTCGACAAGCATCGGACACAAAATCTGCATCAACACCATTGTACCACCTTATGAACACACATCCTTGCATTACTTGTAGCATCTAACAATTCCAACTCATTCAAATCCAACAGTAACTGATTTCCATATTTATCATTAGTATATGCTAAACCACTTGATTCCTTGTCTGGGTCCCTTTTTATTTTACTACTAAGTTTCTCAAGTATGTCAAGAACCCCTTCCATACCCCTAACTTGAATTGAAGAATCCGTTTTACACAGATTAAATGATTCTTGAACATGAATATTAACTTCAAAAGTGTTAAACGAATCATCCAAATTTTCTGGAATCTTGTCATGAAAAAATTTAGTTGTTTCATTAAGGTTTCCTTGGATATCATTCTCATTTTCAGATTTGTCCATAATTTGAGTCTCATAATTTGAGTCTCAGTTTCACCTCTAAAATTTTCATGCATTTCTTCGAACACCTTGTGGACAATTCCATCATACACCTTATCTTCATTACTAACTTCATTCTTTTCCATTATTTCATTGATACTTTTCCTAAAATCAAACACCAAATCCTTTATGTATAATGACAACTCAGGATCATAAGGAGATAGTGTATCACTCAGTTTATTTGCATCCAATTTCAAAGCTAAAGAAATGTAGTCTTTCACATTGTGAAAACTATATTGATGCCATGTTATGAAAACATCTCTAATTTCTGGTTCAAGACCATCAATAAAGAGGTATATAGCATAACATTCACTAATTTCTTCAGGACTTTTAACCTGATTTAACAAAAATTCGAATTCCTCACAATAGTTCTTAACCGTACCTTCTTGCCTTAGTCCCATAATCTCTTCCACTTCTAATTCCATCGTCAGTTTGTTGTTGCTGCTCTGAATCATCAAATTTGATTAATGCCCGTTGTTCTCACATCAATTGCTGAATTATCTTTTGTTCTTGAATCGCCGGTGAATTGCTGTTGATACGAATCACCGGTATATCTTGATTGTTGCTGTAAGGAATCCTTTTGTTGCCCTAACTTTGATTGTTGCTGAAGAAATTCGAACCCTAACCCACGGTCTAGAGGATAGGAAGCTCTGATACCATTGTTACGAACAATTTCGTAATCACAGTAGATGATCGAAAGATGAGAGAAGAAGAACACAAGAGAAGAGGAAAAACTCAATTCATTCGATACCCCAATCTGTTACAACACACACACTATATAACTATACTAACTAACCATTAACCCCCTACACTATAGAACAATTACATCTAGCCCCCTTTACTTATTTTGACCCGTAACAGGATTCTTCGAGAGAATGAATTGCATGTGATGATGACATCATCATCATGATGTCATGTCATTCTCGCACGTATCGGTCGTTGTCTTCGTCGCTCGCATCTTGTACGCCGAGTCTAACTGACGGAGGAATGTCACGACGTTGGGCTTGAGCCGAACCGAACCAAGCCACATCCACACAAAACTGTATCAACAGCCCAAGAATTATAATATTACTTTAAGCCTCAGTATGTAATATACCTAACTTAGCAAATTATTATCACAATTTATAATTAGTCGAACAAAATTGAGGATTTACCTAATATTTAAACCATGAACCCATCTCCAAACCAAAATGACCTATCACATTTTCATAAATCATGAAACTTCAATTTTTTTATGGCCATATGATTGATCACTTCGTTGTCAAAGTACTAACATCGGGTTCACTTTGACTTTCTCCGTCTCAGAGAAGGTTGACCACCAACTTATTTTCTCATGTACCCCTTGTAGGGATGAAGCTTCATTTGAGATGGCCATTCGTTAGTATAGGCTCCTAGTCACTAATGTATGCTAGCTTCGCCTCTTCTCCTCCCCATTATATTTAGACATTCCAACGCAAAATGCCAAATTCTTTAGAAGAGTAGCACTTTATCTTGATTTTGTCCTTGGTTGCTACACTAGGTTCGTATCGGGGCTAATTTGAATCTCAACCTTTGTCGCCCTCGGCCTCAACCAAGTCCACTCAAGGTGTAACTTGAACCTCTTCCGTTGAGCTGTTTGAAGAATCTCTCTCGTCTTGTTGTGTTGGACAAGCTTTACTTAGCTTGAGTGAGCAGCAAACCTTACTCTCCCTCTCATTCTTAGAAACAACGAAGCCTCTCTTGGTGGATCATTACACGACCTACGACATCTACTACTGATTATAGCTCAACGTGTATGTGGAGTAAACAATATGTACAATTTAAGTAAGGACGAAAACTGAAATTTCAAAATACAACAGGAATGATTAGTGTAATGTACTTAGAAACTAATACACTTCTATTTATTATGGTCACTCGATGGAAGCAATTACAACAAACCAAAACTACTAAGACCACCCGTAGTGGGGCAGTATTTGGGCGTGAAGTGCCCCGAGGGGAACCATTACGGTGGGGCGTTGTTTTGGGTTTTTTGCTTTGGGCGTGTTTTAAAAAATGCCTTTGATTTGTAAAATTGACCAATGAGAAGTGAGGACCGTTGATTATTTGTTTTAATTTAAAAAAAAATAATAATTGGTTAATCATGGAATTGGGCATTATGGGGCACTATGCCACTACACCCATTTTAACTTCAAGCCCATAATGCCCCTTGGCTTACTAGGCGGCCACGTGTCACTTCATGCTCAAGGGTGGGGCATTTCTTTCACTCACCACTACACGTGGTCTAACTGAGCAACTAATAATACAACTGAAACTGTATTCTAATACATTCCATGAAGCTTGCAAACTCATTTAGTCACTCATCATATGCTTTTATACTTGTTCTTATAGAAAGTAGAGGCTATGGTCCCTCCTCCTTGTAGAGAAGTGAAGAACGCAGCGGGCAAAACACCAAAGGAAATATTCTATGAAAACCATAAGGATCTATTTGACGAAGGTGAGAAGTGGATAAAAGAAACAACTAGTCGGTCCATGGTGGTAGCTACACTTGTAGCTTCTGTATCATTTTCGGTAGCCATTTCAATTCCTGGTGGGTATGACCCAAAGAAAGGTTTTCCTCGATTAATCACTAACAACAACTTCATTCTTTTCATTATAATTGATGCCTTTTCTTTCTTCTTGTCTTCAATTTCAATCCTCATATTCCTATCCATCAGCTTTTCTCATCACAATGTGAAACAATTCAAATTTTTTTTACCTACGCATCTGTATTTAGGTCAGCTGACACTTTTGGGATCTATACTAGCCTTAATGGGTGCTTTTCTTATGAACCTATCTACTATGTATAAAGAAAAATCTAAGCTGTTTGAATCTTCCGCAAACTTGGCCTTTATATTCTATTATCAGATTGTTGCTGGTTTCATATTATTAATCGTGTCAACATATCGTCAAAACTACTTATTTCGGCAGAAAAAACGTATGCTTTACTAGAAAACCCACACTATAGTTTGAATTTGAAGTTCCGTTTGAAGATTATTCCTTGATGGCCATTTGTTTTCCCCGTGAAGAATTATCTTTTTTTATTGTTTCATGTTGTGTGTGTTGTAAAACTCGTGGTATCATGTAATTTTTTCTCCTTGCGTTACTTATTTTGCTTCTATGTAATTCAAGTATCTCGTTTGTTGTTAAATTACTTCAAATGTGAACATTAACAGTAACACAAGTCGAGTATTGGCAACGGACAAAATCATATCATAATTTGTGATGGTTTCGCGACACAAATTCTTTTTTCTGATCACATTTCTGACGACAGTTCACTACAAAACAAAGGTTTTTTTGAAAAGCGAACCGAAAAAACCGAACCAAATAAAAAACCGGTGGGTCGGTTAATGGTTTTTTTGAAAACTGAAAGTAACCGGTCGTTTGTGGTTATTATTTTTTGCATACCCACCGTAACCAAACCGAACAGTCATGTAATAAATCTTGTAGGATTTAGAACTTTTCACGATATTTTTAATATTTAAAGTTTTTGACTTATGATTTTTATGGGTTTTTCATATCATTTTGTGGTTTTGGTGGAATGTTTATATGAATTTATGGAATATATCATATCACTTTATTTGAATATTTGATAATAATTGGTATTAATATTATAGATTATATGTATTTTTTAATACTATGTAATTTACTAATATATACAAATATGCAATAACAATTTATTTCATGTTAAAAAAAATATGCTATTTTTAGCTAAGTTAAATACACGGTTAACCATCCATAACCGACTGCTATAACCATCAAAACCGAATAACCACAACCACCATAACCGATCGGTTATGGTTATGGTTATCCAATAACCGACATCGCGGTTATGGTTATGGTTTTTGGTCAAAACCGACCCATGCACACCCCTAGTGGGTAGTATGTAGTTTGCGGATCACTGACTTGTACGTACACTGACTCGTATTTTCAAGCGGTGGAAACAACCAATGGAAAATCAGCGATTGAAACTATCATTCACCACCATACAAACGTAGAGCAAATATTATAGCATTCACATCCATTCCATCATATTTTCACCCTAAATTACACTAAAAAACACTAGATTTTCTCTTCTTTTCAATTAAATAAATTTTTTTATACCTTTATCATTACATTTTTTCCCTCTTCCACTCACAACCACTTTTAAAATATATTAAAAAATTATAGGTGGTGAACAGAGTCCCCAAAATATACCGATGAACAGTAACATTTTCTCTCTACTCCACTCACAACCATTTTTTATACTCTTTATATTATAAAAACTCTACACACATAATTTGATGTCATGGATGTGAATGCTCTTAGATGTCCATGTACCTAATTTAAAAACGAAAAGAAAAGGTACGTTTTTGTAATCAGGAAAATTTGATTTTAATAATCCCAACCTTAACCTATTGACCGAGGATAATCACAACTCAAAAAATGTTTACCTATAGTCCTTACTTTGAACATATATTTTTTTTTCTTTTGGCGATCGCATACTAACTCATACTAACTAAAAATTAACCTAGTTAGTTTTTGCTGACGTGGACTGCCACATAAACTGTCTACATTTGCGAAACATTGCCACATAAGCAGTCCACGTCGTCAAAAACTTTGGTTTCTTTGTCACGTAAGTAGTCCGCGTCATCAAAATGTGATTTTTTGCCACATAACCACGTCAACAAAAACTAGTTGCGTCAACTTTAAGTTAGTATGGAATCAGTAGAAGAAAATATGTTTAAAGTTAGCACTGCACTCAACAAATTCTTAAGTTGAAAATAATACCGGCCATTGACTCAAAGTTTTAATCATTAAGATCCAATTTAATAATTCCAATATGATTTCAAAATACCAACATGTTCGGAAAAGAAAAAGTGAAACAAAAGAAAATTATAAATTTAGTACCTTCTACACAATGTAATCAATTAAAAAATAAATATATTGTTTGTTTTACGAGCTGAGCTTGTTGATTTTTAATGATTTCACTTGTTTGTTTTAGTGACACGGCCGTTAAGTGGTATGGTCCTAAATTTAGTGCAAAGCTTTCTAAAGTTTGCGCACAAAGGACCATATTCAGACATAACAAAATTATACTTAGCCTTAACAAGAGCATACACGCAGCCCAGACCTACACATGCAGCACAACCACAGCTAAGACAAGTACAAATAGTATAGATGATAGGAGCTGTAGCCAATTAGCATTTATCAGGCCCTAGCTAGACAACTCCCACGATGACCAATCTTGCAGAAGACAAGAAGTAAAAAAGAACGGTGACGTGGAACCAATTAGGTTGCACTGTTCACTGCTCAATTATTTGTTTTGTGTTTTTTCTTTTAATCATTAAACGTAATTTAATGAGTATCAGCTGAAAATCACAAACACCCCTAGATGTGTCTTAGTAAAACAAATAATTTAGTAAAAAGCAAAAAAAAAAAAAAAAAAAAAAAAAAAAAAAAAAAAAAAACAACAACAACAAGAAAAAACTAACTAGCAAAACGTAAAGAAAAACAAAAAACAAAAAGAATTGTGAAAAAGCCACAAAACTAGAAAAAATGAATAAGTATGTAATTTTTTAAAGTTTCAATAAAAAATAGGGATAAAAAAAGTCATTATATAACTTGTTTTTAATGAAAGTAATCAAAATGGGTAAATTTACAATTTTATTAGTTAAGGAAGAAATATATGCAATTTTAATTTTAAGTTGGGTAAATACGCAATTAATAAGTTTTTAAGGGGAAATATATAATTATCCCACGGTTTATTGTGGCCATGTTTCTTCCCAAGTCTGAAAAAATTGATAGCATTATCCAATTCCAGTTTGGAGAGCTTCCAGTGAGATACCTTGGAGTTCCCCTAATATCCACTAGATTATACCATAAACACTGCATGCTATCGATTGATAAAGTTAAAAAGAAAATCCAGGATTAAAGAAACAAATCCCTCTTGTTTGCGGGCCGCATCTAACTCATCAGTTTGGTTCTCAATTCCCTTTTAGTTTATTTTGGTCTAAGGTTTTCATTCTCCCTAAGTTGGTTTCCAAAGAACTTGAAAAGCTCATGCGGGGATTCTTATAATGCCATGGAGTGATGCAATGTGGTAAGGCTAAAGTTAAATAGATGTGTGCCTTCAAGGGGGCTTGGGTGGCTCTTGTATCAAAACATACCTGGAACATTGTCACAAATAAAATTCTCTATGGACGGGTTAAAGCCTATAAATTGAAGACGAGAAATTTTTGGGACATAAACAACAAGTCGGATACCTGCTGGAGTTGGAGGAAAATTCTTGACCACCGCCTCCTGATCCAGCCTCTTGATCTTGATCTTGATCTTGATCTTGATCTTGATCTTGATCTTGATCTTGATCTTGATCTTGATCTTGATCTTGATCTTGATCTTGATCTTGATTTGAAACTATATCATCCATAAAATTGGTGATGGTACAAATGTTTTGACCTGGTTTGATAATTGACATCCTATGGGTCCCCTGGACCAGTTTCTTAGTCACCAGAAGATGCATGAGAACTCGCTAAATGCTTGCTCTTTGGTTGTTCGTAGTGTAGCTAATGGTGGGTGGAACATTCCTCAAGACTCGCACACTAGGTTCCCTCTTGTTTTCTGTCACACCCTGACTCTTGCGGAAGCGTGGTTATTGGTGTGACTTCTTAATACCATAGCATTCAATCATAACATTGCTATATGATAAAACCAAAAGATATTCATCCATAAAAGTTAAGTTTGAAAGTACCACAACATACTTGTTTGAAAAGTTGACACCAAACTTAAGTTACAAACCACAACATGTTCAAATGAGTTCATCAAGACTCGACAAAAGATCTTAAATAAAACCGGGTTTAGAAACATGTATCCCGTCCAGGAAGAGGATACATCTTCTAAACTCTACGACCACGGATGACAACTTTTATTTATACGCAGCTTGAAACACATGCATACACCTGCCAGATCCACTTAGTTCCTGAAATACATGTAGTTTAAAAATATCAACAAAAGTTGAGCGAGTTCATGTGTATGTGTATGTGTATGAATAAACCTTTAAAGTATGTCTGTATGAATGAATGTCCCTGGTATGTATCAATAAGGAAAAAGAGATCACCAATGGGTTGCAAAGCCAATGGTATGTGTGAAAATGGTGCAGGAAAACTCAAACCTAGCAAATTTGTACCGGGCCTCCGGCTGGAAGACATTGTCACCCTATGGGCCACCCTGGTCCCCATGGGTGTGGGCTCGCTACACACAAATAGATCTATCACTCATGTCCCTCGGTCCTACGACGAGGATTAATGGCCTTAAGTGTTATACCCACGTTTCACATGATCTAGCAGTAACCCTCCTTAAGCTAATCATACCATGTATAAAACGTTTGTAATAACTGTAGCATGTATTTCACCCCCGAAGTATAAAACTGAAAACAGTAAAAAGAAAAGGGGGACATGAACTCATAGTAATGCGTCTTCAGTACTACTGGCAACTCAATCTCCTCACTAATCACGACTACCTACAGTGTACTAACGTCTATTAGACGAACGGGCCGTGCCTTGGCTTAGAGTTTAACGTTTTTGAGTTGCGTTTCTTATGTTCCCAATATTATTCCAAGTTATAATTACTCGTTAAAATAATAATCATTTTAACTTTAAATTATATTTAGTTTTGGAATAATTGTTTAAGCAATATTTCTGTATTAATACTTCTCAAGTATTTAACTTCGTATTTCCTTCCCAAGGATGGGGGTATCTCATACATGCATATTTGTACTATTGTATTTGTAGTTTCCAAATTAATATATTTTCAAGTCCCACTTTAGAAAATATATATAATAACTTATTTTGTCCCAAAAATAATGTATTGTCCAGAAAATATATATTTTTCCCAAAAATCATATATCTTCTAAATATTCCAAGAAAATATATTTTAACTTCCCGAAAATAATATTTTCCCTTTTGTCGAAAATACAATATTACTTTTGTAATATTTACAAAACTCATATTTTCATTTCTTGTATCCAAAACATTATTTACCAAAAGTATATTTGTAACGGTATTTTTCGGAATAATTTGTAAGTTACGTTCTATCGTTCGGTTCCACAATATTATGTGTGTAACTTATATATTTATTCCTTGATATTCTTAGTATTGTTTTGGATAGTAAATTTCATGGTATTTGTTAAGTTATATTATTTTACCCTAAAATAACATAACTATTTCACCAAGTATAAAAATATTCACACAAGTGTCTTTAATGTAAATATATATTCTAAATACATATTTATCCATTTTTATTTATAAAAACCAACCTCCAATACTTGTATTTTGTAACAAAATCTATGGCAAAGTTTATATTGAAAACCATAGTTAAAACACACTTGTTAATATTTGTTTAGAAAATATTTTCTAAGTGTTTATATTTTTAGAAAATTTTGCCATAGTTTCCCTTGAAAATGGAGGTGTCCATGCTATTAAAGCATATCATTTTCTTTTCAAAAATCATCATAAACAATCAACAATCAATCCCTAAACAACTTTCAATTTACCAAATGCAAAAAAAAAAAAAAAAAAAAAAAAAACTATACAATTTACATAACAACATGAACTTGATCTTTCACAAAAACTCGTAGTAACTTGGTAAAGTGTTTAGTGGGTTTAGTTACCCTTTTAAGTGTGTTTACTTCATTAAAAATCCCATTCTTGGAAGATTTGGGTGTTTACAACTTGTAAACACATTTTACAAAAACGCTTCTTTATGAAATCTTCTTGTTTCTCTAGTGTTTCTAAACTTGTTTTATCACCAAAAATAATATAAGTTTAAGTAGGACCAAGGTCTTCTAAAAATCACGTTTTGAACTTGGTTCTTTTGGAAAACCACTCATAAATCTTAGATTCACAAGATTACTAGCTTACTTTGTTTATTATTTTTCAAGAAATCATCTTATCATTCAAGTTCATGCTTATATATGAGGATGATCTTCTTATGTTATCACATAATCATCCTCTTACTTGCTAGATCATGTGTTTAATCACAATCTAGCAAGCTCCTTATGATGATCAACATCATAATCTCAAGTAAATAACAAGCAAACATCATTCATACACTAAACAACATAGTTTCATCACTATTTCATCATATATCAAGCTTATGTTAGAGTTTTATGAGTATGTCTTTTAATGTTCTTGTGATTAACAACATGCTACATCTTTTAACCAACTAAAATAGAAGTAGCAAAGGGTTACAAAGGTCTTACTACTAGCTCTATGGCTAGGGATGAACTCTTGAAGATGAAGGTGACAAAGATGGTGGATAAAGCAAGTAAGAAAGGTCCTTGATGATCCACAAGCTTCACACTTCATTAGACACCTTCTTACACCCTTGGATGGTCTTGGAATGGTTGGATGGTGGATGAAAAATGGTGGTGGTGGTGGCACTATGCTCGGCCGAGAGCAAGAAAGAGAGAGGGAGAGAGAAGAGTTGTGGTCAATGATAAGGAGGATGATCTAGTGGTTCCTTCTTATAATTTCCAACAAATGTTTATCCAATGGTTCTTATGTTTCAATTAGTACAAGCATAATCTTCTTGCTAAATCAATTAGAGATCACATAAGATCTAGTAGGATTATGTAGCATCCACCAATTAGGCTATGTGGCCGATTTCTAGTGTGAGGGGGAGGGGGTGTAAGTGTAAACTTGGATCATAGATAGGTTAATTAGTTGGAAGTTAAGTGTATTAGTTTAGGTGTTATGCATAAGGCATGTTATATAGTGTGTTAAGGGGTTCGGGGATCATAACTAGCCAAGAAATAATAAAACAATGCTTCTAGCAATATTTTGGTGTTTCGGGTAATGTCCGGTTGTTCGGTTAGATACCGGTTCGTTAAAGTGTCAAGCTATTCCGTTTAATGATCTTTATGTTACTTTTTGTGACACTTTTAATTCCCGACACTTAGGAAAGCATTTAGGACCATTTAGTCATATTTTTACATGAAACTAGCAAATTGAAATGCTGATTTTTGCTGAAATGTGCAGAATTCTGCACTTTGGGTGAGTTTTAGGCACTTTCTGGCACTTAAACTATCACCTAGTGACACAGTTTTATGGTTCTTACTTCCCTACACACCGTACTAGTGTAGTAACTTGTCTCTGGCCCATACTGGGTCTTAAAACACTGTCTGTCTAGGTACTGAATGTCCTCAACATTTTCTGAGTTATCCGCTAACTGTGCTAGCTGTGCTAGCTGTGCTTTGTGCATCGTTTATGTCACTAAGTGTTTGTATGTAGTAATGATGTGACAGTATGAAATGTGATGCACATGTAAGTATGATGCAGAAATCAGAAAGCAGTTTAAGTCATAAATTGTAATTCAGCACAGTCATTAAGCAATAATCAATATTAATTAATTGTACGGATACCTGTATTTATGAGGGTTGTCACATTCTCACTCTGTTAAGAAAATTTCGTCCCGAAATTTAACTTCTGCTACTAGCTGCAGGGGTCTTGGGGAACAAATGTGGGTATTTTGCTTTCATGCGATCCTCATGCTCCCAAGTGAATTCTGGGCCGTGTCGCGCGTTCCAACGAACCTTGACGAGTTGACACTACTCCTGCGTGTTTTGTCAACCTTCCAATCAGTAACCTCAATAGGTTCTTCAGTAAAGTGGAGTGTGTCGTCAATGTGAATTTCATCGGCAGGAACGACAACTGTTTCTTGAGTTGGACTCTTTTTCAGGTTTGATACATGAAATGTATCATGAACGCCACTTAGTTCTGCGGGTAGATCCAACTTGTAAGTGTTGGTGTATATGTCTGTCGACTTCGTCTTGTATCGAGTCTTGTATTAGATTAGAAAGATCAGGGCACGAAATACGAGAATTGTGTGAGTGTGACCATTTCGCATGAAATGGGACAAGACCATTTCACACGAAATGGATATACTTCATTTCGCATGAAATGGGTTTTGCCCATTTCATACGAAATCAGTTGTCTATATATAGTGTGCCTGTTCATTTCATTGGGAACGATTCTCATTCCGGTGCCGAAGTGCTGCCGAAGTGTCTACTCGCTGTAAACGCTGTTTTATCAATAAACAAGAAAATTAGAGTGAATATCAAGCTGTAATCAAATCTGTATCATTGAATTCCGCCTTTGATATGGATTGAACTCTTCTGATAGACTCGTTCGGTTCGATTCTCGATCCTACAAGTGGTATCAGAGCTCAGGAGGAAGAGTTCTACCGAATTCAGCTTGATTTCATCAAATTTCTGACTTCTACACCTTCTTTTTCAAAATTTACAAGATTTTACGGATAAAATGGATTGAATTTCACATATAACGTGCGAAACACTGTTTTAACAATTCCTTGAAATAATTAGACCAAAAATCGACCTAAAACTTGTTCAAACTTTTAATTCGCTTGAAAACATGCTCGAATAGATGACATCAGCAACATTTCGTACGAATTGATCTTTCCTTTTCGCACGAATTAGCCTCATTTCGTTTCAAAGGATCATTTCGCTTGAAACATAGTTCATTTCGCATGAAAAGGACATGGTAGACTTCATTTCGCACGAAATCAACTATTTCGTGTCAACGTTTCTCATTCGTTTGAAAGATTGTCATTTCGTACGAAATCACCATTTTGCTCGAATTGTTCATTTCGCTCCAAAAGTCATTTCGTACCAGATTCATTTCGTTTGTGCATTTCGTGTGAAAATCTGAATTTGTGAGTTTTTAAACCGAATCATGGAAGAAGAGTTTTACAACGCATTTGCTACAGCCCCGAGTACTCCTGTTACAATTGCTCAGAGTGTGAACATGGAAAATGAAACAAGAACGTTACAGAAACCTCCAAAATTGATGGGCATTGAAGAATACTATTGTTGGAAAGATCGGTTTGAAAATTGGGTTCAAGCAAATCATTTGAGGTCTTGGGAATTTATTGAGAAAAAAGTAATTTTAAACCTCATACAGATATGGGAGTTGTCAAAACTATTTCTGAATTGTCGGACAAAGAGAGAGACATGTACAAAGCAGAAAAGATGATGATCAGTCTACTTCAGCAAGCTGTAAAAGAAGACATCTTTATATTACTTCAACACGATAATACTTCACGTTCGATTTGGGAAGCACTTCGAATTAAGTTTGAGGGTAGTACGGAGATGATCAGGAGTAAGAAATCACTGTTAAAGAAAGAATTTGATCTGTTTACTAACTTGCCGAATGAATCTACAAAAAAACTCATTGAAAGATATAGTCATTTGGTTCGATCAATGTCATTGTTAGATATCAACAAAGATCGAGAAGAATAGGTTGACAAATTAGCTGATGCTTTACCTCAGAAAGAATGGGGTACGTATCTGATGATATTAAAGAACACTGGAGAATATGATAAATTGACAATTTCTCAGTTTATTGAAAAGCTTGAAGGACAAGATCTTGAACAACAGAAGATTGCTAGAATGAACAGTCCAAGTGGTCAACAAGACATCAAGATGTACTACAAAGGGAATGTTCAGAATGTTGAAACTAGTCCGAAGGTCCAAACTGCTTTTAGTGCAGAAAACTCATCTGGATCAGTTAATCAAAGTCCATTTAGCAATAGTGGTTTTTCTTCATACTCAAGTGTTAATCCAAATGTTTCAAACTCATGTCATCAGTTCCAAAGCTCAAACAGCAGTAATGGTCATATCTTACACTGCAACATCGCGTTGCATCTTCAGAACGATCAAAATTTCTCTGAAGAGCTTGCTAAAGGTCATATGGCATTAATTGCTACAGTATTAGAATCATATGAGGGATTGGTTGCAGGAAGGATCAGAAATCCTATGTTGACCAAAGAGGATTACGATCAGATCGATGCTGAGGAAATGGAGCTTATGGATATTAAATGGTGTTTAGCGAGTGTTTTGAGGAGAGCTGAGAAACTTAAGATGATTACAGGAAGAGATGATTTCCGTGATGCTAATGTTTCTACTTTAGGTTTTGATAAATCTAAAGTTAGTTGTTTTCGATGCAGGGAAAAAGGACATTTCAAGAGGGAATGTACTAATCGAGAAGTAGGAGGAGCTCAGAATCCGTTCGGGAATAATGATTATTATCGGAAAGCTATATAACATCAAGTTGCTCAACAACCATCATCATCAAATGCTATTGAAGATGGAAAGAAGAAGGCGATCGAGGAGTCAACAAAGAGAGCTTATTATGGTATAATAGATCAAGATGATGAGAAAGTGTCAGAAGGTTTTAGCTGGGACAAATACATTCCACCTGATTCCAAGCTTGGAGCATTCATTGCTCAAATCATTCAAGAGCCAGATTTGATGAAGGAATGGATGGATATGGTTGATAATAATCAGAAAGTTCAATATGAAGAGTTTGTTTCTTCAGAAGAAAGCTCAGAAAAGACAACAGTCTTTGATCAATCATCAACTGATAGCAGTGATGATGAAGAAGAAATGCAAATAAACATTGGAAAAACTCTATTATCTCCTGAAAGTTTTAAATTTTATTTTGCAGATAGAGTGAAGAAGCTAAAGGAGAAGCGAGCAACAAAGAACCAGAATAAGGTAAAATGCGAGAATGTTGCTCAGGAAGAGAAGTATGAACAGAGTGAAGAAGTTGAAGCAGAAAAGATTGTCGAAATTGAAAAGATTATCGAAGTTGAAAAAGTTGTTGAGATCACGAAACCTTGTTTAAAATGTTTGGAACCATGCAAACAATGTGAAGATAAGGATGAGAAGTAGTGTGAGCTTGACAAGATGAAGGAAAAATTATTGTTTGATGTCAATTATGTGAAAGAATCGTATGATGTGTTGAACAGAATGGTGAATAGTTTACAAAAGACTAATTCTGAAAGAGAAGATGCTTTAACCATGATGAATGCAGTGATGATGTCATAGCAGAAGGCTATTAATCACTATATTGAAGAATGTGCAAAGTTGCAGCAAGAGTTGGAGACTGAAAAGATAGAAAATGAAAGAATCAGACGATTGCTGCAAAGTTATTCAAGTTCTGATTATTTGATTGACATAATTTATCCAACTGTTGCAGGTTTTGAGGTATTCCAAGAAAAGAAGACTGAAGAAAAGGATATTGGTAACAAACAAAGTGCAAATTATAACAAGTGTCCACCTCCGATCTGGGAAGGTTATTATCCTAGAAAACCAAATGAGGAGCAAGTTAAAAAGGTAGTCAATATAAAATTGAAGTCTGAAACAACTGATGAGTTACCAGAAAGTATTGACATCACGTTCACATCGTCTTACACTAATCATGAGTCTGAGTTAATAAAGAAAGTGGTCGATCAGGTGTTGGATAAAGATGAGGAGTCAGAGTCAAAGGCTGAGTCTGAAAGTTCGAGTTCAGCGGTCAACAGTTCAAAATCATAGGTCAAAAGGGTTTACAATAAAGAATTTATGTTATCAAAATCTAATTTGAATGACGAACCAATCAAAGTGGCATATACTTTGAATGATTCAGACAAATTATATTCTGATGAAGAATTTCCAATAAGAGGTGTTAAAACTGAAATTATAAAAAAGGTTTTCAAATTAACAGAAATTAATATTTCTGAAATAAAAGATGTAAATCTTTCTGAAAAACCTAAAAAATACACCTCAAGAGTTCAACAAAGATTGAACAAGAAAAAGGGTTACAGTTCTGGTTCTGGGTTTCAAAAGAAACCAAACCATAACAGTAATTTCAAAAAGAAAGGTCTAGGTTTTATTCCACCGAAAAATTATAAAAATGAAATTTTTAAAACAAAAACAGTATTTGTTTCAGGAACAAGTTCGTCAGAAGAGGAAAAGAGCTCTTTCTGGAAGCAGTCGAACAAAGCTTTCTTAGCAGAAAAGCAAATGTTTGAAAAGAATGGAGCTAATCAGAGAAAGGAGACAAGAACCTGTTACCGATGTCAAGAAGTTGGTCATATTGCCTGGTATTGTCCAAAGGCAACCAATACAAAACAGGAAGTTGTTTCTAAACTAAAAGAAAAAGTTGTTGATAAAACTGATCCACCAACTGAAAAATTCAAAGTGTTTAAAAACTCAACATATGAAGTTGGTGAATGTTCGAAAAGATTTTACAAAAGAAGGGTGAATCTTGACAACCAAATGTGGGTTGTTAAGAAATCTGATGTTAAATCTGGCGATAAATCTGACTCGTCAAAGACAGAGGAGCCACAAGTTGAGCTAAAAAAGTGAAAATTCAGTACCGCCAATGGATGATGTCAACTTTCCACCATTGCGGACTGAAAATTTTAAACAAAAAGTTGGAAAAGTTGGGATTTCGAATCAATTTTATTCTGAAAAGAAAGAATTTGATGTCGAAAAGGTTTTCAATGGAAAGGTGAAACATATTTTTGGGAAAATGGTCGAGGGGAAGGCCAAAGGGGTGAAAGATTTTTATGAAGAAAAAAGAAATGTTCAAACCCCAGGAGGAGAAACTGACAAGGTCACATCCAAGTTTGGTCAGGCTTGGATGTCTGTATTTCATAAGTAAACATCCTGACTTGCTGGAGCTCCCAAGTTGGTAATCGTGGAGCATGAATCGGCTTTTTTTCTTGAGAAATTCACGAAAGTGATTTCGATCTACAAGTGGTGGTAATTTCAATAATTGTCAAATATTTACAAGTGGTATTTGTTGATGAATATCTTCAAGTGGTTAATCAGGGTCATTAAGTTGAACTTGAGTTAACTTTCATTCAAGTGATTGAGAAAACAATGTGATGAAACCCCTAACCTACAAGTGGTTTGTGAAATTAACAAAACTTATTTTCCAGAAAAAACCATTTGATTAAAACAAACTTAAGTGTTTTGAAATCATAATGGGAAAATAGTTTGTTGTCAGTGGGAGTTCTGATTGTTTGTGCCAAGTGGATGGCGATTTGAAGCAATTTACAACAGTTGTCACTTTATTTGTACAGTTTGTTTTCAAATTTTTTTTATATGCTTTTGAATTTTATGGGGAGTAAAAATTTCTGAATATCCAAAAACATTGGAAATTTTGAAAAAGCCAAAAACATGATGAAATCAAAAATGAGTATTGTTGTAAAAAAGAGGAAATGATAGTACATCAGTGGACTTTCACGGCATGCTAAAGAATTGGAAAGTTAAAATGTGATAAGCGGTCTCACTGATGATGTGCTAGTAGGTTTTTACACGTTTAGTAGATTATTTTCGAGATATAAACCTAAAAATCTTACTTACTTATCTCGTGGGGAACATCTCTCGGATATATGGGTAACCCCCGAAATCTTGTTTGAAAGACCCCTCTTTCTGAGATACTAGGTCTTTATGCTTAGTGATATCTGGGGTATTATCCCGGGACTTCTGATTTTGCGGAAGCAATGGCCTAGTCCACGTATAATACTTTTCATTTGCTTGAAATAAAAGCACCCCCTCAGCATAAAAAATGATGAAACATTGCAAAATGCTAATCATGTGCTGTTGAAGAAAAGATTCTCTAAAGGGAACACACCTAAAGTCGAACCATCATCTCTCTGATTTTGCAGAAGCAATAGCCTGAGCTCTCATGGTCTCGCATTTAACCCTTTACAGATATCATCTAGGTATACTCACCTGTAAGACTGAATATTGGGATCTGGATACGGGAGTATATTCTGAGGTGGGACACGCGAATAAGTTTAAGTCTCTAAAACATTAACTCGTATCTCGAAACAGTAAAACTTTGTGTGAAAATTTAAATGGATCAGTATACTGACAATCTAAGTGAATCGTTTAGATCTTAAAATGGTTAAAGCTTAACGGTGTTGGTGATTTGTCTCAAAAGCTGATATGAACCTCTTACACAAACTCACAAAAAATATTGTCTGTAAATATTTTCTTATTGCATTTCTAGAAAATTCAAAAATCCAAAAATATTTTCAGTGTGTTTTAGCATAAAATTTTGAAAATACAAAAACATTTTTGACAACTGATGTTGGAGAGCTTATTTTCAAAATTCCGAGTGCTAAACATGAAGAACAACAGGTTGAGAGAGTTGTTTGAAATAAGAAAAGATTTCAAAATAAAAATGTCAAATCTAAATGTTTTTCTTTCAAATGGTCATCAGTAATTTTTAAATATCAAATCATTTTGATATTGATGCTACATGTGGTATATAAATTTGTCAAATTGTTAAATTTGTGAAATTTATTGTGAGGTAGAGTTTGTGCAGGTAAGAGCCAGCTTACGATCTTAGAATCTGTGAGGGTATGAGCCAGGTCATGATCTTGAAACGAGAGCTATGTCAGATTGCGATCCCAGCACAATTTAAGGGGGAGTCTGCTAGCAAAGGAGAGTCTGAAGATAGTAGAGCCAGCTGCTAATCCTGAAGAATTTATGAGATCAACATCCAAGAAGAAGTTAGTTGTTGATGCTGAAGAACTTAAGGAATCAAGAGATCTGATCAAGAGAAGACAATCAGATTGAGATTTGTCACGACCCCCGACCCCACCCTGGACGGAATCGGGAGCCGCGAGCAGCGAAGTGGTACCGGTGATGATTTTGAAAAGTAGTGCAGCGGAAATTTCATCAGAACCGTGAGTTAGGAAAAAATATCAGAGTTTAGAAAACACCGGATTTTATTTATTAAATAGATGGGATAAAACCATGTTTTGAAAGGTAGCTTTATTATAGGATAAATTCGAATACATAAAACAGCTTTTCTTTAATTTAATTTAATTGATAAAATAAGCCACTTATGTAAGCCTTGTTGGTGCCGCATCCAACTCTAATTCCGATCTACTGTAATTACCTGAAACGCGTTTTAAAAAGATTTGGTCAGCAGGAAATACCGGTGAGTTCATTCATTTTTATAAAATGACCCTTAGTTAAAATTACAGCATAAGAGCGATTACAATGGCTTCTATCTTATTTTTATCTGGCTCTGTGTCACATTGCGTGACGATGGTCATACCATTATTGGGTCCTGTCACCCAAGTAGTGACGATCACTGTTAGGTCAATGAACCTAACCAGTGAGAAATTAGTAATGTGCACAATACCCCACTAGCCAGTGATTCAAGATATCCACGACTTACTCCCTGTAATTATAACTTTTGAAAATAATTTAAGGTATTGTAAAACAGTTGATAAAAAGAGAATGACTCACATTGTAGATTTGTACGGGCAGAGCTTAGCCTACTGATTAGCCTTGTACCCTAATTAAATAATAATGCACACCAACTAGGTCAGTAACTAATACAGCATTTACGATAACTCACGAGATTAAACCCTCACAATGAATGACAAAGTGCGATACTTAAACATCCATCGAATTCACGACCAATGACAATGCATAACCCTAATGTGGGCAGCACTTAAACATCCATCGGATAGTTTCAATCGATCGGACATTGAATCGTAGCAACGATCGAGTTAATACCCGGTATCGTAGCAGCACCCCGTTATGCTAATTTGTGATTTTGAGCAGTGGGAATACGTTTTTGAGTTTTGATTTCGACACCGAATGAAAGCTCCTGAGCTAGGCTAATTATAGGTGAAATTCAGGCCTGTCGCGGCCCGCGTGAATTCCCGGCCAACCTTTACGCGGCCCGCGTGGGAGTGTGGATCAGATCGGAGGTTGCTGAGTCACCGGTGGTCGCGACACATGTGATGACACATGGCCTTCATGCATATCCGGAGACCTACAAGCTGTCGCGGCCCGCTAGAAGACCAAATATCTGATTTTCTTGATTCTTGATATGGATTGGGGTTTCCAGGGTCCGGGTGTTTACTTACGGATCAATTTGGGACATTTTTGAATATAATTATATCACAAACAAAAAGGGAATAAAATAGTGAGAAAAGAGAATGGACCCACTTTGTAACTTTAGGGTTCAACTAGAAAGCCTCCTAGTATAAATCTTGGGTATAACTTCTGAGCTATTTTAAAAATATAAATATATCTTTGTACTCGTGTTAAGTATAGTACCCCTAACTCAACTTTATCCCTATGTTACGAGACAGAACCCCAACAAACTTAGTCAGGCAGAGCCTTGACATGTGTTATGGGCTCAGATCAATCGGAAAGGGTAGCGGTGATCGGGAGTTAAAACAATTAAAACGGGACAAGGCTTTTATTATATGTGAAATATTAAATAAGAAAAGGAATATATATATTTTAGGCAAGATGGAGAGGGAAAGTAATATATGAACAAAATTTCTTGACTGCTATGTACTCTATATATATAGCTTGTTAGATAACTTAGTTGTTAAGCTGCATTTATTTTCAATTTGATATAAAGGATACACGTATCATTTATTTAATTCAATTGAAATATGGCCACGTAAACAGTAAACATTGATAAGATTCAATGTAAATTTTTTATATTATTTATTATATATTGATTTTATTATTTTATTTCATACGAAATTCTTAAGTTTTGATTTCTATTATTATTATTTTATTAATTTATATATTATAATTAGTTTAACTGCTTCACTTATTTGGCGCTTATAACTACTAAAATACGACGTTTTATAAAATAATGAATATGTCATTAGAACCAGAATATTTTTGTCTTCATTTTGAACCAAGTTTCATTAAAAATGGAGTAGGTTCAAAATACAATATATTTTTATAATTTAATTATTATACGGTTCCTAGGCCCGTCTAAGAACTTCATATTTCTAATAGTCTAACTTACCCGAAATCTACATGTCTAATAGTATAAGTTTTTATAGACTTTTATTTTAATAAAAAGGTCACCCATATACAAGCCAATTAATTAGCATAATATTTCAACCAACTATATATAAAATAGTTTTTAAAACTATTTGGGTCGAATAATTATATTAAAATAAACTATTTACTAGTTACTAGTGGTTAATAAATTTAAACAAACCTATAATTCTTATATGATAAAAAAAATGGGAATGTTACGTCCTCCCCGCCTTGTTTTAAATCTCGTCCTCGAGATTTGGGCTACGATATTTCTTTTTTAGAGTTATGTCACGTCTTAGTAAATAAAAACAATATTAAGGTTGATGGTACAGAATCAAAATATTAAATTTTTATGAATACGAGTTTCAATATAAATTGGACTCAATGGTTCAACTGAATTAGTTCAAGAAATTGATGTCAAATAAATGAGATGAACTGATATAGTTTCTAAGGTAATTAGTTTCAAGCCAAAAGTGATTTATGATCAATAAGTGTTGAAATTGATGGTAAACAACTTTAGAAACAGTAGAATTCAATTGTCAAAAAGAGAACTTAATTTGATTGTCAACTGAGAAAGACTTAGAATCAACAAGCTCAAATGAAAAATAGAAACACGAAAATAATTTGTCAATTATCGAATTAAGATATGAGAAAAATCAATATGTTGACATTTATTGAATTGCAAGGATACACCGAAATACAATAGAGTTTAGTGTATCATTGTCTTAATACATAATTTCATTAAGATTATTTTAAATGATGAGTCGAACGAAAGACAGATGTGATTTTGAATGATTCGAATGATTATGATTAGCCCAAGCTATAAGTTTATATGGATGCCACAAGGTGTCGAAATGATTGAAATAGCTCAATTATTACGGTGACCGAACAAATTCACCGTTTTTGTAATCAACTGAAAGTTTTAATGAATAAATTTTTAAATTATAGGTTTTTCAATTGATGATGAATAGACCAAATGAATATCATAAAATTTTAAATGAAAGAATCTTTAGAGGTACACAGAAATATGAATTTGGGTACTCTTATCTTAACACATAATTGTATTAAGACTGTTTAAGATAATGAACCAACAGAAATAAATAAATAAATCTGTGCATCTGGTGTAAAAATGAGATGAGCTCAAGCTACAAATTTATTGGGATGCCACAAGGTGTCGTAGTAATTGAAATAATAGTAGCGGTGAATGAAATGAGTTTCACCATGCTTTAAATCAAATGAAGTAAGTCCGAATGTTTGCTTCAAATAAATCTAGTAAGATTTTCAGTTGAAATTGAAATAATTGAATAATACTTTTCGATTGAAGATGATAAAGCAATAATTATCACGAAAGGCTCGATTGATGCTGTAAGAATCATTAAGAGATACACTCAAATATGACATGAATTTGTGTATCATTATCTTAGCACATGCTTTTGTTAAGATTGCTTTTATAGGATAAACCAACGAAGCAGATTTAATATAAATAAATAAATAATTAAATCCGTATATGATAGGTGCAAATGAGATTAGTGCTAGCTTCAATTTTGTGAAAACGTCACCACAAGATGATCGTGATCAAAGAAACGATTTAATGAAGTCGAAGATCAAACAAGCATGTTATAGTTCAAGAGAATTGAAGTGCTTGTTGGGATTATTTCGAATATGATGGCTTCAATTCATCATATGGGACCTTGAATTGAATATGTAATATGAGCAAGTCAAACAAATTGAACTTGGTTTAAACAAAACGAGTTTTAATAAGAAAGTTCGGACATGGTCACAACAAAAACCATGTATGCCAAAGAAAATTGAGTTTTTTCAAAAATTCATTAACTCGATATCAAAGAGTCATCGTTTTGCAATAATGCGGTTTACAGTGCCAAAATCAAATATAGCGAAATGATATTTGAGTTTGGATAAAACACCAAATTAGAATGAAGCCCTCCAGTGGTCTTCATAAATCAAACGAACCACATGCGTAACAAACAGTGCATGTGTAATGTGTGGATTTACCAAGAAATGAGACAGATCAATATTCGCTACTATGAAAGAAATCCTAATGGTAGATGACCATTAGAGGAAGTAGAAACACGAAAGTCAACTCACTATATGCAGAAGTCAGAATTTCAACGAAGGAAATATAAGAACTTCTATCTGGAATTTCGTGTGATAACCGTTGTTAATTGACATTACCAGGGAATGTCGAATAAAATGAAATAGGGGAATTTGCAAAAGTATGTGACTTCTTTTGCAGTGCCAATAATTATGACTCTGATTAGACTGTGCACCGATGGTTGTGAAATCTTGTTCCAACGTACCTCAGCGAGATTCATGTCTTTTGTAGGATCATGTGGCAAAGTGCCGCTTTTTGATCAGTAGTTCTCCCACTGCTGGGATGAGCATTGTTGTTGTCGTTGCGCCCAATCATATTTTCCAAAAGTCTTGCCTTGAAAGTCGTGTGTGATATACTTCGACGTCTGTGGACGTATTATTTAGTTTTCATGTGTTTTCTTGTGCAGTAGCACAACTTTACATGCTTCTTACTTGCGTTAATAGTCTATGGTAACGCATTGGAAATTCTTATACTTTTGATGGCGTCCCAACTTAAAGGGTTTCCATTGTTTATTTTGTAGTAGTAGTTACCAGACATATGATCAAACGAAATAATGTTTGATATCAGAATTATCGATATATGCAAGAGATTCCTGATAAGGAAATCTAGATTTATTATTGACACATATGCTTTAGCTTTATTTCAAATTGTCAATCCTTATGGTTTTTGGATTCCCTTATAGATATACATATCTATATAATCATATATTTCACATGCTGTAATATACACACCCTTCGTAAGGTCAATGTATTTAACAGATTCTTATTTCCAAAAACAAGTTAAATATCAGGTCATGATACTATTTAGGGAAATCTTGTCACTTGTTTGACATATTATATACCTTCTTACCCGGTTCTAGGCCGGAGAGGTAACCTCAGTATATCCGGACAAGCTAGAGAGTCTGCTACACCATACCCAGTCTTGCCAGAGAAGAAATTTATATTTCCCATAAATAGTATTTTTTCTTAAATCATGATTTGGAAAGTGCATTATGACTTTCAACACGGATCAGGAAATTATTATTCACCTGACTGATCATATTCTAGAATGAAGTAGTACCAATAAATAAGAAATAACAGTGGTCAAGTGTTATTGCTTATTTATTATACTTGCAACGTTCTAGTCGTTATTCTTACGGCATACAAAAACCCATCATACTTTATTTACACAAGTACTTAGCTTATCTCGAAGCTTATACTAAGGCATCTTTTCTTAAGTTCAAGTCTAAATGCTATTATTTGTGCTACCAGTTAATAGCAATCTCCTAACTCTTTTATATAAGCTTAGGTATTATTATCACAACACCTATTGGCTTAAAGCAGTGGTTCTGATACCACCTTCTGTCACGACCCCCGACCCCACCCTGGACGGATTCGGGAGCCGCGAGCAGCCAAGTGGCACCGGTGATGATTTTGAAAAGTAGTGCAGCGGAAATTTCATCAGAACCGTGAGTTACGAAAAAATATCAGAGTTTAGAAAACACCAGATTTTATTTATTAAATAGATGGGATAAACCCATGTTTTGAAAGGTAGCTTTATTATAGGATAAATTCGAATACATAAAACAACTTTTCTTTAATTTAATTTAATTGATAAAATAAGCCACTTCTGTAAGCCTTGTTGGTGCCGCATCCAACTCTAATTCCGATCTACTGTAATAACCTAAAACGCGTTTTAAAAAGATTTGGTCAGCAGGAAATACTGGTGAGTTCATTTATTTTTATAAAATGACCCTTAGTTATAAATTACAGCATAAGAGCGATTACAATGGCTTCTATCTTATTTTTATCTGGCGCCGTGTCACATTGCGTGACGATGGTCATACCACTATTGGGTCCTGTCACCCAAGTAGTGACGATCATTGTTAGGTCAATGAACCTAACCAGTGAGAAATTAGTAATGTGCACAATACCCCACTAGCCAGTGATTCAAGATATCCACGACTTACTCCCTGTAATTATAACTTTTGAAAATAATTTAAGGTATTGTAAAACAGTTGATAAAAAGAGAATGACTCACATTGTAGATTTATAAGGGCAGAGCTTAGCCTACTGATTAGCCTTGTACCCTAATTAAATAATAATGCACACGAACTAGGTCAGTAACTAATACAGCATTTACGATAACTCACGAGATTAAACCCTCACAACGAATGACAAAGTGCGATACTTAAACATCCATCGAATTCACGAAGAATGACAAAGCATAACCCTAATGTGGGCAGCACTTAAACATCCATCGGATAGTTTCAATCGATCGGACATTGAATCGTAGCAACGATCGAGTTAATACCCGGTATCGTAGCAGCACCCCGTTATGCTAATTTGTGATTTTGAGCAGTAGGAATACGTTTTTGAGTTTTGATTTCGACACCGAATGAAAGCTCCTGAGCTAGGCTATTTATAGGTGAAATTCAGGCCTGTCGCGGCCCGCGTGAATTCCTGGCCAACCTTTACGCGGCCCGCGTGGGAGTGTGGATCAAATCGGAGGTTGCTGAGTCACCGGTGGTCGCGACACGTGTGACAACACGTGGCCTTCATGCATATCCGAAGACCTACAAGCTGTCGCGGCCCGCGTGACCTTCTGCCTATTCTTTACGCGGCCCGCTAGAAGACCAAATATCTGATTTTCTTGATTCTTGATATGGATTGGGGTTTCAGGGGTCCGGGTTTTTACTTACGGATCAATTTGGGACATTTTTGAATATAATTATATCACAAAGAAAAAGGGAATAAAATAGTGAGAAAAGAGAATGGACCCACTTTGTAACTTTAGGGTTCAACTAGAAAGCCTCCTGGTATAAATCTTGGGTATAACTTCTGAGCTATTTTAAAAATATATATATATATCTTTGTACTCGTGTTAAGTATAGTACCCCTAATTCAACCTTATCCCTATGTCACGAGACAGAACCCCAACGAACTTAGTCAGGCAGAGCCTTGATATATGTTATGGGCTTAGATCAATCGGAAAGGGTAGCGGTGATCGGGAGTTAAAACACTTAAAACGGGACAAGGCTTTTATTATATGTGAAATATTAAATAAGAAAAGGAATATATATATTTTAGGCCAGATGGAGAGGGAAAGTAATATATGAACAAAATTTCTTGACTGCTATGTACTCTATATATATAGCTAGTTAGATAACTTAGTTGTTAAGCTGCATTTATTTTCAATTTGATAGAAAGGATACACGTATCATTTATTTAATTCAATTGAAATACAGTAGAAACTCTATAAAATAATACACTTGGGACCACCAAAATTTATTAATTAATATTTTATTAATTTATAGTAGAATACTTAGCTTACAAACACCTTTCAAGCTTCCACTTAATTATTGTATACAATGCATGTATATTAAATGAACGGCCCAATTTGAAAGAAACCTTCAATCTCCCACCTTATTATGCTTCTTGTGTTCAATTGCGAACTGCTTTCATCATTATAAACTTCGATCAACAGATAACATGACTTTTGAGAACTCAGATGAAGGTGGTGAAAGCACTCAAGAACTCCAGAATTTGATCAAAGAGTTGGGTTATCGCAATGCAATGGATGTCGAAGATGTTCTGACTCACCCAGAAGAAAACGTAGTTGCACAGTTGTTGACTGATGAAGAAATTATTGAAAGCGTTATTGGAATTAATAAAGATGATATCGATGAAGAAGATGATGAAAGTTCTACAATGGAGCCCCCTTCGCTAGACGAAGCTATTAAAGCGGCAATCACATTGAACAATTTCTTGTTGAGCTATGAGAAAACAACACCAGAAGTTCTTACCATGCTCAGGAAAATTAGAGACGAGATTCAAGGGGAAATTGATTTCAACAAAAAACAAAAGACAATTGAGTCATTTTTCAAGAAACCTTCATAAATCATTCATGTAATATGCTATATATAAGGAATTATTAATTTATATTTTATATGGGGTCTAAAGAAATTATAAAAAATGTATTATCTTATAATTTTAGCGAATTATTTATTTAGCACCCTATCCCCGAGTCGGGACCGGCAAAAAATATTATCTTAGAGAGTTTATTAAATAATCGAGTATTAATTTATCGAGTTTCCACTGTATGGCCACGTAAACATTGATAAGATTCAATGTAAATTTTTGATATTATTTATTATATATTGATTTTATTATTTTATTTCATACGAAATTCTTAAGTTTTGATTTCTATTATTATTATTTTATTAATTTATATATTATAATTAGTTTAACTGCTTCACTTATTTGGCGCTTATAACTACTAAAATACGACGTTTTACAAAATAATGAATATGTCATTAGAACGAGAATATTTTTGTCTACATTTTGAACCAAGTTTCATTAAAAATGGAGTAGGTTCAAAATAAAATATATTTTTATAATTTAATTATTATACGGTTTCTAGGCCCGTCTAAGAACTTCATATTTCTAATAGTCAACTTACCCGAAATCTACATGTCTAATAGTAAAAGTTTTTATAGAATTTTATTTTAATAAAAAGGTCACCCATATACAAGCCAATTAATTAGTATAATATTTCAACCAACTATATATAAAATAGTTTTTAAAACTATTTGGGTCGAATAATTATATTAAAATAAACTAGTTACTAGTTACTAGTGGTTAATAAATTTAAACAACCCTATAATTCTTATATGATAAAAAAATGGGAATGTTACAAGATTCTAGAAAAAGAAAAAGATTGAGGACGCTTACACTATCAGATACTTTGGAAGAGCATGAAGACTGATAAAGATTGAAGACTCGACTTTTTTGAAGATTTGTGCTGAAGACTCGTCGACATCCAAGGGGGAGTCTGTTGGTGCATATGTCTATCGACTTCGTCTTGTATCGAGTCTTGTATTAGATTAGAAAGATCAGGGCACGAAATACGAGAATTGTGTGAGTGTGACCATTTCGCACGAAATGGGACAAGTCCATTTCGCACGAAATGGATATAGTTTATTTCGCACGAAATGGGTTTTGCCCATTTCGTACGAAATCAGTTGCCTATATATAGTGTGCCTGTTCATTGCATTGGGAACGATTCTCATTCCGGTGCCGAAGTGCTGCCGAAGTGTCTACTCGCTGTAAACGCTGTTTTATCAATAAACAAGACAATTAGAGTGAATATCAAGCTGTAATTAAATCTGTATCATTGAATTCCGCCTTTGATATGGATTGAACTCTTCTGATAGACTCGTTCGGTTCGATTCTTGATCCTACAGTAAGCTACAAGACCAATCCTCTCCAGGATTTTGAATGGTCCAATGTATCGCGGGTTCAACTTCCCACGCTTCCCAAAGCATGCTACACCCTTCCATGGTGAAACCTTTAACAAAACCATATCTCCTACCTCAAATTCCAGAGGTTTCCTTCTTCGGTCCGCGTAACTCTTTTGTCGATCACGAGCCGCCCTTATGCGCTCTCGGATCTGTGTAATCTTATCAGTCGTCTCTTGAACCAATTCAGGACCAACAAGCTGTCTATCACCCACGTCTGCCCAGCATAATGGTGATCACCACTTGCGTCCATAGAGAGCCTCAAATGGTGCAGCTTGGATACTCGCATGGTAGTTGTTGTTGTACGAGAATTCTACCAAGGGTAAGTGAGTGTCCCAACTGCCACCCAAATCCATCACGCAAGCTCGTAACATATCTTCCAAAGTTTGAATCGTTCGCTCGCTCTGGTCAATCTGTCTGCGGATGAAATGCAGTACTCAAATTCAACTGAGAACCAAAGGCTTCTTGGAAGGATTGCCAAATCCTTGACACGAACCTTCCGTCTCTATCAGAAATGATCGAGAGTGGCACTCCATGCCGTGCAACTATCTCTCTCAGGTATAGCTTAGCAAGCTTGCTAGTGTTATCTTTCTCCTTGATAGGCAAAAAGTATGCAGATTTGGTCAGACGGTCCCCCATTACCCAAATCGTATCGTGACCTCTGGGTGTCCTTGGCAACTTCGTTATAAAGTCCATTGAAATCTGCTCCCATTTCCACATGGGTATTTCGGGTTGTTGCAGAAGACCTGAAGGCTTCTGATATTCGGCCTTTACCTTGGCACAAGTCAAACATTTGCCAACATACGTTGCAACATCGCCTTTTAATCTCGGCCACCAATAGAAATCCTTTAAATCTTGGTACATCTTATCTGATCCTGGGTGGATCGAGTACCGTGACTTGTGAGCTTCATCGAGAATAACGTCTCTCAAACCACCAAAGAGAGGAACCCAAATTCGTTTCGTGAAGCACAACGTTCCTTCATCATTGGGTACTAACTGCTTCTCCATCCCACGGAGGTATTCATTCTCAAGATTCTCTTCCTTAAGAGCTTCTCTCTACGCGGCACGAATGCGCAATGAGAGATCCGTTTGAACAATCATTTCCAAAGCTCGAACCCTTATAGGCTTGATTCTTTCCTTCCGACTCAAGGCGTCTGCGACTACATTCGCCTTCCCTTGGTGATACTTGATTTCACAATCATAATCATTTAACAACTCAACCCAGCGGCGTTGTCTCATATTCAGCTCTTTTTGATAAAAAATGTGCTACAGGCTCTTGTGATCAGTAAAGATTGTGCACCGCGTGCCATACAAGTAATGTCGCAAGATCTTTAATGCAAACACCACCGCGCCTAACTCTAAGTCAAGCGTGGTGTATTTCTTCTCATGGATCTTCAACTGGCGTGAAGCATAGGCTATAACCTTCTGTCGCTGCATCAGCACGCAGCCTAAACCTTGACGCGAGGCGTCGCAATATACCACGAAGTCGTCAGTGCCTTCGGGTAGGGATAAGATCAGTGCATCGCAAAGCTTGTTTATCAACAACTGAAAATGCTTCTTCTTGCTTGTCTCCCCATTCGTACTTCTTGTCTTTCTGAGTAAGGGAGGTCAAAGGTCGAGCGATTTTTGAGAAATCCTCAATGAATCTGCGGTAATAACTAGCCAAACCTAGGAACTGACAGATCTCGGTTGGCGTCTTCGGAGTCTCCCAATTCTTGATCGCTTCAATCTTTGTAGGATCCACATGGATTCCATCTCCGTTAACCACGTGACCAAGGAACTGAACCTCGCGCAACGAGAACTCGCACTTCGAGAACTTCGCGTACAATTTCTCTTCCTTGAGTAGCTCTAAGATAGCTCTTAGATGTTGCTCATGTTCTTCCTTCGTCTTTGTGTAGATTAAAATATCATCAATGAACACAATCACAAACTTGTCGAGGTACGGCTTACAAACTCTATTCATCAAATCCATGAATACTGCTGGCACGTTTGTCAGACTAAACGGCATTACTAGGAATGCGTAATGCCCATATCGAGTCCTAAAGGCCCTCTTTGGAATACTCTCCTCTTGAATTCTCAACTGGTGATAACCTGATCGAAGATCGATCTTGGAGTAACAACTCGAACCTTGTAGTTGATCGAACAGGTCATCAATCCTTGGCAAAGGATATCTATTCTTGATAGTCAACTTGTTAAGCTCGCGGTAGTCGATACACATGCGGAAACTACCATCTTTCTTCTTGACAAACAGCACTGGAGCTCCCCAAGGCGAGAAGCTTGGTCGGATAAATCCCTTATCTAAAAGTTCCTGAAGTTGTGTCGACAGTTCTTGCATTTCTGAAGGCGCAAGTCGATAAGGTGCCTTAGCTACATGCGCAGCACCTGGAACTAAGTCAATGTGAAACTCGACTTGTCGCTGCGGCGGCAATCCTGGCAAGTCTTCGGGAAAGACTTCAGGATATTCCTTCACGACTGGAATGTCTTCTAGCTTTAGCTCAGCGGCTTCTTTATCCACAATATGTGCCAAGAAGGCGACACATCCTTTCTTCAAACACTTTCGAGCCTTCAAAAAACTGATGATCCTTAGGGGCGTATCGTGCTTCTCTCCATGTACCACAATTATTTCTCCATTCGCCATCGGAATGCGAATAACCTTCTCGTGACATAAAATCTCTGCTCGGTTGCTTGACAACCAATCCATCCCCACTACTACGTCGAAGCTTCCCAACTCGACTGGCAGCAGATCAAGTGTAAACTCGTGCTCTCCCAGTTCTATCACGCAACCTCTGATTACTTCATTTGCTTCTACTAGCTTTCCATTAGCTAGTTCTATTGAATACGGAATGTCTAGCTTACTGGCTACCAACCCAAGTATATTCTTAAATTCTAGCGATACAAAACTATAATCGGCACCGGTATCAAATAGTACAGATGCAAAGCGTTGGTTGATAGGGAACATACCAGTGACCACATTTGGATCTTGGCGAGCTTCTGTCACACCATCAAAAATCCACCATGCGGGGTATCACCGCTTGGAGGCGTGACGTGACCAGGATCGAGCCACCAATCATATTGATCAACGTAATCTTAGTAAGTAAAACCAATCACAATACAATTGGTGACCATAAGACAGTAACCAGTTTTAAGTTAACAGCGGAAGCATAACACGAAAGTTCAAAACATAAATTTATGGTTCATAAGTTTAATGTCCAAAACATAGTTTAAAAAAATTCAATTATTAAGTACGGGACATAACCGTCCGCATCCCACAACAACCTCCTCCTCGTGCAAGCTCCATAAGAATCTAGCGACCTGTAAGGCACGTAACAATGAGTCAACAACAAAGTTGAGTGAATTCACAGTTGGTTGTTTAGTTATAGCATTCGTTTCGTAAATCATCTGTTTGTTTTGAAAACCATGTATCGTATAAATTCGTATCGCGGTCTTTCTGACATGTTTACGAAGATTAGTGGGGGCTTCCCATGTGTTACTAGACCACGCGTATCGACTGCTACGAAAATGTAAGAGGTGCCCTAAGTCAATGTCTATCAGCATTGACCCTTTGCCCATAGTCCATTAGTACACGCCCGTCCGACTGGCACGGTGTGAGGTTTGTTAAACCTAATAGCGCTATTAACTAATGACCCGCTCGCCATAGGCCTCGGCGATTAAGTCGATAAATGAGGGACTTCATTTGATAGAGTTGATGGTCTTATGGTCGTGTACGTAGGCTTTACGTACGTGCCCTTCAATCCGAGGACAGTAGTAAGTAGTTTAATAGTAATGATAGTTCGAGTAGCCATTCAATCCCATTCCCAACCCACCGGGAATCCCATGCCTTAGAAAGAGTGTGAACTCACATTGGTTGCTCGGTTTGACTCTCAAATATAGCTAACAGTCGAGGTCGGTCAACCACGTCCTAGTATGATTACCACTTAGTTTATTAGTGATTTCAAATAGAACACAAAGTTCCTACACGTATCTATCACATAACATGCATCACTTTAACGGTTCATGCCCATATAACCTTCCCATCTATTCCCCACTCATAGACAAACATACAACATTGCACATAACACTTTTATTGACAAATAACATGTTATATCATTCTCGGATAACCTACTCGGCATTTAGACACGCAAATCACTCCTTATGTCGTTTCAGCTTTATTAATCAAAACTGGACTGTTTTCGAGCATTTTAATAAAATAGTTAACCTTTTCCAAAAATTCTCAAATTTTCACAGGATGTCAAAAACGTTCCAAATTTTATTGTGTAAAAATATCGGGGACCAGTTCATCACCAATTTTATATAAAAATTCTTTTACCAGACTGCAATCAGATTTGTTACTTTCTGATTGCAGTTTTACGGAAAAATTCACTAAAAATGAATTGTAAGTCCGATCAACGAAATTCCAGTTGGAGGGTCACGGAAACAACAGTGACCATCTACAGTAAAAATTCCATGAGCTGATTTTACTCAGGTTTCGGGTTTTGACTCTGAATACAACACACTTTTTCAGCAGAAATATTTCAGCTGGAGCTGCTGTCTAAAAACAATTCTATAAAAATAGTAAACGGTCTCGAAAAATTACGATTCCAGTGCCATTTGTTCGGTTGCTCAAAATTACACAATTTAGACTCCAGAAATTCAGTTTTTCGATTAAAAATGACCCAGTTACAGCCTGTTGAAGTTGGCTGGAAATTTCAATCAGCATGTTTATTTCAGGTTTAGTGTTTCTAAAAGCATATTAGCAAGGGCCCTAACCATGATTTATCAATAACTTAATGATCAAACACCATGCGTGCATTCACCAAACTCAAACCAACCCGGTAACATCATCATGCAAACCTTTTTATGTATGATTTTACGTACGGTTTCAAGTTCATATTTTTTGTGTTTTAGCTTCTTGTGATTTACCATCATCCTACTATGAATCATAACAAATAACAAGATGAAGCAAGGGTGTGAAGGGACTTACTACTAGCACAAGGCTAGGATAGAAATCTGGAATAAAGATGAAGAGATGATGAAGATGAAGCAAGCAAACAAGTCTCTTGAAGCTTCACAACTTGCAACTCCTTTGAATCACCCTTGAAGCTTTGAGTGAACCTTAGGAATGGATGACAATGGAGATTTGAGGGCGGTGATGGGGGTGCCGGTTCTTGAGCTGAGAAAAAGAGAGAGAGAGAAGTGAGGTGAGAGAGTGAAGGGCCTTGATTGGGTTATGTAGAGGCTTGGGGGCTAGGGTAATGAGTGCACATATTTTGTTCAAGGCAACTTGTGGTAATTATGTAAAATTGTGGTAATTAGTAGGTAAGTATATAAGAGGTTAAGGGTATTTCTAGAATAGTGGGTGTATGCCATGTTTCTATAGTGTGTGGGGACTTTTGTGACCGTAAATAATTAAGAATGATAAAATAATACTTCTGACAAAATTTTGGTGTCCCGGGTAATGTCCGGTTATTCGGTTACGTATCGTTTCGCTAAAGCGTTTAATTGTTCCGTAAGGCGTCTTATACATATATTTTTGTAACGAAATTTATTCCTAACACACAGGAAAATATACCGGACTATTTAGTAACTTTTCTGTATACTACTATTATGCTAACACGCACATGAAAGTATAACACAGTAATCAGAGAGCAGTTAAATGATTCAACACAGTCATCAAGTACTTTTATTATCATTAATAAACTTTATGGTTACATGCAAATGGTTGTCACATTCTCCCCCTGTTAAGAGAATTTCGTTCCGAAATTTAGTGCGTAGTTACTGAGGAAGCTAGTTAAGTTGCGGTGTTTACTGGTTTTCCTGGGGTGTCACATCATCCCCCCGTTGATTTGGAATTTCGTCCCGAAATTCTACAGTAGCTTCAGCCTCAGTAGTGGTTGCACTGTTTCCGAACAACTGGGGATATCTGAGTTTCATTTGGTCTTCTCGTTCCCAGGTGTACTCTGGGCCACGACGAGCATTCCAACGAACTCGGACCAGAGGTATCCTGGTATGCTTGAGGATCTTAACATATCGATCCGTAATCTCTACTGGTTCCTCGACGAATCACAGCTGGTCGTCGATTGTGAGTTCCTTGAGAGGAACTACGAGGGTCTCATCTGACAGACACTTCTTCAAATTTGACACGTGGAATACGTTGTGAACTGCACTGAGTTCTGCTGGTAGATCCAGTTTGTAGGCCACTTTGCCTATTTTCTCTATGATTTCGAACGGTCCGACATATCGCGGATTGAGTTTGCCCCTTTTGCCAAAACGGACTACACCTTTCCAAGGTGAGACTTTGAGTAGCACCCGGTCCCCAACTTGGAGCTCGAGTGGCTTTCTTCCCTTATCAGCATAGCTTTTCTGACGGTCACGTGCTGCCGCCATTCGTTGTCTTATCTGAGCAATTCTCTCGGTTGTATTTACTATAAGTTCTGGGCCAGTGATTTGGCTGTCACCAACTTCTGCCCAACAGAGAGGCGATCGGCATTTGCGTCCGTACAATGACTCGAACGGAGCGGCTTGGATGCTGGTGTGGTAGATGTTGTTATATGAAAACTCCACTAACGGGAGGTGCTTTTCCCAGCTGTTACCAAAATCGATTACACATGCCCTAAGCATGTCTTCAAGGGTCTGGATGGTGAGTTCAGATTGCCCATCCGTCTGTGGGTGATAAGCGGTGCTCATATCTAAACGTGAGCCAAAAGACTTGTGCATGGCTTGCCACAGTTCAGAAGTAAAACGCGCGTCACGATCAGAAATGATGGAGGTTGGCACTCCGTGCCTTGATACCACTTCCTTTAGGTAAATGTCTGCAAGAGTAGAAAACTTATCCGTTTCCTTGATAGCCAGAAAATGTGCGGACTTTGTGAGTCGATCCACGATTACCCAAATAGTATCATTTCCACGTTGAGATCTAGGCAGGCCAGTAACGAAATCCATGGAAATTTGCTCCCATTTCCATTGTGGTATCCCTGGTTGTTGAAGTAGGCCTGATGGTTTCTGATATTCAGTCTTGACTCTCGCACAAGTCAGACATTTGCTAACGTAGGTTGCTATGTGGGCTTTCATACCAGGCCACCAATATGTAGTTCTGAGATCGTGGTACATCTTATCCGAACCAGGATGTACCGAATAACGAGACTTGTGTGCTTCATCCATCACAAGCTCGCGTAAGTTGCCATAAAGTGGAACCCAAATATGCCCTGTTACATAGTAGGCGCCGTCTTCCTTTTGTTCTAGCCGCTGCCTCGATCCTCGTAGAGACTCAGCCCAGATGTTCTCTGCTTTCAATGCTTCCATCTGAGCATCGCAAATCTGAGCAGGAAGGTTAGATTGGATGGTAAGCTGTAGAGCATGTACACGCCTAGGTATAGTATCTTTTCGACATAGGGCGTCCGCCACAACATTGGCTTTGCCCGGATGATACTTGATTGCGCATTCATAATCGTTCAAGAGCTCAACCCATCGGCGTTGACGCATGTTTAACTCCTTTTGCTTGAAGATATGCTCGAGACTCCTGTGATCGGTGTAAATGGTGCACTTGGTTCCGTACAGGTAATGTTTCCATATCTTAAATGCGAAAACAACTGCTCCCAGTTCCAAGTCGTGTGTAGTGTAGTTCCTTTCGTGAACTTTAAGTTGGCGCGATGCGTAGGCAATGACTTTGTCACGTTGCATCAATACGCAACCAAGTCCTTGGATGGAAGCGTCGCAATAAACCACGAAATCATCTGTGCCTTCAGGCAATGAGAGGATAGGCGCGCTACAAAGTCTATCCTTTAAATGCTGAAATGCAGATTCCTGTGCATCACTCCAACGGTAGATGACACCCTTCTGAGTCAGTGAAGTGAGAGGTTGTGCAATCTTTGAGAAATCCTTGATAAACCTTCTGTAATATCCTGCCAAACCCAAGAATTGGCGGATTTCTGTTGGTGTGCGGGGTGCAGGTCAGTTCTTGATCGATTCAACCTTAGATGGATCCACATGAATCCCATCCTTGTTTACCACATGGCCTAGAAAGTGGACTTCGCGAAGCCAGAAGTCACATTTTGAAAACTTGGCGTACAACTGCTCTTTTCGAAGAAGTTCCAGCATAAGTCTTAGATGCTGCTCGTGTTCCTCCTGACTCTTAGAATAGATCAGGATATCGTCGATGAACACAATAACGAACTTATCCAGATAAGGTTTGCATACTCGGTTCATGAGATCCATGAAGACCGCTGGTGCATTCGTCAGCCCGAATGGCACAACCAAAAACTCGTAATGGCCGTAACGAGTTCTGAATGCTGTTTTGGAGACGTCCTCATCTCGGACCCTCAGCTGATGGTATCCCGATCTCAAGTCGATCTTTGAGTAGTAGCTCGACCCTTGCAATTGGTCGAACAAGTCGTCAATACGTGGAAGAGGATAACGATTTTTCACAGTCACCTTGTTAAGCTCGCGATAGTCAATACACATTCTGAAGGTACCATCTTTCTTCTTTACGAACAAGACTGGAGCTCCCCAGGGCGAAGAGCTAGGACGTATAAAACCCTTTTCCAAGAGTTCTTGTAATTGCGTGGACAGTTCCTCAAGTTCTGATGGAGCTAGACGATAAGGTGCTCGAGCTACTGGTGCTGCCCCAGGAGCTAGCTCGATTTGAAACTCAACTTGACGATGGGGCGGAAGACCAGGTAATTCCTCGGGAAATACCTCAGGAAAATCGCGCACAATAGGAATGTCTTCAATTCTATTTTCTTCCGTTGATGTGTCAGTAACGAGCGCTAGAATGGCAGTGTGGCCCTTTCGTAGACATTTCTGGGCCTTAAGGAAAGAGATGATGCCTTCGACAGCACCACTCTTGTCGCCACGAATCACGAGAGGGTCTTCACCAGAACGAGGAATGCGGACGATTTTCTCCTTGCAAACAATCTCCGCTTGATGATGAGATAGCCAATCCATCCCAATAACGACGTCAAAACTACCCAGTGTAATAGGAATAAGATCGATAGAGAAAGTCTGACCAGCTAAGACGAGGTTACAACCTTTAACTACGTGTGTAGCTTTAAGACCTTTACCGCTAGCTAGTTCTACCGTGTGTTTGGTGTTCAGAAGTGTTGGAGTGTGCTTAAGCATTTGGCTAACTTTTAGGGACACATAACTAGTATCGGCACCCGAATCGAATAAAACAGTAACAAAGAAATCATCCAGAAGAAACTTACCCATCACTACGTTAGGGTCGTTCCTTGCTTCACCCTGACCAATCACAAACACTCGACCCCTGGCACCGTTACCATCATTGTTTCCCCCATTGTTGCCCCCATTATTGTTCCTGTTTCCCTGGTTGTTGTTGTTGTTCTGATTTTGGTTAAGCTGGGGACAGTTCTTCTTAAAGTGGCCTTCAGCGCCACACTGAAAGCATCCCCTGTTGCCCTGTTGCTGTTGCTGATTCTGCGGTGCTTGCTGTTGTTGCTGGCGATTCTGATTTGCAGGCCGTGAGCTCCTGCAATCCTTGGCTTCATGACCCATCTTGAGACACCTCTGACAACGTCCCTTGTTGCACTGACCACTATGGTGTCTGTTGCATTTGTTGCACTTTGGGTGGTTTCCTCGATACCCACCCTATCCTTGATTACCGGAGGATTGCTGACCCGGACTCTGGTAGTCATCAGTCTTTCACTGCTGAGACTGACCCGAAGCAGAACCTTTACTGGAGTTTCCATCCTATTTTCGCTTTTTGTCGGTAAGTGCATCAGAAGTAGTTGTGGCACTGATTCGTTTGGGCAGCCTGTTTTGCTCCACCGCCTGGTCAGTGAGTCGATGGGCCAACTTGATGATTTGATGTATGGTACCCAGATTGGCTGAAGTCACGTGACTTTGAATCTCTGGTACAAGGCCCTTGAGATACAGCTCAATTCTTTTAATGGGAGGGTCCACCATGGTTGGACACAAGATGGCCAATTCGTTTGACCTCTTAGTGTACGCCTCAATCTCAGACCCCGTCATCTTCAGATTGTAAAATTCCACCTCTAGCTTGTGGATGTCGTCTCGACTGCAGTACTCTTCTTTGATCAGTTCCTTGAAACCATTCCAGGGAGTGGCATTTGCAACCGCCAGTCCCAGTAGTTGAACCTGTGCCTTCCACCAGGTTAACGAAGCACCTTCAAGCGTTCCAGTAGCATATTTCACCCTTCGATCCTCAGGGCATTCGCACATCTCGAAAACAGACCCAAGCTTTTCAAACCAGTGAAGAAGGCCCACTGCTCCTTCGGTGCCACTGAAAGTAGTAGGTCGGCAGTCCATGAACATTTTGAATGTGCACACAGGGGTTTGAGCATGTTGACCTGTTGTGTGAGAATAACAGACAAGGTTAAGCACGAGGGTTGGTTTGTGAAGGTAGAATCTAAACGTCCTAAGGTGAGTTGGTATGGCAGGTTATACCTCCTGCAGGGTTAGCTGCGAGTGCCTCAGCGACTCGTTCGTTGATCAAAGCCGTCAACTGGGCTAGAGTGAGGTTGATACGTCCTCCGCGTCCGCTCATGATCTTCATAATGAAGCAACGTAAGTGAGAAATGTGTCGCGAGAGTGCGTAGGTGTGGGACGACAGTAGAGAGTAAGCACACAGGGTTCAAATAGCAATTATCACGTTAACTAATGCACAGGGTGAATTATCTAACCGACAGTATAACATAAATCATACCACCTATTGTGCCGAGTCTTGCACGTGGAGCGAAGCGTCGTTGTGGATTGTTGAGCACTGTACAGGTTATAGTCTGGTTTTATCAAAAAGCTTTTCCCCTTTTAAAACCAAGTTCACTATAACCAATGGCTCTGATACCAATCTGTCACACCCCCAAAAATCCACCATGCGGGGTATCACCGCTTGGAGGCGTGACGTGACCAGGATCGAGCCACCAATCATATTGAACAACGTAATCTTAGTAAGTAAAACCAATCACAATACAATTGGTGACCATAAGACAGTAACCAGTTTTAAGTTAACAGCGGAAGCATAACACGGAAGTTCAAAACATAAATTGATGGTTCATAAGTTTAATGTCCAAAACATAGTTTAAAAAAATTCAATTATTAAGTACGGGATATAACCGTCCGCATCCCACAACAACCTCCTCCTCGTGCAAGCTCCATAAGCATCTAGCGACCTGTAAGGCATGTAACAACGAGCCAACAACAAAGTTGAGTGAATTCACAGTTGGTTGTTTAGTTATAGCATTCGTTTCGTAAATCATCTGTTCGTTTTGAAAACCATGTATCGTATAAATTCGTATCGCGGTCTTTCTGACATGTTTGCGAAGATTAGTGGGGGCTTCCCATGTGTTAATAGACCACGCGTATCGACTGCTATGAAAATGTAAGAGGTGCCCTAAGTCAATGTCTATCAGCATTGACCCTTTGCCCATAGTCCATTAGTACACGCCCGTCTGACTGGCACGGTGTGAGGTTTGTTAAACCTAATAGCACTATTAACTAATGACCCGCTCGCCACAGGCCTCGACGATTAAGTCGATAAATGATGGACTTCATTTGATAGAGATGATGGTCATATGGTCGTGTACGTAGGCTTTACGTACGTGCCTTTCAATCCGAGGACAGTAGTAAGTAGTTTAATAGTAATGATAGTTCGAGTAGCCATTCAATCCCATTCCCAACCCACCGGGAATCCCATGCCTTAGAAAGAGTGTGAACTCACCTTGGTTGCTCGGTTTGACTCTCAAATATAGCTAAGAGTCGAGGTTGGTCAATCACGTCCTAGTATGATTACCACTTAGTTTATTAGTGATTTCAAATAGAACACAAAGTTCCTACACGTATCTATCACATAACATCCATCAATTTAATGGTTCATGCCCATATAACCTTCCCATCTATTCCCCACTCATAGACAAACATACAACATTGCACATAACACTTTTATTGACAAATAACATGTTATATCATTCTCGGATGACCTACTCGGCATTTAGACACGCAAATCACTCCTTATGTCGTTTCAGCTTTATTAATCAAAACTGGACTGTTTTCGAGCATTTTAATAAAATAGTTAACCTTTTCCAAAAATTCTCAAATTTTCACAGGATGTCATAAACGTTCCAAATTTTATTGTGTAAAAATATCAGGGACCAGTTCATCACCAATTTTATATAAAAATTATTTTACCCGACTGCAATCAGATTTGTTACTTTCTGATTGCAGTTTTATGGAAAAATTCACTAAAAATCAATTGTAAGTCCGATCAACGAAATTCCAGTTGGAGGGTCACAGAAACAACAGTGACCATCTACAGTAAAAATTCCATGAGCTGATTTTACTCAGGTTTCGGGTTTTGACTCTGAATACAACACACTTTTTCAGCAGAAATATTTCAGCTGGAGCTGCTGTCTAAAAACAATTCTTTAAAAATAGTAAACGGTCTCGAAAAATTACGATTCCAATGCCATTTTTCGGTTGCTCAAAATTACACAATTTAGACTCCAGAAATTCAGTTTTTTGATTAAAAATGACCCAGTTACAGCCTGTTGAAGTTGGCTGGAAATTTCAATCAGCATGTTTATTTCAGGTTTAGTGTTTCTAAAAGCATATTAGCAAGGGCCCTAACCATGATTTATCAATAACTTAATGATCAAACACCATGCGTGCATTCACCAAACTCAAACCAACCCGGTAACATCATCATGCAAACCTTTTTATGTATGATTTTACGTACGGTTTCAAGTTCATATTTTTTGTGTTTTAGCTTCTTGTGATTTACCATCATCCTACTATGAATCATAACAAATAACAAGATGAAGCAAGGGTGTGAAGGGACTTACTACTAGCACAAGTCTAGGATAGAAATCTGGAATAAAGATGAAGAGATGATGAAGATGAAGCAAGCAAACAAGTCTCTTGAAGCTTCACAACTTGCAACTCCTTTGAATCACCCTTGAAGCTTTGAGTGAACCTTAGGAATGGATGACAATGGAGATTTGAGGGTGGTGATGGGGGTGCCGGTTCTTGAGCCGAGAAAGAGAGAGAGAGAGAAGTGAGGTGAGAGAGTGAAGGGCCTTGATTGGGTTATGTAGAGGCTTGGGGGCTAGGGTAATGAGTGCACATATTTTGTTCAAGGCAACAAGCAATATATCATCTTGGAACACTCACAAATCCCACATCATGATTAAGATCTTGGGTGGGGTCCATTGAGGGCTGAAAAATCGGTTGTGGGGGGGGGGGGTAATATGTAAAATTGTGGTAATTAGTAGGTAAGTATATAAGAGGTTAAGGGTATTTCTAGAATAGTGGGTGTATGCCATGTTTCTATAGTGTGTGGGGACTTTTGTGACCGTAAATAATTAAGAATGATAAAATAATACTTCTGACAAAATTTTGGTGTCTCGGGTAATGTCCGGTTATTCGGTTACGTATCGTTTCGCTAAAGCGTTTAATTGTTCCGTAAGGCGTCTTATACATATATTTTTGTAACGAAATTTATTCCTAACACACAGGAAAATATACGGGACTATTTAGTAACTTTTCTGTATACTACTATTATGCTAACACACACATGAAAGTATAGCACAGTAATCAGAGAGCAGTTAAATGATTCAGCACAGTCATCAAGTACTTTTATTATCATTAATAAACTTTATGGTTACATGCAAATTTGAGGGTTGTCACAGCTTCCCTCGCACCGATGTTGAAAACCCTTCCACGAACTTGATTGAGCTCTGGGCGCTCTCTCTTGAAGTGTCCCACGTCTCCACAGTTAAAGCACCCTGGTCCTCGACCATTTCCATTCCCATTACCCTGATTATTATTCGCTCCACGGTTTCCATTTCCAGCTTGATTCCCAAAGTTACCACGATTTCCATTACCGCCATTTCCTCCTTGCGAGCGGTTTCCATTACCATTTCCATAACCTCTCTGACCACCACGACCAGCACCAGTACCAGTACCAGCCCAGCATGTCTCCTTCGAATGGCCAACCTTCCCACAAGACTCACATTTCCTAAATCTGCACTGGCCGGAATGATGGTACTGGCATACATCACATTTTGGCAGAGCGCCCATGAAACCTTTCCCTTTGTTTTCAACCCCAGTCTTGGCTTCAGCTGGTGGGTACGCCTCTTTCTTCTTGTTGACACTGCTGGTGCCCTTCTTGAAGGTTGAGAACTTCCTCTTGTTCTCACTTGATGACTCAACGTGTGTCTTTTTCTTCTTCTGGTTAGAGATCGAAAACTTGTTTAACCTGATAGCTTCTTCAATCAGTGACACGCTCAGATCAATAGCCTCAGTAATTGTTGCAGGCTTTGATGTGGTTTCCATACTCATAATCTGAGGTGCCAACCCCCAAATAAACCGCTCGATGCGTTTGAATTCCGGACTAACCATGTATGGTACCACGCGAGATAGATCGTGAAATCTCTGCACATACTCCGCAATTTTGGGGCCATCCATCTTGAGGTTCCAAAACTCAGTTTCCAATTTTTCAATTTCGGCCCTGGAGCAATACTTTTTGCGCATGAGCTCCTTCATTTCTATCCAAGTCAAAGCGTATGCTGCTGCTTCCCCCAGAGTTTGGACTTGGAGATTCCACCATGAAAGCCCTCCGTCTAAGAACAATCCGGAGATGTAGGTTACTTGGTGTTCCGGAGCACATTTACTCATTCTTATCACCGAATCGGTCTTCTCCGTCCATCTAACAAAGGCCACAGCAACCCCGGTGCCATCGAAATTCAGCGGTTTACAGTCTAAGAACTGCTTATAGGTACAGCCTGTACAAGTAACGTCATTCACAGAAAGCATTAGCACATGGAATATCCAAATGTAACATAATGTGTCTCAAGCGACTTAAACATTACCATGAGGTGGGTTGTTCCTCAAGGTACCCCGGCTAGTTTCGGTACGTGAGGCCTCGTAATCTGCTATGGCTCGTGAAATCCGTTCTTGTAACTCGGCCTCAGTAGTGGGCAATCGAGTTTCCCTTCGTGGAGGCATCTTCTATAAGAAGATTGTATAGGTTAGGTCTTATGCATATAAGTATGTAGTATGTGTATGTAATAACATTCATCAACGCAAGTAAACACATAACATCCCATGTCATAACACAAGCAACTAATTCAACAATGTATGTAATGAGAATGTTGCGATTGAGCTTTCATATATCAATGACCACAATTACAGTTTTACAAGTTCACCAAATGTACCATATCACAACCAAAAAGGACTATCGGGTCACATCACCCTTGGCCAAACTATCCATCAAACTACAACAATCAAAAGTCAAAAGAAATATGGTCTTCAAAAAGCTGTGCAATCTGGGCTCAATAGCTGCACTCTCACCAAAAGTATGCTACCTGCATAAAACCAAAAACTGCTACACTGATGGTGGAGGAGGAGGAGGTGGAGGAACGAAAAGCAACCTGCACAAATGCGCTAAATCCTCCTCTAGAGCATGAACGATACGCAAAAGGTAACTAACCTGCTGCTCCATAGTAAGAAAACGGAAGTCAAAATCTGGGTATGGCAGGAGAGGAGCGGGTGGAGTCACGAACGGTGACTGACAAGGACAAGGCGGAGGACGCGGGATCCTCTCTAACTCCATGACTCTCCGACACAACATCTCCTGCTGGAGCTGTAATGACAAAAGCAAATCATCCCTCGTATAACCAATGTGGAAGGGATGGTGTGGATCAGAAATAGGCATCGTGTTGGGCGGAAACCAGATAAGTGGCTCGCCCGATGGTGTAGTAGCAAAAGGAGCGGTATGTGAAAACTGTGGCACAGAGGGAAAAGCTGCTGACATAGGAGGAATATGACCGGGCTGCTGACTCGATGGACCTTCCCCTGGACGGGGAGGAGGGATATCTTGAAGGAACGTGACCGGCAGATCTGTGCGATGAATGTCAGACACATGTGGGTGAAACGGGGCAATATCAATGGGTGCATGTACAGGTGCAGGTGGGGGAGTGACAGGTCAAACAAAAGGAGGAAAGTCGTCGCCATCCTCTATCCACCCATTGTGGGTGAACGCATATCTGCGGTCAATCTAGGCTGCAAAAGGAGCATGATCAACGGCTGCAGGTATAGGGTCAGGAAAAGGTGGTGCAACAACTGGAACATCGGCAGGTGCAAGGTCATGCTCAGGTAAAGGATCGTGAACAGGTATGGGCTCAGGTACAATCATAGGCTCAGGGTCAACTGGAGCAAGCTAAGGATCAGCGGGTACATCAAAGAGCTGATCGTCAGGAACGACAGGTGCCTCAAAAGGCTGATCATCGGGGATAAACTCAATCTCTTGCTCAGGGTCAAAGTCGTGTGGAAAGACCGAATCAAACTCGTCATCAATCTTAAAATCATGATCAACACCGTGTGGAATATCGGGTGCAACAGACATAGCTATGTCAGAATTAGTATCGGTGGGATATCACTGTAATCCAGTGCGTGTAAAGTAGTAGATGACACAGACTTGAATGAATCAGGACCAGAATGGTCAGAAGAAATCTCCACAGCAGGAATCTCAATAAGCGGAACAGCAATGACATCATCGATTGGGGCTCCATCATCCTGGGCACCCTCAGGGGGACCCCTAATAGAAAGATCGATGTCATCGTCAGACATGGCATCAACAAGCAGATCCTCAAGAGGAAATGCAGCAAGAGGAAAAGGAGCACGGATCAGAACAAGAAGTAGATCCTCGCCAGGAAGACCATCAGCTAGCGGTATATCATCTCCAAAATATGGTAAAGCAAACAGCTGGAAGTCATCATCGTCGTCGCTCGTAGTGTCAGATGTAAAAACCTCATCCTCTGGGATGATCCCATCATCCGAGACTATGGCTATAGGGTCTACTGTATCTGATACTCCGCTATCAGAAGAGGACATGGTGTCTGTAACAAGACAATCACAACATATGCACATATATCAACAACCATCAAATAAGCATGTAAGTAGTAATAATGTAAGCATGTATGCATCCTAGTCTTCCCAAGACTATCCCGCCCAGCCTCTTAGAGTGAACTACTTAGTCTCTCAGACTAAACCTCCCAGTTTCTCAAATTGAACTACCCAGCCTCTCAGGCTAAACCTCCCAGTCTCTCAGACTGCCCCAACTAGTCTCTCAGACTACCCAGTCTCTCAGACTGAACTACCCAGTTAGTCTCTCAGACCAACTCCCTAGTCTCTCAGACTGAATTACCCAGCTAGTCTCTCAGACAAACTCCCTAGTCTCTCAGACTGCACTACCCAGCTAGTCTCTCAGACTAACTCCCCAGTCTCTCAGACTGAAATATAAATGAATTCTTTGAAATATGTTTTGTGTCTTTTATTTGTAAAAATGTTTGTTTCATGGATCTGGACGCTTTGTGTATGCAATGAAAAGATGTTGTAAAAACATTTTCGTGAGAGCCCTAATGATCGTAGTCTAGACTCGAGAAAGAATCCTAGTTCGCTACGATCGAAGCTCTGATGCCAAACTGTCACACCCTAACTCTTGCGGAAGCGTGGTTATTGGTGTGACTTCTTAATACCATAGATTCAATCATAACATTGCTATATGAAAAAACCAAAAGATATTCATCCATAAAAGTTAAGTTTGAAAGTACCACAACATACTTGTTTGAAAAATTGACACCAAACGTAAGTTACAAACCACAACATGTTCAAATGAGTTCATCAAGACTCGACAAAAGATATTAAATAAAACCGGGTTTAGAAACATGTATCCTGTCCAGGAACAGGTTACATCTTCTAAACTCTACGACCACGGATGACATCTTTTATTTATACGCAGCTTGAAACACATGTATACACCTGCCATATCCACTTAGTTCCCTGAAATACATGTAGTTTAAAAATATCAACAAAAGTTGAGCGAGTTCATGTGTATGTGTATGAATAAACCTTTAAAGTATGTATGTATGAATGAATGTCCCTGGTATGTAGCAATAAGGAAAAGGAGATCACCAATGGGTTACAAAGCCAATGGTATATGTGAAAATGGTGCAGGAAAACTCAAACCTAGAAAATTTGTACCGGGCCTCCGGCTGGAAGACATAGTCACCTTATGGGCCACCCTGGTCCCCATGGGTGTGGGCTCGCTACACCCAAATAGATCTATCACTCATGCCCCTCGGTCTTACGACGAGGATTAATGGCCTTAAGTGTTATACCCACCTTTCACATGATCTAGCAGTAACCCTCCTTAAGCTAATCATACCATGTAAAAAATGTTTGTAATAACTTTAACATGTATTTCACCCCGAAGTATCAAACTGAAAATTGTAAAAAGAAAAGGGGGACATGAACTCACAGTAATGCGTCTTCAGTACTGGCAACTCAATCTCCTCAGCAATCATGACTACCTACAGTGTACTAACGTCTATTAGACGAACGGCCGTGCCTTGGCTTAGAGTTTAACGTTTTTGAGTTGTGTTTCTTATGTTCCCAATATTATTATTCCAAGTTATAATTACTCGTTAAAATAATAATCATTTTAACTTTAAATTATATTTAGTTTTGGAATAATTGTTTAAGCAATATTTCTGTATTAATACTTCTCAAGTATTTAACTTCGTATTTCCTTCCCAAGGATGGGGGTATCTCATACATGTATATTTGTACTATTGTGTTTGTAGTTTCCAAATTAATATATTTTCAAGTCACACTTTAGAAAATATATATAATAACTTATTTTGTCTCAAAAATAATGTATTGTCCAGAAAATATATATTTTTCCCAAAAATCATATATCTTCTAAATATTCCAAGAAAATATATTTTAACTTCCCAAAAATAATATTTTCCCTTTTGTCTAAAATACAATATTACTTTTGTAATATTTACAAAAATCATATTTTCATTTCTTGTATCTAAAACATTATTTACCAAAAGTATATTTGTAACGGTATTTTCCGGAATAATTTGTAAGTTACGTTCTATCGTTCGGTTCCACAATATTATGTGTGTAACTTATATATTTATTCCTTGGTATTCTTGGTATTGTTTTGGATAGTAAATTTTATGGTATTTGTTAAGTTATATTATTTTACCCTAAAATAACATAACTATTTCACCAAGTATACAAATATTCACACAAGTGTCTTTAATGTAAATATATATTCTAAATACATATTTATCCATTTTTATTTATAAAAACCAACCTCCAATACTTGTATTTTGTAACAAAATCTATGGCAAAGTTTATATTGAAAACCATAGTTAAAACACACTTGTTAATATTTGTTTAGAAAATATTTTCTAAGTGTTTATATTTTTAGAAAATTTTGCCATAGTTTCCCTTGAAAATGGAGGTGTCCATGCTATTAAAGCATATCATTTTCTTTTCAAAAATCATCATAAACAATCAACAATCAATCCCTAAACAACTTTCACTTACCAAGTGCAAAAAAAAAAAAAAAATAAATAAATAAAAAAATAAAAAAAATAAAAAAACTATACAATTTACATAACAACATGAACTTGATCTTTCACAAAAACTCATAGTAACTTGGTAAAATGTTTAGTGGTTTTAGTTATCCTTTAAAGTGTGTTTACTTCATTAAAAATCCCATTCTTGGAAGATTTGGGTGTTTACAACTTGTAAACACATTTTACAAAAACGCTTCTTTATGAAATCTTCTTGTTTCTCTAGTGTTTCTACACTTGTTTTATCACCAAAAATAGTATAAGTTTAAGTAGGACCAAGGTCTTCTCAAAATCACGTTTTGAACTTGGTTCTTTTGGAAAACCACTCATAAATCTTAGATTCATAAGATTACTAGCTTACTTTGTTTATTATTTTTCAAGAAATCATCTTATCATTCAAGTTCATGCTTATATATGAGGATGATCTTCTTGTGTTATCACATAATCATCCTCTTACTTGCTAGATCATGTGTTTAATCACAATCTAGCAATCTCCTTATGATGATCAACATCATAATCTCAAGTAAATAACAAGCAAACATCATTCATACACTAAACAACATAGTTTCATCACTATTTCATCATATATCAAGCTTATTTTAGAGTTTTATGAGTATGACTTTTAATGTTCTTGTGATTAACAACATGCTACATCTTTTAACCAACTAAAATAGAAGTAGCAAAGGGTTACAAAGGTCTTACTACTAGCTCTATGGCTAGGGATGAACTCTGGAAGATGAAGGTGACAAAGATGGTGGATAAAAGCATGTAAGAAAGGTCCTTGATGATCCACAAGCTTCACACTTCGTTAGACACCTTCTTACACCCTTGGATGGTCTTGGAATGGTTGGATGGTGGATGAAAAATGGTGGTGGTGGTGGCACTATGCTCGGCCGAGAGCAAGAAGGAGAGAGGGAGAGAGAAGAGTTGTGGTGAATGATAAGGAGGATGATCTGGTGGTTCCTTCTTATAATTTCCAACAAATGTTTATCCAATGGTTCTTATGTTTCAATTAGTACAAGCATAATCTTCTTGCTAAATCAATTAGAAATCACATAAGATCTAGTAGGATTATGTAGCATCCACCAATTAGGCCATGTGGCCGATTTCTAGTCTGAGGGGGAGGGGGTCTAAGTGTAAACTTGGATCATAGTTAGGTTAATTAGTTGGAAGTTAAGTGTATTAGTTTAGGTGTTATGCATAAGGCATGTTATATCTTGGTTAAGGTGTTCGGGGATCATAACTAGCCAAGAAATAATAAAACAATGCTTCTAGCAATATTTTGGTGTTTCGGGTAATGTCCGGTTGTTCGGTTAGATACGGGTTCGTTAAAGTGTCAAGCTATTCCGTTTAATGATCTTTATGTTACTTTTTGTGACACTTTTAATTCCCGACACTTAGGAAAGCATTCAGGACCATTTAGTCATATTTTTACATGAAACTACAATGTTGAAATGTTGATTTTTGCTGAAATGTGCAGAATTCTGCACTTTGGGTGAGTTTTAGGCACTTTCCGGCACTTAAACTATCACCTAGTGACGCAGTTTTATAGTCCTTACTTCCCTACACATCGTACTAGTGTAGTACCTTGTCTCTGGCCCATACTGGGTCTTAAAACACTGTCTGTCTAGGTATTGAACATTGTCAGCATTTTTTCTGAGTTATCCGCTAACTGTGCTAGCTGTGCTTTGTGCATCGTTTATGTCACTAAGTGTTTGTATGTAGTAATGATGTGACAGTATGAAATGTGATGCACATGAAAGTATGATGCAGAAATCAGAAAGTAGTTTAAGTTATAAATTGTAATTCAGCACAATCATTAAGCAATAATCAATATTAATTAATTGTACCAATACCTGTATTTATGAGGGTTGTCACATTTTCAGCTCCCCCCATCCCAATAGACAGGACATGGTGCTATGGAGATCCAATAGTAGCAAAGCTATGAGTTTGTAGGTCCCGATGCGGATCGTCGGATAACTACGAGATCTTGTTTACTTGTTTCGTATACAAGATAATACAAGAAATAAATACAATAAACTCTATGATATACACTCTGTTTTCTCTCTGGTCTATTCAGACTAACTCTTTTGTCTTATGTTTGCTGAATATATATATGCACAGCAGGTCCGACGAAGAACCATTTCCTACAAAGAAGGTTCTTCATCGTAGCAGTCCACGAAGTACCAGCATGAAGAAAGATGTTCTTCGTCACACATGCTTCATGGGTTCTTCGTCAATCATGTTAAGATTACTTTGTTTCATCATATAATATATTCACATGACATCATCATGGTGATGTGGCGTCGGAAAAGTTCGTGGCTCTTCGTGCTACGCGTGTCGAACTCTGGGGCGCACGACGGAGGAATGTTGCGACATCGGTCTCAAGTCAAACCGAACCGAGTCGCGTCCACATAAAGTGTATCAACAAACTCCCCCTAGACGATGCTCGTGATGGTTCGATCTTCATATTATCGGATATTTAAAAGGTCTTCACGTGTTACAAATAGGGAGTGTATCAACAAACTCCCCTTTGAATTATGCTCATGAATCTTTTGATCTTCAACACTTCAGATACTTTCGGTGTTGATGAGTGGTTGGCTGCAACTTGATCATCTTGATCCATTGATTGCATCCAAGTCTGTCTTCATTTTGCGGCTTGCCATCTGACACGTTCTCTTCGCTTTTAGCTAGTTCGAATGCAACAACTGCACAAGCAACAGAGCTAAACACGTAATGAGAACAACCGTTTGGAATATAGACAAATTAAACAAACGACACATATGAGACCAACTCTCAATCTAACACCGACCGACAACAGTTTGAAAGTTTAAAAATTTATCAATTTTATTCCTTTTACTTTCAAAATATGTCAACTTGGAACGTTTATGAAGGTGCAATTGTTTTCCGGCTTACAATCAGGATTTTGGGTAGGACAGACTCGAGTTCCAACATCGGTCAATCAAAAATAAATTAGAAGCAAAATCTTTTGGCTTTTATAAAATTATATTAAAACACACCTAAAATCTTTTTCGTATTTTTCGTTTTTCAATAGTAAAGACGGAAAGCAATAAATAAATATATACAGAGATGCAGAAATGGAGAAATGTAAATAAATATTTACAGACATTCTTTTTGCGAGTTTCAAGGGTAAGAGAATCATATCAGTGTACGGTCACGCCAAAACGCTCTTGTTGTTCAATTAGTTAACATTTAGATAAGCATCCTATAACGATTATCAGTATTGTTGTCCACATAAGCTCAACTTATCAGATGTACTCGCGGTTAGGGGATACGATAAAGATATGATTTATACTTACCGACCGGTGTTCATCCACTCATGACATATTCCAGTATCAAGGTATGCACGAGAGTTCATCTTACCGGTGAGTATACCGCTTATCATCTGTTTGACCATATAAAAAGATGTGAGTAACCCACTTATTTTGATTGAAAATAAGCCCTATGTGATAGAATCACTTATTGATGAGGAACTTGATTTTCAGATGCATGAGGGCACAGGAGCAAGTCCGTGAACAGGTTAGTACTAACGTACAGACAAAGAGACGAACTTAACTCGCGCAAGAAAGCTGTGATATATTATCACTTATTTTGTTTGGACATGTGATTGTTGATCACTTATTGAGGTCGTATGCAATATGTACACATATGTATAGTATAATGGAAGATCTAGACTTCGTCTCCGTTATTTTTCCGTTTGATACAACCATGATACCCAGATGATAAGACAGCATTAAAGACCGTATTTCTCAGAACCTCGGCAATCTCTCAAATGAAATTTCGCTACCAAGACCATATACCAATGAATGGTTCCCACCCGGTCTTCAGTCGATTTAGGTTTATATCACCCTGCACACTTTAAAATGATTATGAGCCTACCGATATATCAAATATAGAACTACTTATCGTTTTTCATTTTAGGTTCAAAGAGGTTTCGACAGACCACTGATGTACTATCATTTTCTCTTTTTCTCGCCAGGCAACTCATTTTTGTTTTTCTATTGTTTTTAACCTTTTGGCATTTTTTTAATTTTTCAAATATAGGATTTACTCCCCCTAAAATGTAAAAACTACGATAAATTTAAAAAAAACAAATTGATATTTACAAAAAAAACGATTTTCGGAAGTCGGTTAACTCATGTTTTACCTCAATGTCGTTTACCAAAATAAAATAATTTAATCAGAAATGATTTATCGAATTTAGGAAAAATGAGTTGGCACGTCGGTAATCGGTACGGACCATGACAACATTGACGAGTTTCATATTGAAATAATCACGTGTGAGGTGATATTCGAGATCAACGTGTCTGGCCAAAGAGTGTTGTACGAGATGTTAATAATTCATAAAGCAGCTTAAATATCGACAAGTATAGGAGAGATTAGAAATTTAAAACCGTATCCTGCAACTGATTCTTGCATTGCCAGGAATTTGAGTGCTCTCCCAAGCTGTATATCCGCCCGGTGTTGATTTCAAGGTCGATTTATCAGCTACTTCAATTAAACGAGAAATCTCTTCACAACAACAAGATCATAAACCTCTGGGTCCGGCTGGTCTTCCACATTGCTCCAGCGAAGGTCTTTGTCTTTCTCCTTCAGAAGTAGTGTGCGGTTGTTCAATCCACGCCAAGGCATCCACACACCCGGTTGGTTTGTTCAATAAACACGTTTTCTTCAATCACACTGTGAAGGAATGTACACTGCACGTTCATCTTGTTGATTTTGAACTTCAGATGTGCTGCAGGTGCGTACATTTTGGTTGAATCTATCCTAGGGACCCGATCAAAGCCTTTAACAATCAAACTTTGGAATGATTTTCATTTTGTCGAAGCTTTCATTTTCTTTCATCAGACATTCTTTCACCATCATATTCTTCTTTTCTTTTTCTCTCTCCATCAAAGGTGACAACTCCTAGATGTAACAATGTTTTGGAGCCTTAAGTAGCTGATCTTGTGCATGGACGCTCCACTATCAACAATCCTAGGACTATCAATAGCTCCTCCTGGAATATCCTGCACACTCATTCAGAGATTAGTTGGAGAGGGGGACCCAAGCCTTCATAGACTTGGGTCGTCCGTCATCATCGAGGATTGTGACATCCATTTCCCGATGATTCTGAATTGATGGAGCTACCCCTGAAACAATTACCGTTTTTGGTTTCCAATTTTGTTTCTATTTTTCATTTTTAACATCTGATTTAACAGACTGTGTTTGGACAACCTCCGGTTTTAAAGCCTTTTCAACTTATTTTCTTTGTTTCCTTTTCTTTTTCACTTGTCGTTGTTTAACAAGACGAGGGTCCTGTTTTCGTGAAACAGATCTTTTATGGTAACTGTTACCATGGGGGGCTTCAACCTTTGCCTTTCCCTTGGTGAGATATGGACAGTTCTTGATAAGGTGTCCAAACTCACAGCATTCAAAGCATTATCTCCGCTCAACAAACCTCGGAGTATCATAACTGTAAGAGCTTGATGATGAACTTCGTGATCTTGAGGTACTCGGTCCAACATCACAACCGTTTGTGTGTTGTGTGTAGTTGTTTTGACTGTTTGTTTTCAAAATTTTACTTTGTTTAACAAAATCCGTGTTGGATTTGTTTTCAAAAGTTTCAATTTTATCAGTCCCTCTTGATTTCACGGAGTTCACCTTCTGAACCTTTTTCTTGTAACAAGCTCCCTTTGTTTCCACCCTCGGTTGTGAAACCTTAGGATTTTGAGCTCGTTGTTCCTTTTGTTTACCTTTAAAAGTGATAGGTTGTCAGCTTTTGAAATAGGATCACACTGAGTTACAGAAACTCTCGGGATCGCTTTTCCCAAAAACTTACTGGTAGTATCTTCAAACACTTTATCAATCAAAGATTGATTGACGTTTTTGATTGGAAAATCTTTGTTTGAATATATTTTACTATCACGGACTAAAGTGTACAACACGTTATCACTTTTAACAGTAGACATTGTTTCCTTGACGGGATCTATCTCTTGTTTAACAATTGAGTGCACAGCAGGAGTAGGAGGATCACACATAATATGATTTTCAATATGCACTTCTACTCCTTTCCTATCATCAAGAGATTTATCGTCATCATTCACATCTGATTCATTATCTGACGAATCATAGTCCTCAACAGTTGGAACACTTTGTTCCGTAGATATTGAATTTTCTGTTCTTTCAAATGAGCCCTCCGAGGAACTGTTCGATTTGAACCCTAATCCTGTAGTGACCTCCTAATAATCAAGAGCTATATTGGTTAATTTGCCATTTTCTACATGGTATCCGAGCTATATTGCTCTTGATGGTTGTCTTCTGCTTCGTGGTTCTGTTCGATTCTAGGATTTTTTAAGGTTTCTGGACTTAGAAAACAAAGTTTAGAGTTGATCAATGATTCTTGGGTATTGTGCTTGGTTTAGGAGGTGAAACCTTAATCTAGGATTTGTGGTTTATCTGAAGACTTGCATTTGGATCTTGAGGTCGTTGTCAAGATTTATATTGGTCTCTTTGACCCTTGAAGGTTTTGGGGAAAATTAACTAAATCTTGTTGTTGATCTGCTTTGGAGTTATACGCTTCTCTGTGAGATTGTTCTTAACCATTTCTTTTTTAATTTATGTTGCTTTTCATTGTTGTATTTAGGCATATCTTGTTGTCAGGCTAGTTAGACCGATGTTGTGTCTAGGCATATCTTGTTGATTATTTATTATTATTATTATTATTATTATTATTATTTGTGTCTTTTGCTGATATTGTTTGTTGTCTATTATTGGTAGTATCATTAGGGTTTGTCTTTTGTGTTAAGAATTGCCAAGGCACCATCGAGTGATGAACCTCCAATCTGGCCACTAACAAGGGCCGGCTCTGGGCCCGGCAAACCCGTGCCGACGCCCGAGGCCCAAAATTTCAAAGGCCCGAAAAGTCTTTATATGTTTGTATATATTTATTAAATTATATATTTAGTATATTTATCCGTTTATTATGCAAAAAAGTCTTGGTGGTATAGTGGCAAAAACCATCTCAAAATAATCTAAGGTCTCAAGTTCGAGTCTTTGTTTCGTCACTAAGTTTTTATTTTTGTAATTCATTTACCCTTAACCATAATTTTGGGCCCAATTCTTTTCGTCGCCCGAGGCCTAATTTTTTTGAAGAGTTTTGGGGTATGGCTCTGCCACTAACACGGTTTCGCCTTATGTGATTAGTCTTATGTGTTCTTCTAATTATTTATCTACTTATTATTGTTTATGATTGTCTGTTGTGGTTAAGATGAGTGATATTGCAGGGTCTTCTCAGACCCTTATTAGCAAACTTGACATTGGAGATCCATTATATTTACACCCGAATGACTCAAGTAGTCTTACCATTGTTAGCGTAAAGTTAAAAGGAAGAAAAAACTATTTTGTATGGCCTAGTGCTATGAAACTTCCCCTTTCATTTTCACCCAATAGAAGATTTTGTATACTCTGATTTTGGATAGCGACAAATGGCCATTGACTAGCGGTAATCATTGCAAATTGCGAAGGCATGAGTGATTGTACCCAAGATGTTGCAGAATTATTTTGTGGTGTAATACTGCTTGCATTTTAATTGGATCCCAACTCCAAAGATTTGTACTTATTTTGAAGTATAATAAAGAAAAATTAAAAAAATGAAAATTTTCTAAGGGCTGCTACAGTAGTTGAAGTTACTGTTCAAAATGTTGCTATCCGACGAAGGTGGTTTCTGGTTTTAAAGTAAATGCTTCGAAGGTTACTTTTTAGGGCGAAGGTGGTAGCCACGAAGGTTACTTTTAAGGGCGAATGTCGTAGTCACAGTCACGAAGGTGATTTCACGAAGGAGGACTTTCGTGGATAAAATCACTTCCGTTGAGACACACTGACGAAGGTCACTTTTGTAGGGAACGACGGTGCACTTTTGTTCAGATGTTGTTATTCGAAGGTTAGCTGAAAAAGACAGAAATTCGACCATAAAAGGTGTAATTTCTGTTCCACCACAGCTTTGCAGGTGAACCAGTTGAATTTCAGAGGGATTTGTACTATTCCGGTGACAAATTCCAGCCAAACTTCTTGCCGGAAACAATGGAGTTCCAACTTAACAAAATCCATATTTTTATTTTCTCCATTGATTTTAACAATTTTCTAACCTAGATTATCATCAAACAACATCATTTTATTTGGTTTTTATCCATACTATCATTCAAGAAGAAGATGGGTTTTAAGTTCTTGTCCAAGAAATCTTCAAAAATCACTGAAAAATCTCACAAAACACACCAAGCAATTTAGTGATCAAATTAGTTTTGTGAGGTAGTGAGCTAACAACGTGTATTGAAAATATTCTGATTTAGTTGTTTGCAAAAATGGTTTTCAGGATATAGCTCAGGATACTAAGCTATATAAACAATCAAACAATGAGCTGAAATGTAAAGGTTGACACGAGATATACCAGGAAATCCCTTGATCAATCTAGATCGCCGGCATAAAACCTCGGGAGCTGACAATCGCAGCTGCCTTGTTCTTCTTATTACTTCAAACTTCATAATACAGTGCAGGATATTATACGGATCAGCTAAGTGTTACAAAGAATTTCGAGTGTGAGTGTTTGTGAATACGATTGCGAGTAATTGCAGTTTGCAGAGAAAGTAAGAAAGTGGGTGAAATTGTTGTGTGTGTCTATCTATCCATGCATTCCTTTTTATAGAAAAATAGAATCAACAAACTATCATATAAAACCGGGATGCTTCGAATATTCTCTCTTGAACGTAGGAGTCCCCCTCTTCCGACTTCAACGTTCTCTTCTCAACTGTTTAGTCCAAGTCTTCAGGAGAACAAGTCCACTTTAACGTTACAAGCTTGCCATCTTTATCTGCACGTGAACAATTAGTAACTACCAGGATACTACATCAGGATGTTACCAATATCCTGATCCGGTATCCTGGCCATAAACAAAAAGAAATAAGTCAGGATATAATTCAAGATATGGGTTCCGAAAACCACCCATAACAATTGTCCCCAAAATATATCTATTGGAATTCCAAATTCAAACGGATATATTTTAGAACTTATCGCTTAGATCGAGGTAATTAAGATGATTAGACGCTTGAAGTGACCCGCTACAACTTCCCACGCGTATTTTACTCATTACCCCCTATTTCCAGCCTATATCCTCTCAGATTTTCAGCTTATTGATCATCACATTCCGAGCAATTTTCAGGTATTTTTCTTCCTCTTTCTTCTTTGTTTTCTTTGCAAGATCTCTTCATTTTCCATGGAGAGTCGAACCAGATCTCAAACAGCCGATTCTACTCCTACTTTTACCAAACAAAATCTTCTCAAAGAACCCAAGAAAGAAGTATGTTCTTTTGACAATGCCGATATCGCTGCCCTAAAAGCCTCCGGTGCCTTTCCTGCCCGAGCGATTATAAGTCCGTTCAACCGGGAGGTCCCATCGGACGTGTATTCTGACGAATGGGTGTGCTTCTTAGCTTATCCTTTCTCCATAGGGCTCTGATATCCTTTACCGGCCTTTATCTCTTGTTTCTTTGAACTCATCGGTCTCAGTTATGCCCAAACTATGCCTATGGTTTGGCGAGTTTTAGTCACAATGGACCAGATAAAGTGTCGTCATATGCCTGACTTTTGCATTGAGGATCTTCCGATTGCATATCGTTTAAGGTCCCATGGTTCCAGCCGGTTCCTTTTTTCTTCAACCTCCAGGGATCCCCTCATCCTTAAAGCGACTAAAAACGAGGATAGACGGAGGCGAAAATTCTTTTTTTTTTTAAAGAGACTCCATTGACAAGGGTCTTGAACTTCCCAGGAAATGGCTGACCTCCGGTAGGATTTAGGGTTTTAGGAATATCCCCAAACTGATATCTTGACTTTTTATGGAGCAAATTTCAAAGAATTGGCCCCTCCAAGCGGTGAATCTGAACAAAGAATCAAAGAGATCTTCCGGCTCCCGGAGAGTGAAAGAACCTTCTCCCTGTTATTAACAAGCTCAAGCCAAAAATCAAGTTCTGAGAAGTCTTGTAAGCATAGTATTATAAGTTATTCTTACATATTATACTGATTATATTCTAACAGTATATAAGGACTTAGTATTTCTTCCCTTTGTGCAGCACCAGCTAAAAGCCTTGAAGTCTTTGATCTTGAGGAACTGGATAGTTATTCTGGTCCTGTGCAAATCAAAAAAGAAGCAAATCCCAAGCCAGCTGTCACCGCGTCAAAACCCACCAGTGTCACAACCCCCGACCCCACCCTGGGAGCGGGAATCGCGAACCAGTCAGATGGTATCATTGTTTATTAATTTGGCAGTGGAAATTTTTCATCAGGACCGTAGTTAGGAAATAGTTTATCAGGGTTAAAACACCACACTTTTATAAATAATAAATACATGGGAAAAACCCATGTTTTATTTATATTACATTTATAGGGATAAACCCTAATTATTTAAAACAAAATCTTCTTTTTATTTAGGTAACTTTTATAGCCACTTTTCTAAGCCTTCAGTGCTCTCCAGCTGGCTTCTATTTGGTTTTCACATTTTGTTACCTGAAACGCGTTTAAAACATTTTTGTCAGTGGGAAATACTGGTGAGTGAATCCCAGTTTAATCAAAACAGGTTTTATCATTTCACAGTATTGAGAGCGGTCACATTGTTTCTGTCTACACAATTACTCATTCAGTACTTGCCACTCGACCGAATCTGTGGCTATGGTCATATCACACATTGGCTAACCCATTGTCCACTTGTGAAGATTATCAAGTAATGTATACAAAACCCCATAATACCGGCAGTAATTGAAGCATTACAAAGACTCAATCACTGCTAATCACATTGTAAAATATTTAAGGCTTTGTAAAAACAGTTTACCAAAAGGAGATTACTCACATAGCTACTTTAGGTATTTCCTTTGTGACTTCCTGGTTATAATCTATTAATTTACACAATGCACACGCATTAGTATAACAACCCAATTTACATTAGTTATACCCTTCCCGAGACAGAAACTCCAATGACTACGACGGGCAGAGCCACGACAGTCGTTACAGAGCACTAGATCAATCGGGCAGCGTATCTGATACGTAACCAGGGTTAAAATACTTACAACGAGGCAGAGCTTCGCTTATTAGGGGGTATAATACCCGAGAGTTATTTCTACTATTCAGAGAATTTGAGAGAGATTTAGAAAATGAATGAATTCAAATGAACGTCGAACTTCTCAATTTACAGGGCTGATCAGGGACATCCTCGCGCCCCGCGAAAGAAACAGGAGAGGCCTTCGCGGCCCGCGAGGTGATAGGGTAGGCCTTAGCCTCGGTTAGTCACTGGTATAGGCTTGCCGGGTGTCACGCCACGTGGCGGGCTGTGGTGTAGCCTGGTGTCAAGGGGTCGCGGCCGGCGACAGACTCTCTTGTCCGTGTCGCGCCCCGCGAGCGACAATAGAATTTTGTTATATTTGATTTTTAATAAAATAAAGGTATTTTAGGGCCGTTTTCATATACGGGGTGTATTTAGGAGCGTTTAGGGGTGTTTTAGGAAGGTTGTTATTTAATAAAAAAATATATAATGCACTCGTGTTAAGTATAGTAACCCAATTTAACTTTATCCCTACGTCATGAGACAGAACCCCAACGGTCTTAGGCAGAGCCTTGACATGCGTTACGGGGCCCTAAATCAATCGGACAGGGTATCAGTGATCAGGGGTTAAAACACTTAAAACGGCGTAGGGCTTTATAGCTTTATTGGGTATAAGAAATAATAGAATATAGTGAGAGAGTGCAGGAGGTATGACAAAGACATGAGCAGTTTAGAATGGATCATCCATTCTCTATTTATACTACATTAAAAGTTTGCTTGTAGGCTACGAAAAAGATTCCTTTTAATCCTATAATCTTCCACGTACTCCCACCAACAAAAATTCATTTATTTTCATATGTCCATCTATACCCATGTATGAGTACGTAAACATTGAATTGGATTCAATATTTAATTTAGGTATTATTTATTATTTTATTTATTATATATTATATTTAATTCAGCTGCTTCACTTATTTGGCGCTTATACTTCTAAAATATGACGTTTTATAAAATAATGAATATGTCATTAGAACGAGAATAATCTTATCTACATTTTGAACCAAGTTTCATTAAAAAGCAGTAAGGTTAATTATAACGTATTTTTATTTTTATAATTATTAAACGGTCCCTACGTTCACCAAAATACCTTATATTTCTATCGGTCAACTTACCCATGATTTATTCGTTTACTAACTTTATTTTAAAATAAAATTTTGGGAATGTTACAACCAGCTCCAAGACTACCACCGTTCCCAAGCCTTCCACAGCAACCAAGCCATGTGGCTCCAGTTCCCGCAAAAGAAAGGAACCTGATTCCCCTGCTGCCTCCGATGTCTTTCCATACGAGGATCTCGGATTTTTGGAATCCATCAAGTTTATGTTCGGCTTCCTCAATCAGGTAAGTATCCTTATCTTATACCCTGCACATATATGTTGACGATACATATTCATCTGATTGTAGGGTCTCGAATGGTTAGTGCACTTGTACGAGGACTCATGTGGACTGAACAAGATGTTGGAAGCCAAACTGAAGGAGGCTCAGACCACCATTGCAGATCAAGCAGCAATTGCCACCGCCATATCACAGCACTACGAGGATAAATACTAGGCCGTGACCCAGGAAGCCCAAATGGCGATCAACAAGGCCAACCAGTATGCTCAACTCAAACTAGATGATGCTCAACTTCAACATGAGCAGGATATGAACTCCTACAGGGGGGCCTCAAAGGATTCGTTGTGATATCTCTCCTCCAAGCTAGGCTGAAGATCGCCTATGAAGCCAGAGCCTTGGGCTTTGAATGCCCTTCATGGAATGATAACGCTTGGGAGGCAAGGTTGAAGGATCTTGGGGGCAATCCTATGGAGTTTCCTGTAAAGCCTCTGGTCAAGGAGCCTTCCCAAGCGGCTGAAAAGGCGGTTGATGCTGGTGGTGATGCTGGGAAGAATGCTGACGGTGATGCTGGTGCGGGTGCTGATGAACCTGTGGTTGAAGAGGGTGCTGCCCCTTGAAAGCAGCAAAGTGGGTAATGATGGATATTCATGCCTAGGCCGGAGCCCACTTTTTAAATTTGATGGTTGTGGTTGATGAACTATTTACCTTTCCTGTCTTTTGAAAGGTCAGACATCAAGTCATGGTACTATTTAGGGAATTTCATTATCATAATATATACCCCATCTTACCCGGTCTCGCCGGAGAGGTCCCCCCATCTTACCCGGTGTAAGGACCTTCAAAAATGTCCCTAACCGACCCATAAGTGAAAACCCGGACCCCTGAAACCCTAACGTGCATAAAAATACTAAGAAATCAAGATTTTTGGGTTTCAGGCGGGCCGCGTAAGGCATAAGAGAAGCTTACGCGGCCGCGTCAACATTAAGTTTGACCGGATAAGCGTCCAGATCCACGTGTCGCACACATGGCATGCCTACCAGTGACACGGATGCCCTAATCTACGACTAGACTTCCACGCGGGCCGCGTAAGGGTCATGCCAAGTTTCACGCAGGCCGCGTGAGACTCAAATTTCACCTATAAATAGGATGCGTCATGAGCAGTTCACTGGTGTCGAAACCAAAACTCAAAAACGAATTCTCACTGCTCAAAATCGAAAATTAACATAGCGAGGCGCTGCTACGATACCGGGTATTAACTCGATCGCTGCTACGATTCAATGTCTGATCGATTGAAACTATCCGATGAATGTTTAAGTGCTGCTCAAAATAGGGTTATACTTTGTTATTCGTTGTGAATTCGATGAATGTTTAAGTATTGCACTTTGTCATTCGTCGTGAGGGTTTTAATCTCGTGAGTTATCATAAATGTTGTATTAGTTACTGACCTAGTTCGTGTGCATTATTGTTTACACTAGGTTATCAGGCTTATCAGTAGGCTAAACTCTGCCCGTTAAACTTGCAATGTGAGTCATTCTCTTTTTATCAATAATGTTTTACAATACTCCAATCATTTTCAAAAGTTATAATTACAGGGATTAAGTCGTGGTTATCTTTAATCACTGGCTAGTGGGGTATTGTGCACATTACTAATTTCTCACGGTTAGGCTAATAAATCCTAACAGTGATAATCGTCACTACTTGAGGAAAGACCCAATAGTGGCATGACCATCGTCACCAGGAGGTGACACGGCGCCAGATAAAAATAAGATAGAAGCCATTGTAATCGCTCTTATGCTGTAATGTATAACTATGCGTCGTTTCATCTAAATGAATGATTCACCAGTATTTCACCACTGACAAAATATTTTAAAACATGTTTTAGGTAACTACTGTGAACCAAGGAACAGTGCTACGGAGCACTAATAAAGCTTTAAGTAGTGGCTCAGTTAAACAAATAAACATGTTTTGTAAAACAGGGAATTCCCTAGTAAAATTCCTCTATTGTAAATCACGGGGTTTATCTCGAGTTATGAAATAAAATAATCGGGCATTTCAAGTTTTAAAGATCCTGCTAAAATCTTCTGCTGTCAACTCAAATTAATAAATACCACGGGTTTCTGTCCCGCGGCTCCTGGACCGGGTCAAACCAGGACGAGGGGCCGTGACAGAAAAGGTGGTATTAGAGCCACTGATTTAAGTCAATTAAGTATTTAGAAATACTTAATTTTACTGATTGCCATTATGTGATTATGTGTTTATTTGAATATTTGTTTACAGTATGGGTAAGCAAAGACTTTCAGACATCTATCGTCAATTAGATAATTCACCAAAAGATAAGGGAACATCATCCTCAAGATACTCAGCAAATACTGAGGAAGGGATATTTGTTCGCAAGGCACAATTTGAGAAACCACTTACCACTAAGAAAAGAGGGTGGATTATTAGAAAAAGTCAAGAGAAAATAAAGAAATCACAGCCAAAAGAAGTGATAATTCCTAAGGAGACTCAGGAAATAGGCAAAAACCCACCATGGGAAGACGAATTAGATGAAAAATGGGCAGACCTCTATATGTTAGCCACTATAGTAGTAAATGCTAACGTTTAAATACCATAATCCAGTACTAGCACCCATATCACCTACAAGCCAGAAACTTTACAGAAACTTTTGCCCATTAGATAAATATTTTAGTAAGAAAAATAATAAATTACGGATGCACAATCCCTAGTATATTTTGAATTTCAGTTGTCCTTTGTATTAGATAAATCGCCCGATATGAAATAATACTTGAATAATTATATTAAATAGTCTTCTGTGAAATTTTTTACTATAAATTCTTAACTTAGCATTTTGTGTGCATTTTGCATATATGCTAAACAGCATGAATGAGTTATCTGAAGCTCTTCAGAATCTCAATCTCTATCCTATGAAAGTAGAAGTTTCCAAAGACTTTACTAGTTATATAGCCGATGTTGAGGAACCTATGGAATTCCAAGCTCCACCTCCGGAGAAACCAAAGCCTAAGAAAAGAAGAAGATTTGTAGGATGGAGGCGTGTGCGCAGAAGGAAACCAGCAACTAGGAACATTCCCAAAATAGAGAATCCCATGGATAAAGGAAAAGGGATCGAGATGGGGGAAGGTTCTAGGCAAACAGAAATAGAAATAGGAGAAAGTTCTAGACAAGCCAAGGAATTGCCACTGCAGGAGGAATTGGATCGCGTACTGGCAAGCTGTGATATTCTCAGGCCTATCAATAATAACCTCTTTTCTTATCCTGCCGAAACCCAACTTCCAATAAACTTGGAACCAGCCATCCCAGACCCTCTGATCCACACTCAACCTCTAGGAGAAATGGACTAGTGGTGGACCAACGACTGGCAGTTTCAAAACCTCCTCAATAACCCTTATACCTTTTCCCCTCAGTTCGACCCAGAACCTATACCAAACCCACCAATGAGCAATGAAAACTTAGCTGAACTCCGCCACTTTGGCGAGGAACTGGTGGATGCAGGGAATAGGATCCGGGAGGTGGGAGAACAGATCTCCTGGAAATACGACGAGAGAGAACGTTGTTTCTGAGATGTCAGCAGAAGGAATGATGTGAGAAAGTAGCTGTGGTTGTATAATAATAATAATAGTAGTAAAAATATAACTTTGTAAAATAACCAAAAAAATAAAACTTTTGTAAGATAACAGTGTGTACGGATGCATAATATAATAGATAAAAATGGAAGTCGAGAAATCGACAATTTTGACTCTACGTGTGTTGTGAAATTTGTGTGATTGTTTGCATATAGCTATTATTTATTTTATGCATATATATATATATATATATATATATATATATATTAATTACCAGATGGAACATGCTAATAATGAACCAGTTAACGAAGTGAACCAATATGAGCAAAACCAGGAAGATCAATTTATGACTAGGCAAGATATCGAGAATATCGTTGCTCAAGGAATAGCCAATGCTATTCCAGCAATCCTGGCTGCTGCTCGAAACCCAGTTGAACCTCAACATATTACTCATAGCAAACGTACTCATGAAGATCATTTTAGTAATAGTGTAAACGGAGGCGGCAACTATACTAATCACGACAACGATGGGATGCAAGCCCCACTCCCTAAGAAAATGAAAGCTGCAACGCCTGGTTGCACTTATAAGGAGTTTCTTTCCTGTAAACCAGCGGAATTTGCGGGCAACGAAGGGGCAACTGCTGCCCTGCGTTGGTTAGAGAAAACCGAGGCAGTAGTCAAAATAAGTAAATGTGCTGAAGAAGACAAGGTTATGTATGCGTCGCATCTTTTCAAGGAAGGGGCGTTAGAATGGTGGAATACAGTACTCCAAGCTAAGGGAAGCAATGTAGCCTATGCCATTGGCTGGGAAGAATTTAAGCGACTGATGGAAAGAAAATTATGTCCTGAATATGAGAAGGAGCAAATGGCAAATAAATTCCAGAACCACCGGATGGTGGATGTTGATTGTCGAGAACCACCGGATGGTGGAGTTGTACCTACCCTGGCTTCGCCAGAGCTGGTGCTTATTTCCCGCTATATTTGGGGATTGATTGGCGAAATCCGTAATATCGTTAAAGCTGCGAGACCTCACACTATTGACGATGCGGTAGAATTAGCTAACACCCTAACTGACGAGCTTGTACACACAAGAAAAGAAAACCGAAAAAAGGAAGTAGCCCAAAAGATCACCCAAGGATTCCGTGTGGATAACCGTAGTAATTTCAGGAAAAAGGGAACTGGGCAATCTTCCACCGTTCCATTTTGCAACACCTGCAAAAGAAAGCATTTTGGAAGATGCAAGGGATATTGCAATTTTTGCAAAATTCCAGGACATCAAGAAGAAGATTGCAGGAAGAAGAAATCAACGATCTGCTACAACTGTGGAGAAGCTGGACATTTCAAGCCAGACTGCCCGAAATTGGTCAAACCAGCCGATAACCAAACCAAACCTGCCGAAGGAACTACCAAGAAAAACGTAAGAGCCTTCCAGTTGACTACTCAGGAAGCAGAGCTAATCCCTGATGTGATAGCTGGTACGTTCCTAGTTCACGACATTTATGCAAAAGTCTTATTTAACTCTGGTGCAAACCAAAGTTTTATAAATACTTCATTCTGTCAAGCTCTTAATTTACCCTTAACCAACCTTAGGCAGATTTTTACAGTCGAAACAGCAGATGGAAATTCTTTTAACATAGATAAGGTTTTGCAAGAAGGAAAGATATAACTCTTAGGCCATAAATTTTCTGCAAACCTGTTACCTATGAATTTAGTTGGATTCGATGTGGTGTTAGGAATGGATTGGTTAGTAGCCAACCATGCTCGAATTCTTTGTGATAAAAATGCTATAGAAATTCACACACCCACAGGAGAATTAGTTGTGATTACAGGAGATAAACCACGAAAGCCACTAAAATTCATTTCAGTAATGAAGTTGGCCAGTTATTCAAGAAAACAAGAAGTCGTGTACATGATTTCAGTAATCATTAACACGAATGGAAAAGAACTTAAGGAAATTCCGGTAGTAGCAGAATACCCAGATATATTCCCAGAAGAACTCCCGGGATTTCCACCCAATAGGGAAGTAGAATTTATGATTCATCTAATTCCTGGAACTACACCGATAGCCAAGGCACCTTATCGGTTAGCACCCACAGAAATGCTAGAACTGAAAAAGCAATTAGATGAATTACTAAGTAAATGATTCATACAACCGAGTTCATCCTCGTGGGGAGCTCCAGTGTTATTTGTAAAGAAGAAAGATGGTTCAATGAGAATGTGTATTGATTATAGAGAATTGAATAAGGTTACAATTAAGAATCGATACCCATTACCTAGGATTGATGATCTTTTCGATCAACTTCAAGAAGCTAGATACTTTTCTAAGATCGACTTACCCTCCAGATACCATCAGTTGAAGGTACAAGAAGAAGACATACCTAAAACTGCTTTCAGAACGAGGTATGGTCATTACGAGTTTACAGTCATGCCCTTCGGACTAACAAATGCACCTGCAGCATTCATGGACATGATGAATAGAATCTGTAAACTGTATTTGGATAAATTTGTAATTGTCTTCATCGACGATATACTTATTTATTTCAAAAACCAAGATGAACATTGTAAGCACCTGCATGCACTCTTAACTTTGTTAAGAAAAGAAAAGCTTTACGCCAAATTCTCGAAGTGTGAATTTTGGCTACAGGAGGTGCAATTTTTAGGACATATGGTGAATCATGAAGGTATTCACGTAGATCCCTCTAAAATAGAAGCAATCACCAAATGGAAAGTTCCACATTCAGCTATGGAAATTAGAAGCTTTTTAGGATTAGCTGGATACTATAGGCGCTTTATTAAAGATTTTTCTAAAATAGCGGTGCCATTAACTAAACTAACCTGTAAAGCAGTTAAGTTTATGGGGACCTAGACAAGAAGAGGCTTTTAGGATTCTAAAGAAAAAGTTAACAAATGCTCCAATTCTAGCCTTACCAGAAGGAACGGAAGACTTTGAAGTTTACTGTGATGCTTCTAAGCTAGGATTAGGATGTGTGCTAATGCAACGCAAGAAGGCAATTGAAAAAGCACGAGGAAAACTATACGACTCATGACTTAGAATTAGGAGCTATAATTTTTGCCCTTAAGATTTGGAGACACTATTTGTATGGAAGTAAGTTTACTGTCTATACAGATCAAAAGAGTTTAAGATATATATTTGGGCAAAAAGAATTAAATATGAGGCAAAGGAGATGGATGGAAATCCTAAGTGACTACGACTGTGATATTCAATATCACGAAGGAAAGGCAAACGTAGTTGCAGATGCCTTAAGTCGTAAGTATCATGAGAAACAACGACGAGTTCGTGCTCTCAGATTAAATCTACAGTCAGATTTAATGGAACAACTGAAAAATATTCAAGAAACAGCAATCAAGGATGAAGCTGAAGGAATGAAAGGACGAATAAAGGAATTAGAACAAGGAAGTGATGGAATTTGGAGATTCCATAAGAAAAGAATTTGGGTACCTAAGCAAGGAGAATTAAGAGATAAAATATTAGAAGAAGCTCATAAATCCAGGTATACCATACATCCTGGTAATAATAAGATGTATCAAGATTTAAGAAATAATTTCTGGTGGATAGGAATGAAAAAGGACATAGCTAGATATGTTTCTAAGTGTCTTACTTGTTCACAAGTTAATGAAGAACACCAGAAACCTTCGGGTCTACTTCAACAGTTAGAAATGCCTGTATGGAAATGGGAGCTCATAACAATGGACTTTGTTACTAAGTTACCCAAAACCAGAAAAGGTTATGATGCGATTTGGGTAATTGTGGATCGATTAACCAAATCAGCTCATTTTCTACCCATGAAAGAAAACTTTAGTATGGAAAGGTTAGCCAAGTTTTCTGGTATATGCTTTGAAATAGCATAATTACACATAAATAAAAAAAATTAATTAAAACACCTAAAAACCCAATTTTGTTGTTTTGATCGCGTAATGTCCCATACCGTGCGTATCTCGTACAATTTAACATTTTTATTAAACAAGACATATAATTTAGCACCAATAATATGACAAGCTAGTTTTTATAAAATTACTAAAAATAATATTAAACACCATAAGTATTGTATAAACCTTCAAATATTAAACTCATTTAATAGATAAATACACAATATATATATATAGAAACGGGTTCAGAAGAAAACGGCAAAAAGTGTGAGAACGGTGAGAATGCTCCTGGTCCAACACGTGCCGTGGGGCATGATCAGGGTCCAAGGGGTTTTTTTGTCTTTTTAGTATTCTTCTCCTTTCACAATTTTCGCGTTTGACATGCTGCTTTATTTTTTGCGTGCAATATAATTTTGGCGTTATCTAGAATTATTAATTATTTGGCGTTTTACTGTTTTTCTTAGATTTCTTCTCGTTGAATTAATTCTTTTTGTGTCACAGAGTTAATTTTTTGGCGTTATGGCTTTTTCCATGTTATTTTTTGGCGTTTTGTATATTTTTGTTAATAATTGATTAACATAGATTAATATTTTATAAAATTACAATAACACGAAATCAAAATAAACTAATAGTCTTCCGTAGGTGGGATTACATCAGAGATGTACCCATCGCTTTGTTCATCACTTTCTTCAGATTCTTTATCATCAAATTTCATATTTGCGTATAACGCCATTAACTCGTCTCTTCTTTGCTGCAGCCTATTCTTGAATATCACTGCATTCTTGGATTTTGGATCGTTTGAAGGGGCGAAATCACAGAGTTGTTCAACGATAGATACCAACCCTGTCTTCAACATTTCTTCCATTGGCCTTGAATATTGCACACCATTTTTATAAGTCACTTCAAGTGTTCCTTTTTTCTCATGCAATAACCAACTGCTAAGTTTTGGTATAGGAGTATCATCAATATCATCATCATCATCATCATCTTCTGCCGGAAATTTTCTCTTCAGTCTTTTTATTACAATTCTGGTTCTTTCACAATCATTGTCCATTAGAACCCCAAGGGCCAGTATATCCTTCTGAACATTTTCATTCATTCTAAGCATGGCTTTGATTCTCCTTACCTTTACCCTTCTCCTATCAGAGAAATTTATGATGCATCATTTCTCTTTTCCTTTCAAACCTCCATGCAATAACCTTAGCCATTTTTAAAGTTTTTGGCGTTTTGGACAATATGTGGCGTTTAAGTCAATTTTTTTGGCGTGTTTGAGTTTGTGTTCTCATGGTAATTATGGCGTTTTGAAAAAAGATAAATAAATTTAATTCATCAAGAATTTTTCTTTTAATATAATAAATGTTAGTAACTATGTTTTTCGTCGTTTCATTTTACTGTTTTTTGTAGTTTACCGTGTTTTGTTTTCAGACTCAACTGTTTTTATGGTGTAACACGTCAAATCTTGACGGCTGTAATTATAGCGTTTTGTTTTCCAAGGGCGGTTAGATAACGACTGAACTTCTTTTGTTTTATATTCTTTGCACATTGTTTCACGTTTTTTTTTATAATAGTAGTTGTTCAAAGTAATTTTATTATAGCTTGGTAGTTTTTTGGGGGCGTTTTTATGGCATGATGGCATTTTACACGCATTTGCTCATTTTGGAGTTTTATTATTTTTTTATTATAGTATTAATATTCTTTTGTTGTTTATTAACTGAAATTACAAAACAAACAACAGATAAAGAAAATTAAAAAAAAAAACAAATTAGAAAAAATTTATGATTTAAATCTTCAGTGTCATCAGTCTCTTTTTTTCTTTTGAAACTACAAGAACTGTGACAAATAAATGGCGTTTTGGGTTTGGCGTTGTTTATTTTCTTTGTTCATGTGTTGAAATGTCTTTGTGGATGTTGGAGACATAGATCGACCCCATGTGGGTGGATGCTATCTGTCCGTCGTCTTCATTATAATCATCGAGGCCAAAGTAGCATTTACACTGGTATTGGTCTCTTCTTATCATCCAAACCTTCTTCAAGAACAAAGATAACAGTATGACATATGGGTGTCATCAGTCCCTCTTTTTTCAAATTTGTCAATCTCATGCAGCAAAATCATACTACACCCACGTAACAAATCATTCAGCGAAACTTCATGCAGAACATTACTGAGTATCAAAGAAAAGATGTTTGCCATCGTTGTATTTTTTGGCGTTTTACATTGAGTTGTATTTTTTTTTAGAAACCACTGTGTGTTTTTATGTGTTTTTTTGGTGTGATAAACGGAAGGTGGTTTTGGCGCGTAGTTTAGGCGGGATATTATTTTTATAACAAAAAATGTAATTAACATTTATCCGGATGTAAGCTTTGGCGTTATATATTATGGTGTTTCATATTTTGTGGCGTTTTTGTAGCCAGAGAGCTTAAATAAAAACACAGAAAAAAGTACGCAGTGATAAAATTGGCGTTTTGTATTTATTTGGCATTTTATTTTTCAATGGCGTTACATGTGAGAAATGGTGTTTTACCTTTTTTACCCTTAATGAAGCGCGTCCACGTAATAAAATTGATGTTATTTACCAAAATGCCACCGCGCCAATCTAGTCCATAGATTGTTTTGATGGAACGATCAATAAGCATTCTCACCGTTCTCACACTTTCTACCGTTTTCTCTAAATCCTGACCCTATATATATATGTATAATATATATCATATATATATATATATATATATATGTATGAGGTAGGATGTGATTATTCATCTAATATTAGTATATGTAATATATATATATATATTACTTATACTAATATTAGATGAATAATCACATCCTACCTCATGTGGTGGCCATGTACAAGCTCCACTACACACGTATATCATACGTTCATCATTACCTACTTAGCCTATGATAAATGTGATTGCTACGTATAAAATGTATCAATTACACAAGTTTTAACTTCATAAAAATGGAAATTTTCAAAATCAAAGTACACATAATAGGCAAGTATACCTATTATATACGCATTATATTAGGGCAATAACCAGGTATCGATCTTAAAAACATAGTGGCTCCTAATAATCTATTGTCTGTCAGTACCTAACCAATGTAAAAGGGATGGTTTGTAAGGAAATTAATGAGAAACTAAAGAACCACTAGAAAAGTCTTAAAGGAGTCCGATGGAGAAAACAACCATCTAGGTGTCGAATCTTCTTGACTTGAATGACAACTCAAAGTAGGGATGAGCGTAGTACCGGTATCGTACCGAACTGGTACCGTACCGGTACCGAAAATACCGTACCAAAATTTGTCAAAACTGGGTACCGGTACAGGTACGAGACCGGTACGGTACCAGTAAGGTAAAATTCGGTATTTTACCAGTATCGTACCAAACCGGTACCGATACCGAAAATGCCAAAAATTGGGTTCCGGTACCAAAAAATTCGGTAACGGAAATTCAGGACCGGTACGATATCGGTATCCATTACCAAATGCTCATCCCTACCTCAGAGTGACTTTATGCAACTGTGTGAAGTGCTAAAAATGGATTAGGACTAGCTAAGGTTAATCCTACAAAGCTATAGAGTCAATGTTATACACACATACCAAAACCTAATCTTGTGAAGCAAGTTTATGTTATGATTCCTTATAACTTAGGGTTTCTATTATTGTCCTTGTAACAGTAGATTAACGAACCTAGCGAATTACTATCTATGTTACTCAATTTAAAGCAAGCCCTAACTTCTTTCCAGATCCTTTTATTCACACCCTTCCCGTTGGTAGCTCAAACCTTTTACCAATTAAGTTACCAAGTTGTCTATTATCAGTTAAGGTTTCAAGCCCTAGATTAATGAACGCTAATATAATCTAAAGATAGAATAAATCAAATCTAACTAGCATAAATTCATTGAAAGATCGATTCAACCACACAGCTCAATCACAAAATCAATACTAACATGCAATCATAACATCGTAAGTGCAGATGCAACGATGCTAAATGCCTTGGCATCCAGTTCAATTTTCTGAAAATCCTGGTCAGTATAGTTCTCAATTTTCTTAGGAACCATGACTTTTAGATCCTCAGCACTCGGCACCATTGGAACATGTGGTCTAAAGATAACCGACTTCCAACATCCGGTATTCTGTTGAGCTAAGATGTGACTCATCCTTCGCTCCCAGATGTTGTATTCAGATCTGACCAACATAGGTGGTTTGAAGAGTGAACCAACGTTATTAGTGTTATCCTGTGATTATGACGTCATTCTGGTTGTTTTTCAGGCACTGAATAATCAACTTTGTACGTGATTATACCTTACTCTGTTTTACAACTAAAACCAAACAATCTAAAGTATCAACAAAATTGAGCTGAACTTTAAAGTCAAAATGATTGTTAGATCAAATTTGACTGTCCGAGCTCTGATACCAATTGTTAGGATCTGAGTTTCTCTTGATTGTGTTTGTTTAATAAGAATGAAGATGAAACAGAGATATATTGCAGCGGAATTAAATGAAATAAACTTTCAACACACAATCAATGAGAGAATAAGTTTCAGCAAACATGTTTGACATGAAATCGAATGATTGTATTTATTACAATAATCAATTACAACGCATGCATGCACATAATCTCCCCCTCAGCCTGAGCTCACTTGATTGTTCGTACAGAATGACTTGGTGATAAAGAGAGCTCCTAGAACAGTACAGGGTATTGCTCTATTTATAGTACAGAACAAACCACTGAGCATCTTTGGCTGACGTCACCAAGAAAGTGACATCTAACCTCCTAACAACCTACAACCACTGATCAATACAAACACTGATACTAAACTACTTATTTACATAAAACAAATACAAAGCATAACTAAACCACTGATTCTCCATTCCACTGTTGTAGCTTCAGCAGTGCTTTAGGTCTTCAGCAGTACTTGAGTTGCATCAATAGATTGGGCATCAGTGCTTTATCTTCAATAGTCTTTAGGGATCAACAGTTGTTGTGAAGAGCAGTACTTAGAGATCATCAGATGTTAGGGCCACTTTCAAAGGGAAAGATCTGATGCAAACAACTGCTTATGATGAATCCACTGATCTGAACCAGTTTTGGCTTTATCAACTGTTCCTTTTAGGGTTCAATCCCAACAATCTCCCCCTGGAAGAGATGATGCCAAAACTCTTTATTATTCTGGATCTTTATTGTCTCATCAATAATTCCCTGACTTGACCTTTGAATTGTAATTCAAAGTTCATGGAATCTTCTTCATTTTCATCCCTGCACAGTGTAAGCTCAAAGAGATCTTGTAAATCTTCTACACTCAGGCCAAGTGCATTTTCCTTTGATATATGCTTCACCTCACCACTGGATTTGAGAAGAGTCAATACGTGGGTCTTTTGATCAGACTTCCACTTGAGTATTTTTGAATCCAATGGGTTTCTTGGGAGAGTCTTTATTTTTGATAAGTCTGGTGAAGGAAGCCTGCTTATAACTCCTTTGACAGAATCTTGTTATTTTGCTGAGTCTTGATTTTCTACAATCATTCTTTGAAGAGCTTCTTTCATAATGAGATCTTCATGAGCCTTGATTCTCCTTTTCATCCATTTGTTTTTTCCTCTTTCTTTGGTTTAAGGCAATGATGGAGGTATCAGAAGATGTGAACAAGGTCTTCAAAGAAAGGGCATGCTGTTGTGGATCATTAGCTTTCTTGTCTTTGTATTCAGGCTTCTTTGGAAGGCTAGGATCTATCTCTCTCCTTTTTCTCAGCCTTTCATAAGTCTCATCGGTGTATTGCCTTGTCCATTTTGCTATGGCTTTGGCTGTACCAACCTTTGCTGCAAGAAACTCTTGCGTCTTTCTTTTATACTCCAAGGTAAGATCAGCAATTGTCTTTTTGTATTTACTCCAATTTGGTGCTGATCTTTTCATACCTGGATCATTCTTGATTCTTTCAATTCTATTTGCTTCATGTTTCAGAGCAATGAGTGGCCAGTCACTGAACTGCTCAACCTTGGCAGGATAGAATTTTTCCCTCATGATCAAGGCAAGAAGTTCTTTTCTCATTTCCTGTTGCAGATCAGCTTCTGGTGGTAGGTTGGACATTTCTTTACTCAAATCTCTTGCATAGTCTTCTAGTTGTTTAACTTTGGTAAGCAAGAACTGCATATGATTTGAGATGACATTGTCACTTTCCCCTTTGCATTCAAGTCTAGTTGTTTAACTTTGGTAAGCAAGAACTGCATATGATTTTAACTTTAGGTATTCATCCATGTTTACTGGATCTCTAAAACCAACCAGAGATGGGAATTTTCTTTTTGAAGGGTCATCCACTGTGTAGAACTGCTTCATTTCATTCTTTACTGCATGCAATTCTAGTGGATAACTGGCTGCTATCGATATCACATCAGCAGGGTCATATCCTTCAAGTACTTTTGGATCTTTGATTGTGGAATGAATGGTTGAGGTTTGATGACATTGTAAGGTGTGGATGATAATGGAATTGGTGCTGGTATGTCATCATCATGCACCTGAAACTTTCTTTTTCTGGTTTACACCTTTTTGGGAGAAGGTGATTTTGTTTGAATTTTTGGAGCAGAGAGAATTATGGCTTGGGAAGGGTTATTTGAAGTGGTGGGTGACTGACTAACAGTTGTTGAAACAACTGGTGTTTCAACCACTGTTGCACTACAATTGTTGATGTACCAACTGTTGTCTTCTGCTTTATGGCAGGTGGTGGTTTTGTTTATGGGGTAGCAGTGGATTGAGTGTTGGTTGATGAAGTGGTGATGACAGTGGTTGGGATAACATTTGTTGAAACCACTGAAGTATCAACAACTGTTGATGGAACAGGTGTCTTAATATCTGTTGGTTTGGTGGTTTGATGTGAGAAACTTTTGGGGATTTGAGGAGTATGTTTGGTGGTTTTGGAAGGTGTGGTTTTGGTTTGGCTAACCTTTCTGGTTGGCTTTCTTCTTTTAGTGTTTGAAGTACCCTGCTCTTCCTTTTCCATCATAACTTTCTTCTCTTGTTCAAATCTTTTTGACCCTTTTATTTCCATAGACTCTTTCTTGTTTGCTTTTACATCAGCAAATGCATTTTGAGTCACATCAACCTTTTTAGAACCATCTGGCCTTGGAATTTCTACCACAAGTTTAGACATTGGATCTGGTGGTAGATATAGACCTTCTTTCCCTTTTTTACCTTTCTCCCCCTTTTTGCCATCATCAGGGTTTTCAACAAAGATGATTGAAGGAGGTGCAGTGCCAGTGGTTTGGAGTAGATGAGCTTTAATGGCTTTAATATCTGCTTGAGTATCTTTGTACCTAGCTTCCATGACATTTCTGATCATTTGAAGTTGAACTTTATGCTGTTGATCCGCATATTGTCTTTCTTTGTGAAGCAGAGGTTGAAACAAGTGCCATAGCTCAGTGGAGGATGGAGCAAATGTTGCAGCAGTGGAAGTAGTCTTTTGAGATTGTAACAACTGCTGCAGCATATTTTTGATATCTGCAACAGATGTTTCAACTTTATCAACCCTCTCCGTCAATTCTTTATATTTTAAACCATCACCCAAATGAATGGGATCATCTGATTTCCCACCAACAGTGGTTGTATCAGTAGTTGACTTAGGAAAAGTTTCCCAAAAATCATCCACTGATGCCCCTTTGTCTTGGTACTGGGGACTTCTTTCCTCAGCAGTGGTTACCATTCTAAACACCAGTTGGTATTGGATACACACTAGTGGTCACTTTGGTTCCCAATGAATAAATTGCCTTCAAGGGAGTCTGAGTGATGAAACAACTGGCCAGATGTAAATCAGTGGATTCAACACCTGTAGTTGCTACTCCACTTGAACTACTGACATGAATTACTTGTAACTCCTGCAGTGTAGCCTCCTCAGCTGTTGGTGGGTTAGCAATGATAGAGGAACTAGACTCAGTCACTTGTGGATGTATATTCTCAGTGATAGGTGGTTGAGAAGAACTGATTTGTGTCTGATCCATATCAAGTGCATCCAACATAGGTATAATTAATGGTGGAAGTTGTGCAGTGAGTATGGGGGTTGAAAGAGAATTTTCCCCGGGAGCAGGGATGTGGAAGATGGAATCAAGTGAATCCAGAGCTTCATAATTTGGTGTCCCTGTGGATACAAACTGATCCTTTTGAGAGGATGCAGGAGGAGTTTGAGGCTCGGGTTGAGATCTTTCTACCAACTGCTGTGAGGAAGTAGCAGCAGTGGTTTCAGGTGACTTTTGTGTTGTCACAGTTATTACCTCTGGGATCTTATCTTCTAGAGTAACCTTTTTAGAGGGTTTGGGGGGCTTTTTGAATTTTTCTTGATTGGCTTTTTGGTGATTTTTGGTGTGGGTTTCACAGCAGGGGTTGTGCTGCTGTGATCACCAGGAGCAGTGGGCTCAACAGCAGGAGCCTGAGGAGTAGAGGTTGTCTCAGCTAAATTCTGCTTAGGTTCCTGTGTTTGTGTTTTCAAATCTTTTGACTCTGACATCCTTGTAAAGGTTTCAGAGGACAGACTGTTTATTTGACACGGAGCACCTTGGATGAGCACTTGTGCACTATCCTCAGGTATTCTCTTTTGTAAATAATAACTCAAAAGTCTAGGAAATAACAAAAATGCTTTCTTTTTGGCTTTTATATTGTTAACATTTTTAACTATGTCATTGAAAATTTTTCGAGAATAATTAAAGTCAGCTTTTGCCATGATAGCATATCCTAGATATTGAATGTCTAATGGGATTTCATTGAAAGTTGTAGTTTTATTTGAAACACACATGAGTAGGGTATGAAATAAAAATTTCATGGGAGGTAGGAAATTCCCTTTTTGCAAAGTTGCTTTATCCATTTGTCCCTCATACCCCCTTTCGGTCAGATCAGTCTGATACTCATGTTTAGGAAAAGAAGTACTACATGTGTGGTCATCATCTCAAAAACCTCAGAGATTGTTTGTGGAGTGATGGATACAAGAATTTTGCCTACTTCATATGTAATACCCCAGGGCTTTTTGTCCTGAACTTGAATATTAGTATTTTTTCAAAATTCTCGTAGGGTTTCTAGATAAATTGGTGCGTTGCAAGTCAACAAAGTTTTGTACTTTGAAGAAGAAAGGGCGTCAATGATGGAGTGAAACTCTGAGTTTTGATTTGCTTTCTCAAGAGTACACAGATAATTATGAGGATTTTTGAGATTGAGAGTCATGGTGATTTGCAGGTAGTTGCGAGAGAAGAAGGTGAGTAATTTGAAAGAAGTTGATGGTAACTGCTTTTGAAAGGAATTTGAATTCGATTCGACAGTGAAAGCCCTGTTTGGGGTTTTGATCAGGGTTTTATAATGTGAAAAAGTGAATGATGACGTGGCAGCGGCTACAAAGATCTGACGGCTAAGTACTGTCCACGTGACAACCTCTGGTGAATAATGGATGACAGTCGTTTAGGAAACCACTGATGGATCAATATCAGTGGTTTACAGTGGTGAAAATGAAAACAGTGGATGATTTTGACTATCAGTGGATAGCTTATCAGTTGATTAAAACACTGAGGTTTAACAACAGTGATTAACAAGGAAAATGAGAAAACAGAGGTTGACTTTCAGCAGTGGAACGAATTCAACAGAACAGATGTTTGAACCAAAACAGTGGTTATGGCAGACTTTTAAGGATTAATGAAAATGTTCATTTTTAAGTATTTTTAAGGATGAATTTTTGATTATCTGAAAACATTTTAATGCTTTTTATTCATAGAACAACAGGGTTTTGCCTGTTATTCCATGTTAAGCATGCCAATCCTTGAGATCAAGCTTTCAAAGGTAGATGTGTCTAAAGCCTTTGTTAGCACATCTGCCAGCTGATCTTTGGTATGAACATGATGCAGAGAAATCAAACCTTTTTCATAGCAATCCCTCACAAAGTGATGTCTGATGTCAATGTGTTTGATGGTTGAATGTGAAACTGGATTTTTGATGATATTTTCTGCTTCCTGACTGTCCAACATGAGAGGTGTCTTTAAGGCAGTGATACCAAAATCCAACAGTTGATTTTGAAACCATAACAGTTGGGCTGTATAGCTTGCAGCAGCTATATACTCTGCCTCAGCAGTGGATGTTGAAACAACTGCTTGCTTTTTGCTTTGCCAAGACACTAAGCAATTTCCTAGGAATTGGCACCCTCCTGAAGTGGACTTCCTTGTTGTATTGCATCTATTAAAGTCATTGTCTGAGAAACCTGAAAGCTTGATATTTCCATCAGCTGGATACCAGATACCAAGTATGGGAGCACCTTTTAAGTATCTGAATATCCTTTTTACAGCAATAAGATTTAACTTTCTAGGGGCTGATTGGGATCTTGCACAAACACATGTTGCAAACATGATGTCTAGCCTAGATGCAGTTAGGTACAATAAAGACCCAATCATGCTTCTATAAAGAGTTTGATCAACCAAATCATCCTTCTCATCAGACATGACTATCTTTGTGGTTGCCATGGGTGTACTACATGGTTTACAATCATTCATCTCAAATTTATTTAGAAGTTCTTTAGCATATTCGCTTTGATGAATGAATGTACCATTTTGCAATTGTTTCACTTGGAGACCATGGAAACATTGTAGTTCACTCATTGCACTCATTTCAAACTCAGCTGTCATGAGTTGTCTGAACTCTTCACACATTTTAGAACATGTGCTTCCAAAAATGATGTCATCCACATAAATCTGGACAATCATCAAGTCTCTCCCCCTCCATTTTAAAAACAGTGTTTTGTCAATTTTACCTCTTGTGAAACCATTAGAGAGAAGAAAGGTGGAAATAGTTTCATACCAGGCTCTAGGTGCTTGTTTTAAGCCATACAAAGCTTTATTTAGCTTGTAGACATGATCTGGATCAAATGGATCCTCAAAACCAGGAGGTTGACAAACATATACCTCTTCCTGAGTCTTACCATAGAGGAATGCACATTTGATATCCATTTGAAACACCTTTATGTTGTGCTTGACAGCAAAGGCCAAGAACAGTCTTATAGCTTCCAATCTTGCTACAGGGGCAAATGTTTCATCATAGTCAATGCCCTCTTCCTGTCTGAAACCTTGAACCACAAGCCTTGCTTTATTCTTGACAACAATGCCCCTTCCATCAGTTTTATTTTTGAAGACCCACTTTGTGCCAATAGGACTCACACCTTCTGGCAGTGGTACAAGCTCCCATACTTGTTGTCTTTTAAACTGTTAGAGCTCTTCTTGCATGGCTTCCACCCAACTGTTGTCTTTCAGTGCCTCTTAAGTACTTAACAGGTTGATGAAGTGATAGAAAACCAGCAAAAAGACAGATGTTTTGGGATTGACTTCATGTGAGCACCCCTTCACTGATGTTCAAATCTCCTTTTTATGGAACAATGGCATTTAAGGGTAAGGGCTGTAGATGTGAATCATCTGAGCTAACAACTGTTGATGACTTTGATGATCCAACAATGTCTTGAAATGGAGGAATAGGAGGAAGTGGTGTGGAAACATGTTGACTTTTATCCACTGTTTGAAGATTTTTATCAACAATGTTTGATGATGTGGAAGCAGGGGTTTTAGGGCTACTTTGGTCAACAATTGTTGATGTAGCAGTGGTTGAGCTTTGACAGCTCTTTTGAACATCTGCTGCTCTGGCAATGGATTTGAAATTTTGTTGTGGGATGATCACTTCATATCCATTGTCTGCTGGAGGTGATTGAGATGGACCTGCACTGTTAGTCTTGACAGAAACATTTTCAAAGGTGAATTTATCAAGATCAAATAACTCAGCAGGATTTGTAGGGATTTTCATTGAAGAAAGTTCATTGAACTTTATATTCAAAGTCTCTTCCACTGTTTTTGGTCCTTGTGTTAAACACTTTGTAGACCTTAACAGTGGTTGAGTATCCCAAATGATAACCACAATCTATTTTAGCTGCAAATTTTGAAATTGAGTCTTTTAAGTTCAAAATAAAGCATGGGCAGCCAAATACTTTAAAGTATGAGATCAGTGGTTTGATTTTATACAGAATTTCATAGGCAGTCTTTTGATGCCTAGAGTTGATCAAAACTCTGTTCTGGACATAGCAAGTAGTGTTTACTGCCTCTGCCCAGAAAGTTAATGGCAAACCTGAATCAGCAAGCATGGTTCTGGCAGCCTCTATCAGTGTTCTGTTCTTTCTCTCAACAACTCCATTTTGTTATGGTGTCCTTGGAATGTTGTACTGCCTTATAATTCCTTTTGACACACAAAACTCATCCAACTCCCTATTTATGAATTCTGTGCCATTGTCACTCCTAAATACTTTTACTGGCAAGTTAAACTGCTTTTCAACCTGTTTGACAAAATCTTGCAGAATGCCTGCAGTCTTATCTTTAGAATGTTAGAAATAAGTCCATCTAAACCTAGAAAAGTAATCTACAATAACCAAACAATATCTTTTCTTTTTGAGACTCATGACTTTTACTGGGCCAAACAGATCCATGTGCAGCATTTGCAAGCACTTGGTTGTTTTGGACTCTTCAATGGATTTAAATGAGCTTTTATGTTGTTTTCCTTTTAAGCAGGAAACACAATGCTCAGGACAGGTGAACACTTTTTGTGGAAGACCTCTTACAAGGCCCTGTTTTGACAAAGCAGTGATTGTCTTGAGATTTGTGTGTCCCAATCTTCTGTGCCATAGTTCTGTCTCTTTGTTAGAGGCAGCTGAGAACAGACAGGCATCAGTCCTGGGGCTCTCTTTTGACAAATCAACTACATAACATTGCCACTCCTTTGAGCAACACGTTGGGTTTTTCCTTTTTTTATTATTTCTTTAATCTTTTTAACCATTTCTAGCCCAACAATCCTACAACACTCCTTAGTAAAGAATGAGACATAACCTTTATCACTCATTTGGGAGACACTAAGGAGGTTGAATTTTAGATTGTCGATCAGATTGACATTTTCAAACATAATATTTCCAGACTGTACTGTACCAGAACCCTTTACTATTATTTCCAAAAGATATATCACCCCCTCCATGAATTTTGAATTCTTTGAGTAGGGCTCTACATCCAGTCATGTGCCTGGAGCCTCCACTATCTACATACCAAGGACTATCTAAGCATGCAGAAGCACCCTGCACATCAAGTAAATAATTAGTTCAGGAGGGTCTCCAAAGCCAATAAGGCTTTGGATGGGGTCTCAATAGTATCTGTGTTAAGTTCAGGTGGATGGACAGTGGTTAACTCAGGTATTTAGACAGCTTTGGAACTGTTTTTCTCTAACCAATGTTGGGGGTCCTGTCCCATCAACTGTTGATACCCAAAGGGTTGTCTGTTCACTCTTGGTTTAGAAGGCCTTTTGTAAGCCTCATAAACATGTGGGACCCTTGGGTATGGTTGTTGACCTTTACCTCTTTGGTATTGGTTAGCAGGGGGTGCATTAGTCACCTGAACCTCTCTTTTGACAGAGGTTTGGTTCAGCTGTTTTGTAACAGCTGTTTGGACTGGCACAAATAGTGGTTGTTTATTGACTTGTGGTTTTGATGAGCTCATGAGTGTTTTTTAGGTGTACTCTCCTTTTTTGACCTCAAAGGATTTTAGGTACATACACTCCTGAGTGAGGTGGTTTGATTTTCCACAGATGGTGCAGCTCTTTAAAGGCATAATGGTGCTTGTTTTGTTGATGTCATAAGCTTTCAAATGAAAACAATCTTTGGTTAAATGATTTTTCTTTTCACGGAAATCACAAAACAAGTTTTTAATCTTTTCTTTTCTTCTTTTCAGACTCCTTTGCAATGGAGTTTTGAACCACTGTTGCGATGTCCTTAAGAGGAATTACCTTGGCCTTAGGAGCTTTGACACCATCCACAGTTGTGAAGTCCATGGGTTTAAAGTTTTCAAGGATGACACACTCATCAGACCAAGTGGGTTTGAATTGGTATTTCTCAATCTCCTCAAAAGTTGAGGACCCCACTGATCTTTCCAGAGTGATTTTGTTGCCAAGTTTATCAGTTCTTTTAACTTCTTGACCATCCTTGTTGGTGGGTGTGACTTAACAGTGGTTTGAACAGATTCATTTGCAACAGTGTTTTCAACTTGGTCATGTTTTCTGAACCCTACACCAAATTTTACATGGCTTTTGATCTGATTTTCAAGCATAACTTCATAACCTTTGTAGGATTCCACCCATTTTTCACATGTGATTTGGGTGGATTCCAACTCCTTTTTACACACCTGATATTTTTCTATCATTGTCTAAAGTTGGTCCTTGGTTATGCTATGCTCATGTTTGAGGCTGCAAATCTCATTATCCTTTTCTGAAAATTTGTTTTTTAATTCTTTTAAAGATTTTTCAAATTGTACTTCATTACTTAACAATCTATCTCTAAGGTTTTCATTCACTTCCTTGATGTTGGCAAATGCTATGATGCATTTGTCTGAACAAAGGTTTTTAAGTACCTGAGGTGATACCTTAGTTGCAGCCATCATGGCACAATCACAGACATGTTCACTTTCTTCTGGCTCTTTCTCTTCTTTTTCACCTTGTTTCCTTTCCTTTTCTTCAGCAGACTAGGGATCAGACAGTGGTTTCAACAGGGGTTCTAAATTTTCTCCCAACAGTAGTTCACCAGTAACAACAGTAACCACTGCTTCAGCAATTGTATCCACTGTTTCTTCATTTGACTGTCCTTCTTCAGTTTCCAGCCCTTCTGGTATAGACTCTAATGCTGCAAAACAGAAATTATCACTAGAAGCATCATCTTTAGCAAAGAGTGCAAAATTTTCATCACCTAGCTCATCAGGTAAGCTACTCCAGTCAACAAAACCTTGGGTGAAAAAGCTTTGCTGATCTGGTTGAACAACTGCTGGTGTAGCTTGTTGAGGTGCAAGTTGTTGCACCTGAACCTGAGGAGCTGGGGCCTAGACATACTTTATCTGAGGAACAGTGGTTTGGACATAATGAACAGGAACAGGGGTTGCAGGATGTGCATAGTGAGCAGGATTAACATGAGCAGCAGGGACATATTGGGAATAATGCACAGTGGTTTGGTTATTTTGTGGTCTAGGGCTAGGGCTAGGATGTGTGATAATTGGTCCACTAGTTTGATTCATGTACTCTCTAGCAAAATGACCTAACCTATTACACTTGTAACATTTTATCTTTGATTTATCCAACCCTACTTTCAGATTCCCATGTAACCCTAGAAATTTTCTCCCTGTCCTTTTGTAAAACTTGTTGGTTCTAACACTCAGCAGTGCAAGTTGGTGTAATATGTCCATTTCCTCTAAATCAGTTGGATCAAAATGCTGGAGATCATTGAGTTCAAAGCACAGATTGTCAGAATTCTGGTTTTCTCCATTAGCTGTAAAAGCATAATTGGATGAGTAAGAATCAGAGTTGTTAAAAGCTCCACCAGCTATTATGTCAATGTAATGATCATAACCCTGATCCTTACTACTACCAGATTCTTCCTGACCCAAAAGAGTTGTGTTGCCAAATGAATAGTCATCTGCAACCTTCCCAGACTCTTGTAACTTCTTTTTCTGGTTCAACTTCCTTTCATAGGTAAGGAGTCTACCATGAAGCTGGGTTAGGGTCAGATTTTTGAACCCAACTGAATTTCTGGTTACAAAAGCAATTGTGTCCCATTTTTCAGGAAATGACCTGAGAAACCTACTATTTTGTGTTGCATTAGCAAATTCAACCTTAACAAGTTTCAGTTCACTTATGAGACAGCTAAATCACTCAAACTGTTGTGTTAATGATTCACCCTTAATGTGACAAAAGGTTTCATAGTGCTGGTTCAAAATTTCCTTGTTATTTTCAACCACTTCTTCAGTCCCACCAAATTGTTCCTTAAGTGCATCCCACAATTCCTAGGCACTGTTACAGTGTAACAGCCCAGCATAGATTTTATTTGGTAGTGCAGATGCAACGATGCTAAATGCCTTGGCATCCAGTTCAATTTTATGAAAATCCTGGTCAGTATAGTTCTCAATTTTCTTAGGAACCATGACTTTTAGATCCTCAGCACTCGGCACCATTGGAACATGTGGTCCAAAGATAACCGACTTCCAACATCCGGTATTCTGTGGAGCTAAGATGTGACTCATCCTTCGCTCCCAGATGTTGTATTCAGATCTGACCAACATAGGTGGTTTGAAGAGTGAACCAACGTTATTAGTGTTATCCTGTGATTATGACGTCATTCTGGTTGTTTTTCAGGCACTGAATAATCAACTTTGTATGTGATTATACCTTACTCTATTTTACAACTAAAACCGAACAATCTAAAGAATCAACGAAATTGAGCTGAACTTTTATGTCAAAATGATTGTTAGATCAAATTTGACTGTCCGAGCTCTTATACCAATTGTTAGGATCTGAGTTTCTCTTGATTGTGTTTGTTTAATAAGAATGAAGATGAAACAGAGATATATTGCAGCGGAATTAAATGAAATAAACTTTCAACACACAATCAATGAGAGAATAAGTTTCAGCAAACATGTTTGACATGAAATCGAATGATTGTATTTATTACAATAATCAATTACAATGCATGCATGCACATAATCTCCCCCTCAGCCTGAGCTCACTTGATTGTTCATACAGAATGACTTGGTGATAAAGAAAGCTAATAGAACAGTACAGGGTACTGTTCTATTTATAGTACAGAACAAACCACTAAGCATCTTTGGCTGACGTCACCATGAAAGTGTCATCTAACCTCCTAACAACTTACAACCACTGATCAATACAAACACTGACACTAAACTATTGATTTAGATAAAACAAATACAAAGCATAACTAAACCACTGGTTCTCCATTCCACTGTTGTAGCTTCAGCAGTGCTTTAGGTCTTCAGCAGTACTTGAGTTGCATCAGTAGATTGGGCATCAGTGCTTTATCTTCAACAGTCTTTAGGGATCAGCAGTTGTTGTGAAGAGCAGTACTTAGAGGTCATCAGATGTTAGGGCCACTTTCAAAAGGAAAGATGTGATGCAAACAACTGCTTATTATGGATCCACTTATCTGAACCAGTTTTGGCTTTATGAACTGTTCCTTTGTAGGGTTCAATCCCAACAAATATAATCAAGAACAATACAAACTCAGGAGCAAACATCTCTGAAATCTGAAGAAAACAAAAGGTAATCGACAAACCGAGTTTATTAACGCAAATATATGTTAATCAGGTGATAGATCTTGATTTAGGCTTCAAATGTCTTCGTTTATGCTCCAAGATCCTTCAAAATCACCCCTAGAATGTTAGAAATTGTCCCCTAGGGTATTAATAGTAACTATTATTAATTTTTCTGTTAAGTTAGAGTGAAACTACTAAAATACTCTTAGAATATGATCTTAAACTATTAGTACCTACCCTATTACTTTCCATAAACCACACGGATTAACTATGTAATTAACTCTAAATAAATTTTATATTATCATTCGAAATACTTTGCTTAATTATTGTATTTTTAATGGATAGTTTTGCTTTTATGATTATTTAAGTTTACTTATGAGCTTTCACTGAAACTTTAACTTGAAGCTGGAGTTAGTACTAAAAGAAATTCTTATTAGTGTTATTTTTTTCTGGAGCTTGTAAGGTCTGAAAAATCATAGGCCTAACAATTCCTTTTAGTTTTATGTAAAGCAGGTTTTAAAAAAGAAAATTATGTTAAAAAGCTTCTTGCTAAACACACTTTTTCAATCTCTGGTTCAATTTAATTGTACTTGAAAGAAATTTAGTAAATTTAAAATAACCTAAATTGTTCATAATAGTTGTTTTGTTGTGGGTGTAAGATGAAATCGTTATCCAGAAATCCCATTTGTAAACGTTTTATACAATTTCAGGACTAAACAATCTTTTTAAGTTACATATTAAAAAGAATTAGATAAACCATTTTATTTGGTCATGATTATGTAATTAAAAGAAAATAAAAACTAATCCTTTATACAAACACAATTAAAATCATAATTCTGAAAAACAAATATAACCTATCTGTTAATTTTTTTCTTTTGAAGGGCTTGTCTAGAAGCATTGAAAGAAACACTTAAATCATACATATCCAATTAGTTTAGGAGATACAAAAATTAATAGAATATTGAAAAATAAATAAACAAAAGATAAACATTTATTTGATAAATATTTTTCTAATCACTTATTTTGATAAATATTTTTACCAACTCCCTTTTGAAAAAAATATAAATAAAATATAAATTGAAATTAAAAACCTTTTTGAAAGAAGAAAGAGCTGATTTTTCAAAAATAAAATATTGTGGACCAAACAGCTAATTATAAATTTGATTACCAATCAAAATCAATGTAAATTATTGCAAATTGTATATTGGGTTAACTATACAAGTTTATTTAAGTTTATGTTTTGCTCCTTATTCACACATATTGTCATTGAGAAAGAAAGATATATTCCTCAGTGATTTGAAGACATTCATCTTGGAGAACTAGACCTTAATTGACATAAGGTACTTTCCAAAGTCTCCATGAGCACGTTGTCATGTGATGGGTTTTAGTTATTAATCGTATGAACGTGCAGGGAAATATCACCTGGCGGGAGAAATGGCCGATCCATATATACAGGAAAGTAAGTCCAGTCATACAAGGAATCATGCCTGACAAGCTTTTGTTCAACTTTTCCTTAATTTACTGCATAACATCCATTGAACGTTAACTTGAAAAATATTTTCATCAGACAGACATATGAGACGGCAAAGGCTCCAGCTCTATAGAGCATCTATCACTGGAGATCGTGAAGCAGCAGGACGCATCCTTGGTCCTAATAGAGATTTGGTACGCCGGAAATTAAACGAAAATGAGGACACACCTCTTCACCTTGCAGTAGTGAGCCATAGCACTGAGTTTGTGAGAGATCTTGTGAACATGATGCAACCGGATGAATTGGAACAACGAAACAAAGATTGCAACACAGCCTTTTGTTTAGCAGCTATCGCTGGAAATGTTGAGATGGCTAGAATTATGGTTGGGAGGCATGGTCAACTGCCAACAATTCTTGGTCGTGATTATAAGACGCCACTCTATCTGGCTGCTTTTCATGGAAAACATGATATGGTGACTTATCTATATGGTTTATATATTCAAAATCTTGGAATGCCGGGACCTGCAATATGGACGAATGACAGGATTGATGAAATTTTGTTGAAATGCATGGAGGCTGGCATCTTCGGTATGGAAGTTTTCCCTACAAAGTCTTTACATTGCATTGTGTTTTATCAATCTGTTCTTGATGTTAGATGTTTTTCATGAAATGTCTACTCAATCAATTGAGTGTCAAACCTTTTCGTAGATGTTGGACGACAAATATTAGATGATCATGCACAACTTCCTCAAGATAATAACCTAGGGGATGTGCTGCAGATATTGGCTCGAAAACCCAACGTGTTTCATGTTAAAGATATTTTAGCTGATATAGTGGAGAATTCCTTATCATGTAAGTATCTCTCCTAGTACATTCAACATAATTTAGTAATTCACTCTTTGATAGTCTTCAAACATATGTTATTGTGTGTCAGATGGACTTTGGTCCTCCTTCGCGTTTTCATATCAAATGATACGTGGAGTTTTGGCATTCATTGGTAATTTGGTGAAGGGACGTGCCTTCGAGGAAAGTAATGCAACACGATTACTAAACAGACTTTTGGAGAGGTTAATGGACAAGCCAAAGAACACAATTGATAACATACTCAAAGGCCCGATGAATCAAATGGGAACTTACCCTTCTCATGTTTTATTTATTGCTGCAAAAATGAACAACTCAAAATTTTTAGTGGAGCTTACTCGTGAATATCCTGATGTTATATGCATGAAAAATGATGATGAACATAGTATCTTTCATATTTCAGTCTCTCATCGTTATCTCAACATCTACAATCTAATCTATGAGATAGGCCCAATGAAGGATCTGATAACTACTATGACAGACCAACAAGGCAATAATATTCTTCACTTAGTTGGTATTAATCCAGAGAACAATCCTTACGTGGATTCGTTGGCTGCTCCCTACAAGTTGAATAGGGAATTGCTTTGGTATAAGGTACACGTTCTTTATTATAAGCTTTATTATCATTTATTTCTTAAAGTACAAAGTCGCACACGTATCTTCTTGTTAGAGTTTTCAAGTTTTAACACATACACCACGGAACACCATGAAAATTGCTTGTCATGTAAATCCTAATATATCATCAGGTGCCAAATTGTCTTCACCCTAACTGCACATATGGCTACCATCATTGTAGTTAAGTCCAGACTCGATAAACATACTGTATTTATAATTGCGATATCAGAGCCATTCAAGAACCCAGTCGATGTAGATTCGATAAACACCAAGTATTTGGAACCCCACACTTTATTATTATAATTAAGAAAAATAACTAAAAACCTCAATTACAATAATATTTCATACATAACCCCAAACTTGGTTATATTATAATTAAGGAAAATAACTAAAAACCTCAATTACAATAATATTTCTTACACAACCCCAAACTTGGTTATGTATATATAGTTATAACCCAGAACTGGTAAACAAGAAACAATTAAAATATCCCTAGCCCTAAACCAACTTGTATAAAAAGTTATCGGTCGGGCCACCGACTTGTGGTCTCGAATTTGGAATTACGCCATCATTCGCGATCAAAAATTTGATTCGTGTTAGGTAGCACTACAAGAAAGTCGATTAATAGCAGCGACAAATGTCGCCGCTAATAGTACTGATCTGGGCCGCTAAAGGTTGGCCCGTAAAGGGTCGTTTGTCGCCGCTATTAACTGATGTCGCCGCTAATGGTGTTGACTTTTAGCGGCGACATGTGTCTTCGCTAATAGTGTCTTCGCTAATGGTTTTAGTTAATAGCGGCGGCACATGTCGCCGCTAAAAGTCAATTTTTTTTTATTTTGCTGCATTTGCAGTATTTCCAGTTATAAACAAACCTGCCAATTTTCTAGTTTTACGCAACACAAACAAACTAAACAAACATAATGCTTTACATACTAAAATCGCATAAAACGTATCCGTACAATAACATCCTAAAATATCCGAAAAATAACATTCGAAAACTACAAGTAGATAATACTAATTACTCATCCTCGTCATCCTTGTCAAAAAGGTCGTCATCGTCATAGTCATCGTCGGTTGCGGCTTGCTTTCCCCTCGCCACAAGATAGGATTCAAGTTGGTTTACGAATGCCGGAGTTTGGAACAAACTCGAAACATATTCCTACATTAATACATATCAAAACCAATATTATGAGTATTCAAAGCGGCTAAAGGTTCAACAATATGTAAACCACAAAGCTAAAATCATCTAACTAATAAGAAGCAGGAACGTGACCATTTAACAAGTTTTAATAGTTATGTTGTTAAACCGAATCAATCCTAATGAAAAATGTGTTTAACTGAACGGAATTCAACAGATTTGTTCAATTTATTTGATTTGGTTATCATAAGAAACATACCCAAGATCAATTATATAAAAAAAGAACCAAAACTAAAAGCCTAAATTATATTGAAAACATGTAGTATTAGATTGTAATATTAGATATTGTTTGGATAGATGCTATATTTTTAAAGTCAAATTGTATAGTTTACCTCCGAAAAGGGTTGTGGGGTTTGAGTTTGTGCACCAAACGGGTTCGATGGCATATTCGAAGGTTTATGCCCAAGCCCCCGGAACCATCCTCGTCGATCACCCAACACGTTTTGAAACACGGCAGCCTCTCATTCGGTGGCTGAGAACCGACGCTTTCTCCGCCGTAATCTCGCGTTCTAAATTAAGTTGTATTTTACAAAGATGATTAAATATAAATATATATATGTATATATATATATATATTATAAAGAAAAAAAACTTTAGATAGATACTTACATAATTCTGCTCGGCTACCGGGTCAACAAACTTCCCATCTTTGTCGGTGTGAGTTTTGCAGTACGTATCAAGACGTTTCAAACCCTGTTTAACATTAAAACTTAGATTAGACATTTCAATAAACATAAACATACAAACACGCACATATAAAACATTACATGTTTGTAGGCGGTGCTACTGTATGACGATGTACCCCCACAGTTTGGGAATTGTTGAAGTTGGCGGACTCTTGTGTTTGCCTCACATCTTGCAATATATTTGGGGTCCAAGAAGTGATCAACGGTTCTCAGCCAATTTTCATAAGGCATATCCTTGGGTGGTATGCCCTTGCTCTTTTGACATCGTCATAACATCCTTAGCCACGTGCTTGCGGTCGGAGTACCGCTTCATAAGCACATGTCTAATGTCGCCTTTCATGTTGTTAGCGTCCAAATCATGTTCAACTTCATCGAAATTGAAGTTCTCCTAGGAATTAAATAAAAAAGTTAAAACATTATATAAAAACGTTAAAACATTAACGGCGCGTTTACGGCCGCAAACGGCGGCGTTTTTATACACGTTTGTTGCTGCGTTTGAATCCGTTTAACGTCAGGTTTACGGCTGCAAATGCAGCAACAAACGGCTGCTTTTTTACACCCGTTTGCTGCTGTGTTTGCAGCCATAAACGCAGCCGTTTGCAGCCGTTTAACAGCGCGTTTACGGCTGCAAACGCAGCAGCAAACGGCTCCGTTTTTACACCCATTTTATGCCGCGTTTGTAGACGTAAACGCGCCGTTAAACGGCTGCGTTTTAGCACTCGTGTGCAGCCGTTTAACGGCGCGTTTATGGCTGCAAATGCAGCAGCAAACACAGCTTAAACGCTGTTGTTTTCGCTGCGTTTTCGCTGCCATTGTAATAATATAAAAGAAGACGTTTAAGGCGAAATAACTTATTTACCTTTTGGTGGTTCATGATGGCATCCTTATAAGGAGTCGGAACTTTCTCCCAACCCATTTTATCGAACGGGATGGTCCGCCACATGTACATACCCGCCTCGGGTGAAAATAGGTCGTTCGGCACACTGACAGGGGTATACGTTACATCCCTATCGAATGTAAGAGAAACGGGCCCCCCCGCTTTGACCATCCTACGAAGCTTTTGGTTGTTGGCTTTCCCCCTAACTTTCCTTGGGGGTACCACTGCAATTAAAATAAAATTAAATATAATTAGTGAAAACGTTTATAATAAATGTAATAAAAGTACTAAATAATAATTGATAACTTACCGTCAGTCTCGTGTGTCCCTCTCAGAAAAGGATCCAGATTTGGTGGATCCCCAGCTCCGTCTCCCCCATGTCCTCAGGGGATCACATCCGCCATCAGGTAAACAAATACAAACCACAAATAAAAGATTTTCCTAAAAAGTTACAAATGTTACAAGTGTATCAAATAGAAATTAGTAGAAAGTATAACACGTTTAACTAATATGCAAATAAAGACTTCAACAAGTGTTTTTCAAATACTAACTAATATAAATTACAATAACTTTTCTTTTAATCAAACTCGATGTCATAATCGGGATCGTCCTCATCAAAATCAGTCTCGACCTCCAAGACTTCATTGACGGTAGCTGTTGGGGGACCAACTTCAGTTGCAGGCTCACCTGAAGTAACATGAGAAGACCCAATTTGAAAGTATTGGGTGAGGTCGATGACAAGTGGACAGTCAGATGAAGAGTTGTTGTGGACAACGTCAATATCTTCTAAGTCGTCATCAGCATTTTGAACTGGCTCAACGCGGTCATCATTTAATGGCCGATCCCAAATTTTTCGATGATTAATGTTTTCGACTACCCATCTAAGTTTATTTTTTTTGTTTCGAGACAGTTCTTGGATGAAGAACACTTGTTTGGCTTGCGAAGTAAATATGAGTTGATCGTCTTTGTCCCATTCATGTTCAGTGCTTATACCGGTGATATTATTGTCATACTTTACACCCCTTCGAGTATCAAACCACTTGCACTGAAATAGGACATTTGAATAACCATTTGTATAATGCAACTCAATAATTTCTTCTAATTGGCGATAAAATTTCACACCGTTCTCTCCGACCACTTCTACCCCAGGGTTTTGCGTTGCGCGTTTTGCATCACGTTCAAGTGACATAAACCTAACATCGTTGACTATGCAACCAGTGTAAGTTTCAACATTTATTTTTGCACCAATTAAAGAGCATACCACTCTGGGTGGAATTCTGGAGAATTTTGTGTTTTCATCGAATGGACCTAACAAATATAGAGTAAGAATGCTTGTTATATATGTATTACCTAACCTATGTAGAGTAATGCGTGTTATATATGTTTTATACCTTATTAAGAAACCACCCAGGAAATTTGGTTTTAATATCATCTTGGGGATGTGTAGATATGAACTCACTACATTAATGACAAATATAAGCAAGTAAGGAAGAGAAAATAGTAATTAACATATTACCAAAAGTAAAGATAGGAACACTTCATGTACTCCCTGACTTCTGCGCAGTTTTCGAGGACAAACCATTCCATCTTGCTTTTTTCAACGGTTGAAAGATATTTGATCTTCGTTGCGCTTGCCGGATGACATTTAGACTCAAACACCCAAAACTTACGTTTTTCAACAACGACATCCTCGTTTCTATCTGGGCGATTGAACTTAGTCTGAACATCTTGAAGATACATTGAACAAAATGTTAGAGCTTCTTCAAGCACATAACCTTCAGCTATACAACCTTCCGGCCTTGTCGAGTTTTTTACATACTTTTTTAGCTTTTTCATGTACCTTTCAATGGATACATCCATCTGAAAGCTACTGGACCTCCCGCAATCGCTTCATCAGGTAAATGCACAAGTAAATGAACCATAATGTCAAAAAATGCCGGAGGATAGATCATCTCTGACTTGCATCGGATGGTAATAATGTCATCCTTTGCTTTCCTCATATCCTCAACCAATAGTGTTCCGGAGCAAAGTTGCTTAAAAAACATACAAATGTCCACCATTGGTGTAGATGTATCTTTTGTCAAAAGCCCTCTAACCCCAATCGGTATCAAATGCTGCATCAGAATATGGTAGTCATGAGATTTCAACCCAGTAATGTTAGAATTGTTATCTGTCACCCTCTTGCTGATATTAGATCTAAACCCATCTGGTAGTTTAACATTTTTTATAAATTCACAGAAAAGCTTTCGATCATCGGACTTGAATGAATACTTTGGGTGGGGACTTAAGAACTTGCTACCCGATTGTTTCAACCATTGTGTCGGCCGGATATTTAGTTTTTGCAAGTCGTTTGGTGCGTTTGGTGTGTCTTTGGTCTTCTCATTCATTAAGAGAGTACCAAGCAAGCTGTCGCACACATTTTTCTCCATATGCATTACATCTAAGTTGTGCTTCAACTGCAAAGAAGACCAATACTCAAGTTCTAAAAATATGCTTCGTTTGGTCCAGTTCAGCTCAAAATCTGCTTGGTTTATCCTCCCACCTCCAAAAGTTGGATGCTTTCCTGGTAGACGATGAAGTAGACGACCGTGTTGAGCTTCTATGTCAGCAGGACTAAACTATCTCGGAGGGCCTCGTGTCTCGGGTCTCCCGTTAAAGTCGAGACTTGTTCTCCATGGATGGTTACCATCTAAGAACTGGCGATGACCAAAATACATACATTTACCAGTTACACGCATTGAATGAGTGTCTTCGTTGCAAGTCGGGCATGCCATGTAGCCCTGTCCGCTCCAACCTGATAGACTACTACGGGCTGGAAAGTCGTTTATGGTCCATAACAACGCCGCCTTCATTGTAAAGAATTCGTTTGTTGTTGCGTCTTTAGTAGGTACACCTGAGTGCCATAAATGTTTAAGCTCATCCACTAACGGTCTAAGGTAAACATCCATGTCTTTCCCAGGTGATTTAGGGCCAGGAATCAACAAGGTCAACATGAATGTGGACTCCCGCATGCATAGCCATGGAGGCAAATTGTATGTGGTGAATATAATCGGCCATGTGCTATGAGTCGAGGGTCCGTTACCGTTAAACAGATTAAAACCGTCAGCTGCAAGCCCAAACGAACATTTCGTGGCTCCATCGCGAAGTTTGCGTACTTCCTATCAAAGTCTTGCCATGAAGATCCATCAAATGGATGCCACATGGTCCCATCTTCTGAACGTCCAGTACTATGCCATATCATATTTTTTGCCGTGTGCCTTGAACAATACAAACGCCAAAGTCTAGGCGTCAAAGGAAAGTATCGTCATACCTTGCGAGCTACCTTCGTGCCTTTTGTGTCTTTATCGACCCATCGACTCTCATTACAAACCGGACAATTTTGCAATGACTGGTGTTCCTTCCAAAAGAGAGCACAAGTATCGTAATACCTTGCGATCTATCATCTCATAATCCAAACCAATCTTCTTAAATCTCTTCTTAACTACATAATGCGTAGGGGGAATCTTGTTGCCTTTTGGCATTGAAGTTTGCAACAACTTTAGTAGATGATCAAATGAAGAATTAGTCCAATGGTACATCTCCTTTAGATTCATAAGCTTTGCTAAAAAGTCAAGGGAAGAAAACTTAGTACTACCAGGATATAATTCTGTTTCAACTTCCTTTAGTATGTCTTCAAAATCCTCATTAACACCGTTAGATTCTCCACCCGACATCTCCTGGTTACGGTCTGTATCTTCTTCCATACGCTCCCCCCTAATGTCTTCAATAATGTTTTCCATACCCTCCTGTGGCACAACATTATCTACTTCTACAACTGCAGGCCTAGATTTTTCACCGTGGTAGTCCCACTTTAGGTAATCTTTCCAAAAAACCATACGCCCCAAATGGAGTTTCATTTTTGTCATGGTTGTTAAGCCGGAACATTTACATTTGGAACACGGACATCTAACTTCATTATGGTCGGGGAGCAGTCTTTCACACATCGCAATAAAAGACCTGAGTCCTTGCTGGTAGTGAGCTGATTGAAGTGGGGAATCAATCCAGCTTTTATCGATAGGAATTATGCCACTGAAAGATAATTTAATTTACGGTTTGCAAGACAAGGGTAGGCTGCTAAACCCACTTTTTGAAAACTTTATCTCATATATGAATGTGTATTACATGGTTGTTTGTTTAAGAAAAATTCGGCAGCATTTCCTCTTAGCTCCCAAGTATATATGTAAGAATATATATACCCGAGGAGCAAAGAGAAAATGATAACCGAATCCTTCTTAAACAAACAATCATGTAAATACACATTCCCATCCTAAATGAGATAAAGTATTCAAAAAGCAGTCCCAAATTAAACGGGGACAACCCGAAATTAATTTCTAAATCAATTCCAGGCGGGTATTTCTATGCTCATTATGTTTAAAATGACGAATTCAATATCGGGCGTGATTTCTATGCTCGTTATGTTCTAAATGATGGTATAAATTTGGTTATGTTTTAAATGATGATTCCATTTTCGATCGGATATTTTGTAAGCTCGTTATGTTTTACATAATAATTTCAATTTCGAGCGGGTGAGCCCTTTGTAAAGGAATGTGAACATTTAGTTCTCAATTATTAATTTGAATATAATAATGTGATCAAACATAATTCCTTTTTCAATTTAAATATATTTAAAAAAAAAAAGAAACAAGGAATAATCATATGTAGGATAACACGACATCCGTATAGAAACATGTGAAAAATAGGCATCATGTGAAAAAAACTAGACATTATAAAGTATTTAATAAAAAAAAAATAGGCATCATAGTGAAATGCCCCTTAGGATGTATGAAACTAAGCAACATGCAATAATTTTACTAATTACTAGAATGCCTCTTTATATAAAATAAGTAAGAACAAGATATTATCCATAACAATTTTTGAGGTAAACTTATGTACCATTTTTTGAAAGTCAATCTTTATATAGGGATCTACCCAAATTTTGGAGTTTTTTTTACCAAAGTAATGCTTGTTTCCAAAACATAATCACAAGTAATGCTACATTCAAAAAAAATTCACAAATAATGCAAAAGCCATTGTGAATGGCGATTTTTTTCTTTCTTGTAGCCTTTTCAGAATTTTGCAGGGAATGTGTAAGACCCAATCATTGGCCCAGGTACAAAAGCCATTGTTAATGGCGATTTTTTTGAAATCCTGCACAAAAAGCCATTGTTAATGGCGAAAAGTTAAAGTTCTGCACAAATAGCCATTTGTAATGGCGAAAAGTTATAATTCTGCACAAATAGCCATTTGTAATGGCGATTTCTGCAACATAAGCCATTGTTAATGGCGACTTTTGATCAATTCGCCATTCTGAATGGCTACTTCTGCCCCACGACTTCTGAATGGCTACTTTTGATCAATTCGCCATTCGGAAATTTGTTTCACCAAAAAATGTGTAAGCTGGATGAAAAATTGAAGTTTTAACGATATTACTTGAATGGGCTTGGCTACTTCAATCATCGACTTGAGCAATAACACTGCGAAAGCTGGTGACTCGTAGCTGGAGACGCGTTGCATCACGCAAGTCAACGTTTCTGCAAACTCTCCATTCTTTCCAAACAATGCCTTAAGGCCTGTACCAGATAACCGAAGGTGGTAAAGGATGCTGACAGCTTCATCTCCCACCGGTGATGATAACGACTATGTAAGCTAGGTAATCAGCTGCTCCAACTCTTCATTTGCAAATGTGGAGATAGTGAGTCTTGTAGAAGCTTCAAGATATGCAGGCTTTTCAGTTTATGAGACATGTTGGCAGAAATCGCCAATAACAATGGCAATATTGGCAGACTTTTTTACCTTTCGCCATTTGTAATGGCTATATATGCAGAGTTTTTACTTTTCGCCATTTGTAATGGCTATATGTGCAGAATTATAACTTTTCGCCATTTGTAATGGAGATGGTACCTTGTCCAGTGAAATGTCTCCTGCAAAGTCTTACACATTCCCTGCATATTCTGAAAAGGCTACAAGAAAGAAAAAAATCGCCATTCACAATGGCTTTTGCATTATTTGTGAAATTTTTTTGAGTGTAGCATTACTTGTGATTATGTTTTTGAAACAAGCATTACTTTGGTAAAAAACTCCAATTTTTGTTTCTTTTTGTTTTGAATATATGTCATGTTAAGTAAACTTTAAGGTTTCGAGTTGTCATGTGTCATATGTCAAATTTTCATTATCACATCACATTTCAATGAGAAATTGATTTAAAAGAAAATAATTAGTTAGTATATAGTTTTGTCCTTTTTAGACATGTATAATTGTTGGTACACTTTATGTGGACGCGACTCGGCTCGGTTCGACTCAGTTAGGTTCGGCTCAAGCCCGACGTAGCGACATTCCTCCGTCGTGCGCCCCAGAGTTCGACTCGCGAAGCACGGAGAGCCGCGACCTTTCCCGTTGACACATTGTTGATGCAGATTTTGTGTCCGATGCTTGTCGATTAGATTAGATTTATTTTACGCTGAATTTGTAATAGTTAGTGAAACGGTCTATCGAACGTGTATAGACCCGCTCGTTTGAAGTGGTCAAACGAGTGTGTTATTCGGTTGACCGTGTGTGTTTGCAAGACAAGGGGTGTGACTATAAATAGAAAACCCTTGCCATTTCAAACACTGGGAAGTTTTAGGAGGTTTGAGACCACACCGGGAGAGATCACCACTTGGTCTCTCCCCGGATGTGTACTCCTTTGGTATGGTTCAGTTAGCTTGTTAATCGGGCCGGCTTGTTATGTTATGTTACAAAATCAATACAAGCAAGTATTTCATCCGTCTCTAATCTTCCCGTCTATGAACATAATCATGATAATCACGGTTTCGGTCACGAAACACGGTCCTACAATTGGTATCAGAGCCATGGTGCCTGATTTAGTGAATCTAACAGTTTGCTAAATCACATGTGCTCTAGATCTGTGTTTATTATGATTTTTGTTCAAGATCTAAAAAAAAAAAAAAAATGGTGAAATAAGAAAAACCCAGATTTGAACCTGCATATGCAGTTCTGTGATGGAACGGACTGTACAGAAGGTTTGGGTTTTGTATTTCACACCAGAATATCAAGTTATCATCATCAAATATGCTGTCCCCACTCGAACCACCACCACACTTCACCGTGGAAAATTTGTCGTGACCGGAAAACTCATATAGTTTGCCGGAAACTCATCCAGTTCATATCATCTTCAAAGTGTTCTTCAAGTTTTCACCTTTTTAATCTTGGTCAAGTGATTGTGAAAGTTGTTTTTGTTTTGAAAATTGTGATTGGATTAAAATATTGGTAAGACATCATTGGTTGGTAAATTGGAAATGGTGTAGCCGAAAGTGGGTCTACTTTGTGTCAGATGATAGAAAGTCAAGTGATTGAGTCGCACAAGATTTGTATCAGTCGCACAAGATTTCTTGCTCACACAAGATGACTTAGTTGCACAACATATTCAGTCTCACAAGATATATAGTCGCACAAGATATTTAATCGCACAAGAAGATGGAGATGTATCGAAGAAGAGAGAAGGAGCTGCTGCTGATTGTTCATCATCGAAGAAGAAGACCTGATTGTTCTTCGAGAGTGGACTTGAAAGATGAAATTGTTGACTGAAATTTGTTGAATGATGCTGGATGTTTGATGTTGGTATCGAGAGATTAAAAAAAAATTAATTAATGGGAAATCTCTGGTTTTGGAGGTGGGTATCGAAGAGAGTGAAAGCTGTTTAAAGAAAGAAGATGATGTCTGCAGTTTTAAAAGGTGGATGTTGACATGTTGTTGACTATTGGGTCATATTGGATGCTTCTTGAAAGTTCCTGACTATTGGGTCATATTGCCTTTTAAATGGGCTGTGATTACATGATGAATATCTATTTTTGGGCCAAATTTAAAAGGTTATCACTACAAGTAAGTGGGCTGTTAAAATGATATTTGGGTTTAAGTATGGATTTAAGTTTGATTGGGCTGTGAATGTGTGATGGTAACTTTTGTTTGAGCCAAGATTCAAAGGTAGTTACATGCACATGGGGTCGGGTGTTCGCGAAGTTTAGTTGAACCGCGCTTACAAATTTCAACGTCTAATTCGAACGAGTCCGGGAGCGCGCGGGATGATGCGAAATGATGAAAACTTGATTTTTGAAAAATGTGGGGTAGTCACGGTTACCGACGCAAATGTCAAAAATGGTGACGCGACTACAATGGGCCAAAAACAATACGGTATGTTCACTTCCGCACGTCAATGTTTATGATTGTTATCGGTTATTCGTAAATGTTCGAAAGCATTTTGTTTATTGTCATATTCTCGCATTTGAAAACGAAATCGGTCCGAACGAGTTCACAAAGTCTTTGGAGGGATACAAGTCGGATCCTACGGGGTACTAGGCGAAATTTCTTTATCAACTAGAATATGCAACGAAGAAATCTTTTTGTTTATTGTCATATTCTCGCATTTGGTAACGAATGAATGAACCTAGAATGTAAATACCGGTCCTAAGGAGTTCACAAAGTCTTTGAAGGGATACAAGTCGGATCCTACGGGGTACTAGGGGACGTTCTTATTCAACTAGAATATGCAAAGAAGAAAGTCGTTTTCGTGATTGTGATTTTTCAGAACCGAGAACATTCAGTGAAGATTGACGACAGTTCCGCTAAGTGAAGGGAATTGGTGAACATTTGAAAGTTGACGACAGTTTCTTTGAAGTGGAAAGAATCTGTTAAGGTTTAGAGATTTTACCAAAGAAATGGGGGAATACAAATTTTCATATGTTGAATTTCTTCGGTAAATTTCTAAACGCAATCACAGGTGGTAGAGTTTGTGATTTTCTGGTGATACCAACGGTTCGGCGTGGAATGTTTTGCACAGACACATATTTGAGGATTTTAATTAATTCTCCAGCCAGCGTGAAGGGTTTTGCACGGAAAAATACAGGTTTCTAAAGTCTACAGTAGTTACAAAAGCGCTGTTCACTGAAGACCTGGGGAATCTTTATGAAAGTTGATAGTTCAAGGCTGAAGACCTGCAGGATTCGGTTTTGGGTTTGATGTTTCTTTAGGATTTTACAGGGATCTGGGGGTAACTCAATTCGTTGAGTTTGCAAACGATGTACTTGGTCTAGCTGACTTCCTGAGTACTGATGCTGAAGATCCGTAGTGCATTACGTGGTCAACTTCACAAAGGCGAGACAATGAGATCTGGATGTAGTTCAACTAAGCATGCTGGTTGAGCTTGCAAGGGATACACTTGGTCTAGCTGACTTTCCTGAGTGTTGATGCTGAAGATTAAAGTGCATTACTTGGTCGATTCCACAAAGACGGTTTACAGAAGACAGTTCACCAGAAACCTCTACCAATGTAGTATGCTTGAAGATCAAGACTTGATGCAGTTTTTAAAGAATGGAACCCTTATCAAATGCCGGTTGGAGTATTGGAAGATCAGCGGAAGATCGGTCAATTGAGCCTTTTGAGGAAATTGCACTACACCCAACACGAATACGCATATTTTGAGGGGGAACTATTATACAAGAAGCGTCAAGATACTACTTACCTGGATCATCGGTCAAGGGGGAATTTGTTAACACAGAGAAGATGAATACTTGACTGAAGATCGATTGCAGTTGCATTTTCGGCATTCGACAGCAACGGACAAGGGGGAATTTGTTGATGCAGATTTTGTGTCCGATGCTTGTCGAATAGATTAGATTTATTTTACGCTGAATTTGTAATAGTTAGTGAAACGGTCTATCGAACGTGTATAGACCCGCTCGTTTGAAGTGGTCAAACGAGAGGGTTATTCGGTTTACCATGTGTGTTTGCAAGACAAGGGGTGTGACTATAAATAGAAAACCCTTGCCATTTCAAACACTGGAAGTTTTAGGAGGTTTGAGACCACACCGGGAGAGATCACCACTTGGTCTCTCCCCGGATGTGTACTCCTTTGGTATGGTTCGGTTAGCTTGTTAATCGGGCCGGCTTGTTATGTTATGTTACAAAATCAATACAAGCAAGTATTTCATCCGTCTCTAATCTTCCCGTCTATGGACATAATCATGATAATCACGGTTTCGGTCACGAAACACGGTCCTACACACATCACCATGACATCACCTTAGTGATGTCATGATGATGTCAATGAGAATTCTAAATGTCAACATGACGAAATCTGTTTGTTTTCGTCAAAATATTCATGTGATGAAATCACTTTTTTTCGTCATATATGTGTGGCGAAATCCCTGATTTCGTCACACATGTTTTCGTCCAAAGGGTTTTCGTCAAAGGTCAGTATAAATAGCTGGTTATGTTTAACAGTTTATTCATGAGAGCATATAAAGAAACTGAGAGTTTATCGTCAAGCATTGTGTGTATATGTTTGCAGTTTGTTCTCATCCTGTTAATCTAAGTGAATCTTTGATTACCTGTTCGTGTTATTCGCTTTACATTGTTTGGTTTGCACCGTTACGGGGATTCCGCACCCGTGATAGTGTTTGTAATAAACAAGGATAGGTTACGTATCGGATCCTCCGAGAAAAACGGACCTACAATAATTAATTAAACTTTGTTTTTATGTAATTATGGATAGAATGTTGGATTCGATACATGTACATCATATAAAAAGATCTAATACATGCGACATCACACAAAAATCAAGTATTCAATATATCATAACACGTAAAAATTCATATTTTGTCGCCTTATCTTTCATACTCTTTTGGTCTCAAACTAAGCATTTATGTTATTTAAAAGTTAGAAAATGGGCAGAATTAAAAGTTAGAAAATTGTGTCGCCGCTACATCCTAACATACATTTTCAGCCTTCTTCTTGTAGTGTTAAAAGTTAGAAAATGGGCAGAATTTGGTAAATCTACTAAGTTGCAGTTGATAAAAACAAAAACATTACTAACTTCCAGTTTGTAAAGAATGCCTACAAATTTGTAATTCATAAAAAAATAAACAATACTAACTTCCAGTTTGTTAGTTCTGTCTTAATAAATTTGCTGCTACTCCAGCAACAAATGAACCCTGTTCTCAATTTAATCTCAGCTTAATAATAAACAATACAACTTCCAGCAGCCATAATATAACAAGCACAGGTTAGTAATACCCCTTAGGATGTATGAAACTAAGCAACAGTGGGCACAAAAAGAGAAGCAGCAAGGTGAAAAACATACACAAACCTTATTTTGAAGGAGGAGAAGAGATGGTGACGGTGGAGATTAGGTGGTGGCCGTGGAGACGAGGTGGCGCCGGCGGAGATATTATCTAGCATACACCCGAACATACACCAAGAATCAAGAAATTAACAACATATATAACAAAATAAACAAGAAATTCAACAAAAAACTAACAACACTAACCGATTTGAAGAAGAAATTGGTAAAAATGAAGAAATGAAGCCGATTAGGAGAAGAACCCGTGAGAGAGATGAAAGGTTTTGGGAAAGTGTAAGGAGGGAAGTGGAAGAAATGGCGCTTTTCTGTTCTTTATTCGTCGGACCAACAAGGGCGACAACCTGTCGCCACTATTGGTTAAACCCGTCGCCGCTATTAACCAGGACAATCCCCAGCCGTTGGATGACGATAAGAAACGTGTGGCTAGGGTTTACCGTGGGACACCGGGTGCGGATAAGGCCAATAGCGGCGACATATTGGCTGTCGCCGCTAATAGTGTCGCCGCTATTGATCCTTTTTCTTGTAGTGTAGGTCTTTAACGCCAAGAGGCTCCCTCGTTTGTTTGAACGTCAACTTCGATGTTGCTTTGCTGAGAATGGCCAGGTCATTGTTCTACACCACTTATGTGAGATTTTGTACAAACAGTTGGTAAAAAATAGTTACACTGTTACGTTAAACTTTTAGTTCTGTTGTGAGATAGTGAAAACAACTTGATTCCTTAGATCACTTGGTTTGAACCAGCTTTTCTTTGAATCCAGAACTTCTAGTCTATGACTTGTTGACTTGAATTTCTAGTCTTCAGTCCTGACATTTGTTGACTTGACTGTTGACTCTTTGACCAGCTCTTTTACAATCTAGCACTTGTTTTTCTGTTCTCTATTCTTGAAGGCAGCAGTTGTGTAACAAAGGTTTGAACGGTTGTTTTGGGAAGCCTTCAAGGGGGGCAAACTACTAGGCCAAAGATTGTACTTCAACTTATTTCATCTCGTAGGGAAGATTACCCTTGGGTTTTGGCTTTTATTATCGGCAGATCTTACATAAAGATTGTACTTCAACTTATTTCATCTCGTAGGGAAGATTACCCTTGGGTTTTGGCTTTTATTATCGGCAGATCTTACATAACTTATGTAAGATCTGCCGATAATAAAAGCCAAAACCCAAGGGTAATCTTCCCTACGAGATGAAATAAGTTGAAGTACAATCTTTGGCCTAGTAGTTTGCCCCCCTTGAAGGCTTCTCAAAACAACCGTTCAAACCTTTGTTACACAACTGCTGCCTTCAAGAATAGAGAATAGAAAAACAAGTGCTAGATTGTAAAAGAGCTGGCCGTCAAAGAGATTCATATTCCTCTTCATTCAAATTTTTCTTAGTTTTGATTGATCCCATCCTTGTAAAAGTTTGAGCTAAAAGAGATTCTACGGGAAGAATCATACCCCTTTGATAGACTTCATCAGGCAATTCTTGTTCTAGAATTGCCATGACAAGCCTCGGGTACAATAAAAATTTTGTTATAGAGGTAACATTTGAATGAAGTTCCTTAAAGATTTGATTTGAAAGTTTAAATTTTGATTCAATCAAAATTGAATATGCAATATATTATTTTGACTGTGGAACCTCATTCCAAGAACTAGATTTACCGGAGAGACATTGCATGAGAGTATGAAATGGATATTTAAAACAAGGAGCACAACGCTTCTTCTCATAGGTAGCATATTTGGTTTCACCATAGTATCCTTGTCGATAAGCTCTAAATTCATTTTTGTTTTAGAGAATTTATCAACCCCTTTAGCATCTCCCGGTTGGGATTTATTCGACAACACATTAGGAGTTATACAAACTTCCTTTTCCCATGTCTGTTGTGACTGCTTGCACTTTCCCTTCATCATCATGCATTAATTTTGAAGATGACTAGAACTTATTAAGAGTAGTTTTATAGATTGTTGGATTTACTGTGAGTGCATGGTAAAATGAAGATTTTTCCATTTGATCAATGATGTTATTGAATTGATGGTGATCCTTCTCCTTAGTAAGATAAGGAAGAACGTTGCGAGTGGGTCAAAACGCAAGGCTTGCCATGATTAATATTTGAAAGTAGTAGGTCCCGATACGGATCGTCAGACTACGATGATTTCTTGTTTCGGATGTCGTAGCGAGTGCGGAATCCAAGCTACGACATATATCAAGCGAGAGAATGAACAATATGCAAAGATATCAACGATTAACGGTTCCGCGTATTGATTTAGACATATTTTTGGTATAAGATTCGATTAATATAAAGCTCACCGGAACTCTCTCTCACTAGCTCATACAAGCTTTGTGTTACAAATGACGGAAACGAGTATTTATACTAAACTACACATGATCCTATCGATATACTATGGATATCATTGATACATGATCGATAGACCATGTATATCGATATATGGATATTGATATCAGGTTTACATCGATACATAGACATCGATATACATCTTCATAATCGATAGTATGAACTTTGGGGTGTATCGATATACTCTCATGATCGATAGGTTGATATGCATGATTTCATCAAGTAACTTGAGGATGTCAAGATGACATCAAGATGATGTCATCATGATATCATCATTTGTAAGTGTAGTTCCTGCAGGGTTACTGTCGCTTATCAGTTCTGGTCAACCAAAGTAGAAGTCCAAGTTAAAGTCAACATAATGAAGAATTCAAGACCACACGAAGACCATGCATTGATCAAGGGGGAGTTTGTTAATGCACTTTAGGTGATAAGTGCATGTCTTCCAATTTGTAGGGTCTTTATTGTACATGTATTGAAACTTAGTCCAAGGTTTATCCTTGGACAAGTTGTCCAAGTTTTAGGCTAGACTTTTGTCTGAGTTTTGGTCCCTAGTCTATATATATGTGTTGTATAGGATTAGGGCAAGATACACAATATAGACACAACGACAACAACAACCCTTGAAAGCTTGGTGCACCTCTCACAAGATCCCATCCATTCTCCATCACTATGTGTATTCTAGAGAGAGAGGGAGACTATGTGTTAGTGAGAGAAAGCTAGGTTTAGATCTTTGTGATCTAAACCAGCTTGTAGATGATGTATACTCCTTTGGTTTGTGTAATCTGTGATGACTGATTCATCAATAAAGAGATTCATCTTCTACATATTTCTATCTTGTTCATATTTTGTTCTTCATGTCTTGAATCAAGTGCAATGTTTGATGTTCGTCATCGATCCGGTGCTTTAACAGTGGTATCAGAGCATGGTTACTAATTCAGAATGGTCTAACCGCCTTCCGAATCACCATTGCTCTTGATTTGATGTTTGTTTCCGCCAAACATCTTGAAGACGTGAAGATTTTGGTCCAGATATGAAGAAATTCGAGCTGTGTTGGAGAGAACTGCTGGGTTTTTGGAGATCTAGGGTTTTGATCAAAAAAAAGGTTTGTCTGAGTTTAAAACTTTGTGTTTGTGTTTCCGGGGTTTTTGGTGAACCAGTGTGACTTCACACTGGGGAGATCTTCCGGAGACTTGTTTCTAAGCCTAGTCTTTCATCCGAGTTTCATTTTAAGGTGTCTGAGTTTTTAAAACTTCTTTGTAGTCCGAGTTTTTAAAACTTTGTGAGTCTGAGTTTTAAAACTTTGTGAGTATGAGTTTTAAAACTTCATTTTATTCCGAGTTTTAAAAACGTATTCTAGTTTTTGTCAAAGTTTGTGACAGTTCAACAGTTGATTCCGAGTTTTTGTTCAAATCCGAATTTTGTTCAAATCCGAATTTTGTTCAAATCCTTTCAGTTCCGAGTCTTGTTCAAAACTCTTCAGTTCCAGGTTTTGTTAAAGTTTATGTCTGAGTTTTGACGTTCCGAATTTTTTGGACATAGTAAAGATGCTCCGAATCTTTAAATCTACAAACAGTTAAGCACTATGTTCCGAGTTTCTTAACTGATCCGAGTTTTTGAACAGTTTAAGAGGAGTTTTTGAACAGTTTGAACAGAGTCTTCTGTTCCGAGTTTCTTAACTGTTTGATTTTCTTCTGTTCCAAGTTTTGCAAACTGTTGTGCATTCAATGTCTGAGTTTTGCAATATGTTAATGGTCCGAGTTTTACAATTCCTCTTCTGTATTTCCGAGTTTTTAGACAGGTAAAGATAATGTTTCTGAGTTTATGTGTTTCCGAGTTTCAGATCAAATGTCTGAGTTTTATGTGTCTCCGAGTTTTTGTTTAAACACTTCAGTTCCGGGTTTTTGTTAAATGTTAACAGTCCGATTTTTTTTTGTTTACTCAGAATAATTACTCCGACTTTTGGTATATGCTCCGAATTTTTAAACAGATGTGTTCTGTTCCGAGGTTCTTGAATCAACAACTTCAATCACGAGTCCGACTTTTGATATACATAGTCCGAGTTTTTCAATAGTCCGAGAGTTGGACTTTGTGTTAACTGTACAGAGTTTTTTACATTCCGAGGTTTGGCCTTTGTGTTTGCTGGTCCGAGTTTGTTCTTGACTGCCAGTCTGCCAGTCTGAGTTTGTTCAAAATCAATCTGTTCAAACTTCTTTAGTCCGAGATTAGTCTTTCGGATAGCAGCCCCCGTGTTTCTTAAGAGTTTCCTTTATTTCCTTGCTTGGTTCGAATTCCTTTGTACTCTAAGTACTGCTCAATGATTTGAGCCGAGGTTTCAAGAGCTTCTGGGTTTTACATTTCCAAATTTGCTAAGAATTACGGGTTATCTGGGGTACCGGATTTTTTAGCTAAATTTAGAAGTCTGTGTTGTTCGGAAGTTTCGAGTTGTGCATGTTCGGAGTTTTTCTAGTTATTCCGGGTTACCTGCGGTACCGGATAACTAACTAAGAGTCAGATTTATGCGTAGTTTGGAAACTTGAAGTCGGTTTCGGATTATCGAAAAGTTTTATGGTACTTATGTTGTCCGGATCAAGTGAGGAGGTGAAGAGAATAAGACTTGCTTGGATTTGTGTATTGTTTACAAAGAAATAGGGGGAGTAAAAACTTTTTGAAATTCCCATTTTCTTTGTAAACCAAAAGCTCGTGGTGCTACATCGAAACAAGTTCATGTTTACTATCTTTGAGATTAACTTAGTGTTAATGTTACCGGTGGCGAAGTGTTTATAACATGAAGCAAGTTAGAGCTAGTGTATGATTGAGTTTTGTCAAGTTTGTTTGAGGTTCAATCAAGTGTTGACGTGATGAAGAAAATTGTTCGTTTGGCAAGTAGTTGAAGGTCATGCCTTTATCATATGCCGGTTAGAGTAGAGAAGATTAGTCTTCTTGGTACCTCTTCCAAGTCGGTGACTGATCGGATTCTCGAAATAGGGGTTCTTACATTGAGGGGGAGATCAGAGACGAAAGTCATCGGGTAATTGTTGGATTTGTGAAGATACGAGATTGGATCTTGAAGATTCGAGATGAAATGATCTCAGACACTCAGTTGAAGACCTTGATCAAGATGGTGGATGTACATTTTCAAAGTCTGGTTTGTTATTAACTTATCGAACCAAACTTCATGTCTTTGCGGAATTTGAAGTTTTTGATGTTAGGCATTGGAAATCCGACGTTTCATTTTTCTACCGGTTAAGTTTGAATATTAATGTATCGAGCGATATTCTTACATGTGGTTGTAGGTCGGTTCGCGTTAACTTGATTTGGGAGTAGTTTGAGGGGGAGGATCTGCAGTGTTTGATGTCGGATTCTTCGGGTTTCTCAAAGCGGCCATTTAAGTGATCGTCAGCAAGTCTTTAATTAGAAGGGTTGAAGATCGATGTGCTCTACCTAAAAGATCAAGTCTCAGCTAAAGTTGAAAGCATGCATGATATCATCAGTCAAGGGGGAGTCTGTAAGTGCAGTATCCGGTGACTGAAGATATCAATGTCAGATAGAACTGATAGCAACAGTTAAGGGGGAGACTGTAAGTGCAGTTCCTGCAGGGTAACTGTCGCTTATCAGTTCTGGTCAACCAAAGCAGAAGTCCAAGTTAAAGTCAACATAATGAAGAATTCAAGATCACACGAAGACCATGCATTGATCAAGGGGGAGTTTGTTAATGCACTTTAGGTGATAAGTGCATGTCTTCCAATTTGTAGGGTCTTTATTATACATGTATTGAAACTTAGTCCAAGGTTTATCCTTGGACAAGTTGTCCAAGTTTTAGGCTAGACTTTTGTCTGAGTTTTGGTCCCTAGTCTCTATATATGTGTTGTATAGGATTAGGGCAAGATACACAATATAGACACAACGACAACAACAACCCTTGAAAGCTTGGTGCACCTCTCACAAGATCCCATCCATTCTCCATCACTGTGTGTATTCTAGAGAGAGAGGGAGACTATGTGTTAGTGAGAGAAAGCTAGGTTTAGATCTTTGTGATCTAAACCAGCTTGTAGATGATGTATACTCCTTTGGTTTGTGTAATCTGTGATGACTGATTCATCAATAAAAAGATTCATCTTCTACATATTTCTATCTTGTTAATATTTTGTTCTTCATGTCTTGAATCAAGTGCAATGTTTGATGTTCGTCATCGATCCGGTGCTTTAACAGAAATTTTTACTCCCCCTTTTTCTTTAATATGAACAGTGTGGGGTCAATCGCGCCACGCGAGAACCCGTGCTCCAATAGATGTCTTGATAAAGTCTCGTACCACGCCCGAGGAGCCTGATGGAGACCATAGAGAGCTTTGTCCAACAGATAGACTTTGTTGTCAGACCCTGGAGCTTTGAAACCCGGTGGTTGGGATACATACATAGTTTCATGCAATTTCCTGTAAAGGAACGCGCTTTTCACATCCAACTGATAGACTTTGAAACGCATGTGTGCAGCAAAAGCTAGAAACAAACGAATGGCTTCCAGTCTTGCCACTTGTAACACCCCGAAAATATGAAAACCTTATACTAAAATTTTAAAGTATAAATAAATGAGAATTTACCAACTAGGAATTTAACCTAGTTAACAAATTCTCTAGAAATAACATGAAATAGGGTTAATTAACCAAAAAAAAACTTCATGTTAAATAAAAGTGAAGGGGCCAAAGATGTTAAAAGTGAAACTTGTATTTTAGAATGTGATAAAAATAAAAACCAAACACCCCACTAAGGGGCTGGTCGATCAAGAACAAGCAGGGGGGGGGGGGGGGGGGCGACACCCCCATTCCAAAACTCAAACACACAAAATCAGTAAATTGAAGGCTCAATTCAAGTCGGAATCGAAATTAAAGCATAGAATCGTGATCCTCATTGCAAGAGGATTATAAGGTATGTAAAAATTTATGAAATCTCTAAACTTGAAATTCTCATGATTTTGGAAAATCCGAAAATCAGATGTTGCATGTGTGTTATGTGATTAGATTAAGGATAATATAGTGTCTAGGAGTGAAACCTAGACAACTACATGTGAAATCATGTTCAAATTCAGGGAATTCCATGAACACCTTGAAGGTGGGTTGTGGGTTTTACAAGATGATGATGAACATTAGGGTTTAGAATGATTATCCTAGTGTAATTCGATTGTAGAAAGTGATTCCAGAAAGATATGATGTCTAAATACTATAGGAGGGCTTTATTGTTGTCAAGTTAGCTAATTAGCAAGCTATGAAGTTGAATACTAAAGATATAAAAATTCTGCCTATGAAGTGTTCGTTGAAATGCCTCAAAGAAGGCTTAAAACTAGAAATTTGTAGTTAAAACACCTAATTGTGATGTTTTGACTATTATGCGAAATGTGATTACAAAGAGTTCTAAATATGATAACATTGAACTCTATAGGAAAGGATACCGGAACGTCAAGTGGACACGCCGGTGGCGATTCGCGGTTGAAGGGCGTACAATAAGGTATGTAACTTGACCTGTTACATTTAGTAGATTGGATGATTCTAATGTGTAATTGAATTTTTAAATAAGATTTGTTTTTGAATTAAGCGATGAAGTCGTTATATTAATTGATTGATCAAATTTGGTTGGTACTCGTTGGTAGTTGTCATATAGGAGGATTCCTTAGACGAGCCAAACGGGTCAAATAATCAAGTAAAACATGATTAATGCTCCGGAATATGATGGATTGTTCTTTGATATTGGTTAACATACAACATGTTAGAAATACTAGAATTTGATGTAGTGGGTTGTTAGAAAAGCGAATTCCGAGAGTTGGGTTTGAGTGCAATAAACAAAACAAACAAGACATGTATTTCCAGGAACTACCGTAAATTACGGTAGTACCGTAATTTACGGTAGAGGTCAGATATGTTACGGTAGATCTCTCCTGGTTTACGGTGACCAAAAATTCCCAGAACTCACCACCGTAATTTACGGTGGAACCAGAAAACTTTAATTTTTTTTTATTTTGATGATTGGATCATATATTTAAGTATTATGTACCAAAGTCAAAACTAATGTTTTAATGGTTTTGACCCTAGGTGATTAGATGGACCTTACGGATGGTGGTCAAGCAACGTCGAAGAACCGAACACGATTTTTGAAGCTTCCGCTATGTGTTTAGTTTTAATTAAACTTTGTTCATGGGTTGTAAACAATTATTAATCAACTTTTGAATGTTTAACATAGACATTAGATGACTAATGTTTATCTACTTGTAATCTTGATACTTTTGAAACTTATGTTAAACTATTATCTTTTGTATAAAATTATACTTATAATCAAGTAATTTTTGAGGGTGTTACAAGTTGGTAATCAGAGCTCCAGGTTGTCAATAAGTGTTCGGTTCAAGCTTGATCGATCGTCCGGTAAGAACTAACTTATTTTGTTAATAAATTATGTACTACGTAGAAAATGAGAAATGAACAAATATGCATGAAAAGAGTGTGTAAGCTCACTCAAAAACAAGAAATGCATGAAACAAGAATTATTAAATCAAGTCACGAACTTGATTGAATGGAAACAAGAATGATTAAATCAAGTCACGAACTTGATTGAATTGAAACAAGAATGATTAAATCAAGTTACGAACTTGATTGAATTGAAACAAGAATGATTAAATCGAGTTATGAACTTGATTAAATCAAAACAAGTAAAGCATGTGTTATAAATGGAATGTTTAACAACTTATGTAAACATTTCAGAAATAGAGATGGCTGATAAAGGTAACGATGATGCGGTGCCAAGAGTCACCGAACAAGTGAGGGAAGTGATTGCCGAAGAGGTTGGAAAGGCGATCGAAAACAGTTTGTCGGGTTTTATTGATAAAATTCAAAACACAGTTTTATCAATAGTAGAAGATAGAATCAAGAAACTGGAAGATGAGTCAAATGTAGCAAAGGAAAAGCATGGTGGACGAAAGCCTTGTTCATACAAGGAATTCATGGCCTGTAAACCACCAATATATAATGGGGAGGTTGATCCAATTGTGTGCCAACGATGGCTAAGTGATATCGAAGGAGTATTCGAGAGAACTCATTGTGATGAAAATGACTACGTAGCTTATGGTACGGGTCAATTAAGAGGTCAAGCGAAAGACTGGTGGGATAACAAAAAGAAGGAGATTGGAAGTGAAGCGGCTAAGGCCATGACATGGGAGGAGTTTAAGACGCCGTTTCTTAAACACCATAGTCCCAAAGCGGTCATAAATAGAATCAAGGAAGAGTTCATGCAACTCAGACACAAGGGTGAATCCATAGACAAGATCACGGGGATGTTTATGGACAAGATAAAGTTCTGTGATGATTTGGTGACAAATGAAGAACAAAAGGTCTATTACTACCATAACATGCTAAGTGCGGAGTATAGAGAGTTCATAACCCCTTCAAAATACGAGACCCTTACCGAGATTATCAATGCTGCTCGGGAAAGGGAGATCGAACTGAAAAAGAGCATAGAACGGGGTGAAAGAAGGGCACAAGATGTGAATCCAAGCCCTACTAAGAAGGCACGAACAAACGAAAGCGCAAAGAAATCTGATACAAAAGGCGGGTCGCCAAGTTGCAGAATCTGCGGGAAGGGTCATAAAGGCGAATGCCGTTACAAGGATAAGCCTTGTCCCATATGCAAGAAAACGGGACATATGGCTATATCGTGCCCGGAGAAAGTGACGGTTTGTTACAATTGTTATCGAACGGGTCACAAGAAGTCGGAATGTCCGGAACTGGTTGGAAAGAAGGATGGGCAGGAACCGAAAGGTGAAGCCCCAAAAGCAAAGGCAAGATCTTTTCAACTAACCGCTGCAGAAGCAAAGGTTGAACCTGACGTGGTCTCAGGTATATTTGCTGTAAATTCAATTCCTGCACACGTGTTATTTGATACGGGTGCGAATAAATCCTTTGTTTCATATGGATTTATTCGACATCCTTCATTTGTTCTAACAAAATTACCTGTGCCCTTAGAAGTAGAGATAGGTAATAACAAGAGTTTTATTGTTTGTGATGTATGTAAAAACTGTAAACTGAGCATTGACGACGAAGAATATTTGATAAACCTAATCCCGATGTCAATGGGAGAATTTCAAGTAGTCATTGGGATGGATTGGCTATCTCAATACCATGCAAAGATCGTGTGTTTTCGTAAAGAGATAAAACTAACATCACCGAGCGGGAAACACGTCACCATTTATGGCGAAAAAGGAGGCAACCCTATAGTATGCTCAATGTTGAAAGCTCACAAGCTTATGAAGCGAGGATGCAGGGCATTCATGATATATGCTAATGAGCCCGAAATAGAATCACGAAAGATTGGAGATGTACCGGTAGTACGAGATTATGAAGATGTGTTTCCGGAGGATTTACCGGGGATACCGCCTGAACGGGAAATAGAGTTTGGGATCGAATTGATTCCGGGCGCGAAACCCGTAGCAAAAGCCCCGTACCGACTTGCACCGTCGGAATTACAAGAGTTGATGTCTCAAATCCAAGACCTGCTTGACAAGGGATTTATAAGGCCGAGTGTGTCTCCTTGGGGCGCACCGGTATTGTTCGTGAAAAAGAAAGACGGGAGCATGCGCATGTGTATCGATTACCGGGAGTTAAACAAACTCACGGTAAAGAACCGATACCCGCTCCCGAGAATAGATGATTTATTCGATCAATTACAAGGTGCGAATTGGTTTTCAAAAATTGACCTTAGATCGGGGTATCACCAACTAAAGGTCAAAGAAGAAGATGTGCCGAAGACGGCTTTCCGCACGAGATACGGACATTACGAATTCCTCGTGATGTCATTTGGACTAACAAACGCACCCGCGGCTTTCATGGACCTCATGAACCGGGTTTGCAAGCCAATGTTGGATAAGTCGGTCATCATGTTTATCGATGATATCTTGGTGTATTCGAAAAGTGAAGCTGAACACGCACACCACTTACAAGAAGTGTTAGAGACACTTAGACGAGAGAAGTTGTATGCAAAATTCTCTAAATGTGCCTTTTGGTTACGAGAGGTACAATTTCTTGGCCACGTCATAAGTGCCGACGGAGTATTGGTGGATCCGTCAAAGATAGAGGCTGTGTCAAAATGGAATCATCCGAAGAACCCTTCGGAAATTATAAGCTTTTTGGGGCTTGCGGGATATTATAGGAGATTCATTCAAGATTTCTCCAAGATTGCGTCACCGCTAACAAAGCTAACACGGAAGAAAGAAAAGTTCATTTGGGGTGCTGATCAAGAGAAAGCGTTTCAAACGCTAAAAGAAAAGTTAACTCAAGCTCCGGTATTGACATTGCCGGACGGAGTCGAAGACATGGTGGTTTATTCGGATGCTTCATTATCGGGGCTCGGTTGCGTGTTGATGCAACGGGGCAAGGTAATAGCCTATGCCTCGAGACAATTGAAGATAAACGAGAAGAAATATCCCACGCACGATCTTGAGTTGGCTGCGGTGGTATTTGCCTTAAAAATATGGAGGCATTACTTATATGGGGTAAAGTGCACCATATTCACCGATCACAAGAGCTTAAAATATTTCTTCGATCAGAAGGAGTTAAATATGCGACAAAGAAGATGGCTAGAAACGGTGAAAGACTTCGATTGTGAAATACATTACCACCCCGGAAAGGCTAATGTAGTGGCGGATGCTCTAAGTAGAAAAGCGGACTACGTCCCGATACGGGTAAGGTCGATGCAACTCGTGGTGACCTCGGGTCTACTTGAACGTATTCGAGAGGCGCAGTTAGAAGCAGTAAAAGAAGAGAATTGGAAGAAAGAAATAATAATTGGCCAACTGAAGGATTTGTCGGATGGGAATCCCGGATTGAAGACTCGATCCGGAAGGATATGGGTCCCACATACTTGTGGAGTAAAGGCGCTTCTACTTAATGAAGCTCATAAATCCCGTTATTCGATTCATCCGGGTGCAACCAAGATGTACAATGATTTGAAACAGAATTATTGGTGGCCCGGAATGAAGAGGGATGTGGCGAAGTATGTGGAAAAATGCTAAACATGTTTGCAAGTCAAGGCAGAGCACCAGAAACCATACGACAAACTCCAACCGTTAGAAATTCCGGTTTGGAAATGGGAACATATTACAATGGACCTGTTAACCAAGTTACCTAAGACGAATCGTGGTTTTGATGCCATATGGGTAGTGGTGGATAGATTGACGAAAAGTGCTCACTTTATTCCGATTCGTGAGACTTATACGTCAGAGAAGATGTCAGAAGTTTATACCAATGAAATCATAGCACGTCATGGGGTGCCGGTGTCCATCGTGTCTGATAGGGACACCCGGTTTACTTCGAATTTCTGGCGGGATTTCCAAGAGCAAATGGGGACCAAATTGTTCATTAGCACTGCGTACCATCCTCAAACGGATGGACAAAGTGAAAGAACGATACAAACATTGGGGGACATGCTACGGGCGTGTATAATCGACTTTGGAGGCAGTTGGGATGTTCACCTACCGTTAGTCGAGTTTTCGTATAACAACAGTTACCAATCTAGTATTAAGATGGCACCATACGAAATGCTTTACGGTAGGAAGTGTCGAACCCCGGTATGTTGGGGTGAAGTGGGTCCACGTGAACTCGCCCACCAAGATATAGTACGAGCCACGAATGAAAAGATCGATAAAGTTCGGGCACACTTGAAAGCGGCTCAAGACAGGCAAAAGGCGTATGCTGATAAAAGGAAAAGGCCAATCGAATTCCAAGTTGGTGACATGGTCATGCTAAAAGTTTCCCCATGGAAGGGCGTTATTAGATTCAGAAAAAGGGGGAAGCTAAGCCCAAGGTTTATTGGGCCATTTAAAATTATCGGAAGAGTTGGCAAGGTAGCTTACCGCCTTGAGCTACCGGAGGAACTAAGTGGAATTCACGGCACGTTTCACGTGTCACAATTAAGAAAATGCCTAGCAGACGAAACGACCTATATCCACTACGATGATATCGAAGTGGATAATAGTCTGAATTATGTGGTGAGACCGGTAGAGATTTTAGATCGAAAAGTCAAACATTTACGAAATAAACAAATTGACCAAGTCAAAGTCAAATGGGAGCATAGGAAAGGTTCGGACACTACGTGGGAGTCCGAAGAGGAGATGCGACGTCTTCACCCTACATTATTTGGTACGTACATCGGTTTCGAGGACGAAACCCTTTTAAGGGGGGGTGGACTTGTAACACCCCGAAAATATGAAAACCTTATACTAAAATTTTAAAGTATAAATAAATGAGAATTTACCAACTAGGAATTTAACCTAGTTAACAAATTTTCTAGAAATAACATGAAACAGGGTTAATTAACCAAAAAAAAACTTTATGTTAAATAAAAGTGAAGGGGCCAAAGATGTTAAAAGTGAAACTTGTATTTTAGAATGTGATAAAAATAAAAACCAAACACCCCACTAAGGGGTTGGTCGATCAAGAACAAGCAGGGGGGGGGGGGGCGACACCCCCATTCCAAAACTCAAACACACAAAATCAGTAAATTGAAGGCTCAATTCAAGTCAGAATCGAAATTAAAGCATAGAATCGTGATCCTCATTGCAAGAGGATTATAAGGTATGTAAAAATTTATGAAATCTCTAAACTTGAAATTCTCATGATTTTGGAAAATCCAAAAATCAGATGTTGCATGTTGGGTTATGTGATTAGATTAAGGATAATATAGTGTCTAGGAGTGAAACCTAGACAACTACATGTGAAATCATGTTCAAATTCAGGGAATTCCATGAACACCTTGAAGGTGGGTTGTAGGTTTTACAAGATGATGATGAACATTAGGGTTTAGAATGATTATCCTAGTGTAATTCGATTGTAGAAAGTGATTCCAGAAAGATATGATGTCTAAATACTATAGGAGGGCGTTATTGTTGTCAAGTTAGCTAATTAGTAAGCTATGAAGTTGAATACTAAAGATATAAAAATTCTGCCTATGAAGTGTTCGTTGAAATGCCTCAAAGAAGGCTTGAAACTAGAAATTTGTAGTTAAAACACCTAATTGTGATGTTTTGACTATTATGCGAAATGTGATTACAAAGAGTTCTAAATATGATAACATTGAACTCTATAGGAAAGGATACCGGAACGTCAAGTGGACACGCCGGTGGCGATTCGCGGTTGAAGGGCGTACAATAAGGTATGTAACTTGACCCGTTACATTTAGTAGATTGGATGATTCTAATGTGTAATTGAATTTTTAAATAAGAGTTGTTTTTGAATTAAGCGATGAAGTCGTTATATTAATTGATTGATCAAATTTGGTTGGTACTCGTTGGTAGTCGTCATATAGGAGGATTCCTTAGACGAGCCAAATGGGTCAAATAATCAAGTAAAACATGATTAATGCTCCGGAATATGATGGATTGTTCTTTGATATTGGTTAACATACAACATGTTAGAAATACTAGAATTTGATGTAGTGGGTTGTTAGAAAAGCGAATTCCGAGAGTTGGGTTTGAGTGCAATAAACAAAACAAACAAGACATGTATTACAGTTGTACCGTAATTTACGGTAGAGGTCAGATATGTTACGGTAGATCTCTCCTGGTTTACGGTGACCAAAAATTCCCAGAACTCACCGTAAATTACGGTAACACCGTAATTTACGGTGGAACCAGAAAACTTTAATTTTTTTTTATTTTGATGATTGGATCATATATTTAAGTATTATGTACCAAAGTCAAAGCTAATGTTTTAATGGTTTTGACCCTAGGTGATTAGATGGACCTTACGGATGGTGGTCAAGCAACGTCGAAGAACCGAACACGATTTTTGAAGCTTCCGCTATGTGTTTAGTTTTAATTAAACTTTGTTCATGGGTTGTAAACAATTATTAATCAACTTTTGAATGTTTAACATAGACATTAGATGACTAATGTTTATCTACTTGTAATCTTGATACTTTTGAAACTTATGTTAAACTATTATCTTTTGTATAAAATTATACTTATAATCAAGTAATTTTTGAGGGTGTTACACCACTGGTGCATAAACTTCGGTATAATCAATCCCTTCCTCTTGATTGAAGCCTTGAACAACCAACCGTGCTTTGTTTCTGACGACAACACCCTTATCGTCTTTGTTGCACTTGAAAACCCAATTCGTGTTGATTGCATGTTGGCCCTTTGGAAGATCGACCAAATTCCACACCTTTAACTTGTTGAACTGAGCTAACTCTTCTTGCATCGCCTCACACCAAGAATTATCCTTCAGAGCCATTTGATAGTTCTTCGGCTCTATCTGAGAGATAAAACATTCATGTAGGCTAAGATTGTAGTTTTCTTCTTTCTTGATAGCAGAGAACAGACACTGCATCTCTGAAATACTCCTTCGCGTTTGCACTCCCGCATTTGGATTCCCAATAATATTATCAACAGGATGATGAAAATTTGTTCTTGGAACTGGAATTGCTGGAGCTTGAAGATTGTTTCCCAAATTTGATTGAATCTCCCCCTCAGCATTTGCATTACTACTAGAAGCTTGATCATTTCCAGAAGACACATTAACATTTGGATATGCTGAAAAATCAACGTAATGATCACCACTTGTAGTTTGAGCAGCTGCATTGGGGATCTGCTCAGCAACAACTTCGTTTACGATCGAAGAATCAGCGACTTGAACATTTGAAGACACATTAGTAGGAATACTTGCTCTCCAGCTCGCATCCACTTCATCTTTGTTCACAAGATGTGTGTATACAACCTCCGAATCTTCTTCTGAAACATCAGGAAGATCAAATGAATCAAATAATTTATCATAATCGTAACCACTTTTAGGACCGAATTCGGACGGTGGAGGATCGTAACTCAAAGGAGTTATATCAAACACGATCTCCACTGTACGCTTCTTAACGTTATAAACGCGTTTGTTGGGAGTTCCATTGGCATAACCCAAAAAGAACCCGACTTCACCAACTTCCCCCATTTTAGGAGTATCTTTGGTGCGTTTGATAACACACTTGATCCCAAAAGGTTGAAAACCAGATAAGTTCGGTTTCTTGTTTTCAAGCAATTCATAACACGTTTTATCTTCTCTTTTGACCGTAAGCACATGATTTAACACATAACATGCAGTGTTTACCGCCTCGGCCCAGAAGAAAATTGGCAATTTTGATTCAGAAAGCATAGTACGGGCCGCCTCAATTAGGGTACGATTCTTCCGTTCTGCAACCCCGTTCTGTTGAGGAACATATGGAACGCTGAACTGATGAACTATTCCCATTTCCCGACACAACTCATCCATATAATGATTTTTAAACTCAGTGCCGTTGTCCCTTCGGATTTTCTTAACAGGAAGTGAATAATTTTTCTCAAGTTGTTTGAACAAGTCTTTTAAAATACCAGCAGTTTGGTCCTTTGTTTTTAAGAAAAATACCCACGAGTATCGTGAGAAATCGTCAGTGACAACTAGGCAATAAGACATCCCACCAATGCTAGCAACATGGATTGGGCCGAAAAGATCCGTGTGAAGCAATTCGAGTGGTTTTTGTATTGAGTTAACAGTTTTCGGTTTGTGAGGCTTTCGTTTGATTTTTCCTTTTTCACATGATTCACATTTGTTGTGCATATTGAAACTACGTAAAGGAACCCCCAACACTAAGTTGTTTTTCACTAAGTGGTTCATTTTTCGCAGATGCACGTGGCCCATTCTCCTATGCCAGAGATACGATTGATCTTCAGTCGCCTTCGAAAGTAGACATGTCACTGGAGCAGATGAGTTAACCAACGGGCGCATGTCCATAACATATGTGTTATTCACCCTTGGAGCCCTCATTACGATCCAATCTTCAGGAACCGCAAATCCCGGTCGCAACACGAAGCAAGCTTTATCAGTGAACAACATCATGTACTTGTTATCACAAATTTGAGAAACCGACATCAAGTTATGCTTCAGTTCTTCAACGTAGTTCACTTTATGCAGCGTAATTTTTCCATTTGACACCGAACCTTCACCGGTGATGTAACCACCCTTCTCACCGGTAAAATTCACATAACCACCACGAATTTGTTTAAAATTGTTCAATAACTCTTTATTTCCTGTCATGTGTCTGGAACAGCCACTATCGATATACCAAATATAGATAGCTCTCTTCAGCTGCTCCTACACTCCCCAACAAGAAAATTTAGTTAGAGTGTGGGACCCAAGCCATGATGGTCTTGGGTCGTCCCGATTCATCAACATAAGAAAACTCTTTGAAATAACCATCATTGCCATTGTGTCCTCCATATCCATTTCGGAAATTGTTGGAATGACTCCCCGCAAATCGTGGATTATACGGAGTTGACGATCTGTTAGTATAACTAGAGTTTCCATAACCTCGGCTTCCATAGTTTTGGTAACTGTAATTTTGATTCCTGGATGGCTCAAAATTCCTACCAAATCTAGGAACATCATCGTGTCTTGAGAATGATCGTGGATGATTATCCGAATGCTGTCTTTAATTTGGAAATCGGGGGGGTGACGCATTTCGGTCATTCACGAATCTGTTCTGTGCATGAGGTTTAACATTGTTGTTGCTCGAACCTCCAGAACGTTGGTCATTCTCATGTGTTTGGAAAGTAACATGATTTTGTCGTATGTGAGGGGTTTTCTCACGAGTATCATGTTTTTGAGATGAACTTTCCGGTCCTTTACCACGATTTATAACAACTGGTTTCTCCCCATGATCCTGATTTTGTTGTGATTTAACATTTGGTTTGACAACTGGTTTTACTTCTTGTTTAATCACTTTGTTTTTCTCAACCTTCTGATTTTTACCGTTTTTCTTTTCAACATTTACTGCTTCATTTTGTGGTTTTTCAACAAAAGGTTTCTTTTGATCAGGATCAACAAGAGATTTACCCCTGTCATCTGGACAATCTGCTGCTAAGTGTCCTTTCCCACGACACTTATAACATTTGCGAACTTTTGCAGCATTCTTTGGACGTTCCTCATGACTGGTCGAAGATGATGAGGTGTTAGTGGGATTTTTCAAAATTTGGTTGACAAACTGAGAGTTTGAACCTCTTTCAATTTTCTCTTCTTCTTTGATAAAATCTTCCCCTTTAACAAACTCAGTTTTAGGGATATTTTTCAAATTCTTTTTAGGTTTCCCACGTGACTTTGGTTTTGACTTCGCATTTTGAACTTGATTAAAATTTTCCAAAATTTTATTGCTTATCAAATTCTCAATGTTATCAAAAGTTAGCTCATTTTTCTTAGTAACTTCACTCACCTTCGACTGTTCTGAGTCAGAAGCCTCATCTGGCTCAGATTCTGACTCACTTTGTGGTTCAACCGTCAGAGGGGTCTTTGGCACAAAATTTGCCAATTCAGGATCAATGCTTGGCATCGATGTATAATTATGGTTCACCGGTGGAGGTACTTTCTTATAACCGATGCCGAACATTTCTTCCTCAGATTCTTTGAGACGTTGGCTGTTAATACAGAAATTCATCACTTCAGATGAATCCCCGAACTTCTCAAATTTTCGTTGCAAGTCTAAATTCAGATTATCTTTTTCCAAAATGATTTTCTTCTTTTCCAAAACACAATTTTGGTTCATTTCAAGTTCAGATTTTAATTCCTGATTTTTAACAGTTCCATGAGCCACAAGTCTCTCAAATTCAGAGATATCATTTTTCAGCGCTTTTATCTTAATTCGGTGTTCTTTATCCGAATTAGACAACACAGCAATGAGTTCTCTGGATTTTTGTAAATCTGCAATTAAGTTTGTGTTATGAAGTGCATATCTATCGATCTTGGTGACAAACTCAACACATCTAGCACATCGCTTATCTACAGAAGATGATTTTACCTCAATGCCAGCCATGAATGCACACGCTTCGTTATCTCCGGATTTTTCTTCCAACCTTTTAGCTTCTGCATCCGCAAATTGCTGCATTTCAGCTGTGGAGATGTTGAACTCAAAGCATTCTCCTTTTACATCATCTTCTGTTTTGTTAGACTTCTCAACAGACTCTTCATTCAGGTTATCTTCATTCTTAGCAACATTGCACGAATCCAACTCTTCCCCAAAAACCTCAGCTACAACCGCAAGTTCCTCAATGCTAGTCTCTTCGACAATCTCTTCACACACTTCTTCGTTGACAATTTCAGCTATAAAGGCTTGTGACACAATAGCTCCTGAAATGTCTTCCAAAGCACAACCCCAGTCGTAAGGCTCAGTCACACTTTGTAGAGGTTGAGCCACCATAGCATTGTTTGTCGAAGGTGTATGATTTTCAGAACCACTTGGACGAGTACTTGAGTTAGAGGTAGCAGTTGGTGCATTGTTGTGAGGTCTTGTATTGTTTCCTCGAGAGTTGCTTTCTCTGTCAGATCTTTCCATTTTCGGCTTTCGACAATCACGTGCGAAATGCCCGTAGATGCCGCAGTTGTGACATTTCACCTTTGACATGTCGACTCCCATTCGAGTCTTTGTCTGACCTCCTATGAACTTCCTACCCGTTCTCAACAGAAATTTCTTCGCTCTACGGACTAAGAGTGCCATATTGAGTTGTAGATCAAGTTCTTCCATTTCGTCTTGGTCTATCTGGTCAAAGTCCTCATCCAGACTTGACGGTTCAACGAGCTTTCCAAGACAGAAGTTCTGGTAGGCAGTCATGAAGGACGCCAAAAGGCTCATGTTTTCTTCTATCAACTTTAAGCCGCTTGCATCAAACTTTGGAATGTTCAAGTTTGTTGCTTGAGATTTCTGAGCTCCACTAGAACAGTACATTCCTTGATTGGAATTTGTCGTTCCACTTGAACTGACATTGTTGCTCATAAAGGCGTGTTCACTTGCAGGAATTTCATTCTCTGAATATAGGGCAACACCGTTTACTCCATTACTACCCTTATCCGTCGGTTTTGAGGCTTTATATAACTGAGGATCTTGGATCTTCTCGAAATCAGATGCTTGATCTTCCATATTCCAAGCATAACCCTTTAGTTTTTGTACAACTTCTTCCAATGAGAGCTCCTCATAGAGAACACCTTCTCTAATCAAAGCGGTGTACATATTCCATTCTTTGGAAAGGCAATTCAGAAACTTCTCAACCTTCTCAAATTCAGTGTAGATACCCTCTTGACTTCTATCAAGTTCGCTCAATAAATGATAAAACCGGTTCACTGTATCATCAAATGATTCATTTCTTAAAGCTTTAAACACAACGAATTGAGTCTTCATACGTTCGAGTCGTCGTTTCTTGTATATTGCATTTCCTTCATAGCGCTCGATCATGCTATCCCACAACTCCTTCGAGCTACTTCTCTTACGGAACGTATGAAGTATAGATTGTGTCATTGCCATCGTTATCATTGACATAGCTTTCTCTTCACAGTCATAGAATTTCTTCTGGTCGTCAGTGAGTGCCAAATACGTATCAATCGTCAACGTACGTACTGGAGTAGCTCCACATCCTTTAACGATACACAACCAGATTTTGATGTCTTTTGCTCGTACATACCTTTCGAAACGCTCCTTCCACTCAGGAAAATCAAGCTCGTTTATCAACAAAGGAGGTTTGTCGTTACTCCCTACCTCAGCATTGTGCTTGAGGTTTTGCACCATTGCAGTCAGATTGTTGTTTGCCGTTTCAGAAAACAATAGTAGGTTACCAAGCAAGAACAGTGTCACTGAAAGGATTTTCTAAGTCCAAACTCGGAGAGAAAACACGGAGTGAAATGTCTGAGCTTTAATCAGAGTGTGAAACCCGGATCACAAAAACCTGAAATAAAACACAAACAGAAAAACTCGGACACTACACTGTTAGGAATTTAAATTCTGACCACCTAATAAAAGATGAAAAATTCGGACTCCTAATATATTATAAAGTTCGGACTGATGTTAAAACTCTGACACAAGGTAAAATTCGGACTAATTACCAAAAATTAAACTTCGGACTCTACTAACAAGTTAAAAGTCGGACCACCTAAGCATATAAAGTTCGGACTAGACGGTTTAAAATTCAGACACTCTAAGAACACTAAAAATTCGGACTCTAAGGAAGTTATAAAGTTCGGACTATCTAAGAACACCAAAAAAAATTCGGACTCTAAAGAAGTTATAAAATTCGGACTTGGCAACTATAAAGTTCGGACTATCAAAATTCGGACTTAACTAAAGAGGAAACAAAACTCGGACCTAAATAAACTAGGGTAAAATTCGGACAATATGAGGAGTTTAAAAATCGGACAAGAGTTGGGGATATGAAACTCAGAACAAGTAAGAGTTTCCCAAAACTCAGATCCAGTAACCAATCTCCGGACTATCTCCCCAATGTGACTTCACACTGGTTCAACAATACCCCGGAGACACAAACACAGAATTTAAACCACGGACAAATCTTCCAAGGATCAAACTCAGGAATCTTTTTCAACTTTCAACACTGTATGAACAAGAACCAAAACCCCTGTAAAACCCAGATGAAGAACAACACTAAAAATCACCAAACTACTCAAAATCCATCATCAAATCACTAGTGACTGAAGATATCAGTGTTAGACAGAACTGATAGCAACAGTTAAGGGGGAGACTGTAAGTACAGTTCCTGCAGGGTAACTGTCGCTTATCAGTTCTGGTCAACCAAAGCAGAAGTCCAAGTTAAAGTCAACATAATGAAGAATTCAAGACCACACGAAGACCATGCATTGATCAAAGGGGGAGTTTGTTAATGCACTTTAGGTGATAAGTGCATGTCTTCCAATTTGTAGGGTCTTTATTGTACATGTATTGAAACTTAGTCCAAGGTTTATCCTTGGACAAGTTGTCCAAGTTTATACCTAAGACTTTTGTCAGGGGTTTGGTTTTGGTGTAGATTGTTTGTCCGAGTTTTAGTCCCTAGTCTATATATATGTGTTGTATAGGATTAGGGCAAAATAACAAGAAATCGATCAAGAAGCTTTATGCACCTCTCCAACTTCTTGTTCCTCCTGGTGTGCACATCCAAGAGAGAGAGACTATGTGTTAGTGAGAGAAAGCTTGGTTTAGATCTTAGTGATCTAAACCAGCTTGTAGATGATGTATACTCTTTTGGTATGTAATCTGTGATGACTGATTCGTTAATAAAGAGATTCATCTTCTACATATTTCTATCTTGTTCATATTTTGTTCTTCATGTCTTGAATCGAGTGCAATGTTTGATGTTCGTCATCGATCCGGTGCTTTCACAAGTGGTATCAGAGCAGTGTGCTCATACTATTGTAGGTGTTTCTTAGTTTGAAGGTTTTTGTGAGAAAAGTTCAAAATTTGATAGGGATTAGTGAGTGTTTAGTGAGTTTTTGTATTTTATTCATGATTCTTCATTCATATCTAGTGTTTCATCTACAGTGGTTGATCATCAGGTGGATTCCGCACACCTGTTGGTTGCATTAGCTGAGTGAGATCTTGAATTAGGAGGCCTAACATCATTAACAAACCCTTGTAAGCATGTCATTCTTGCGTCTTCATCATTTGTATCTTGTTCTTCGGTCGTACGATGGAGAAACATCGTCGAAATCAGTCTTGAGTCTTGAACCGAACCATGCCACATCCACACAAAAGTGCATCAACAAAGGTGAAGGAGGGTTTAGTGGTGATATTAAGAGTTTGGGTTTGCAATTAAGAACAGGTTGATGTTGGAGAAACTTATAGAGCCCCTAAACTTCTGGAAGGATTATTTTATTGAATCTGTGTTTGTGATGTGAACTAGGGTTTTGGGATGTATTGTTCGTTGTTATTCGAATTGGTAAAGAATAAATGTATGGTTACATAATACATATATACACTTCCAGTTGTTATCATAACCGTCCCTAAACTATTGTTTAACATAATAATACTAATAATAATTATAACATAATATCTAGCTTATATATATTATCTAATATTCCCTCCTGTAAGCTAGATCGGAATAACATGCAGGGCTTCCTTAAATCGTTTGAATTCTCTTGACAGCAGCGCCTTTGTGAGTATATCTGCTACTTGCTCTTTGGTTGTGCAGAATTTAACTTCGACTTCATCATTCTTGATTAATTCTCAAATGAAATGGTATTTAATTCTTATATGTTTGCTCTTTCTGTGATAAACTGGGTCCTTGGCTAAGCTTATTGTTGATTTATTGTCACACAAGATTGTGGGAGGACATTCTGTGTTAATTTGCAGTTCATTAAGGATTCCTTTCAGCCAAAGTGCCTGACATCCGGCTTATGACAGTGCAATGTATTCCGCTTCTGTTGAAGAGAGTGCTACAATCTTTTGTTTCTTGGACTACCACGCTACTGCTCCTGACCCGAGAAGAAAGACGTACCCGGATGTGCTTTTGCTGTCATCAACACTTCCTGCATAATCACTGTCGCTGAATCCAAGTAGTTTTCCCTTACTCCCTTTTGAGTATACTATTCCATGATTTAATGTTCCTTTGATGTATCTTAATATTCTCTTTCCGGCTTCCCAATGACTCTTCTTTGGTCTCTCCATGAATTGACTTAGCTTGTTAACAGCAAATAATATATCTGGTCGGGTATTAGTTAAATACATTAAACACCCAATTAGACTCCTGTATACATTTTGATCTACTTGGTTCTCGGGATCTTCTTTAGATAACTTGAGTCCGTACTCCATTGGGGTTGAAAGTGCATGACAATTTTCCATCTTGAACCTTTCAAGCAGGATTCTTGCATATTTATGTTGTGATAACATAATGTTTCCATTGTCATAGTTAACTTCCATACCTAAGAAATAGTGAAGATTCCCTAAATCTGTCATTTCGAACTCACATTTCATAGATTCCTCCAGTTCTTCTATCATATTCATTGAGTCACCTGCCAAGATGAGATCATCCACATACAGACAGATTATCATTCTTGATTGCTTTGAGATCTTGGTGAAAAGGGTGTGTTCATACACACATTTATGGAAGCCATGAGTTCTGAAATATTCATCTATGCGGCTATACCATGCCCTTGGAGCTTGCTTCAATCCATAAAGTGCCTTCTTTAAATGACATACCTTTCTTTCTTCTCCTTTTTTAACATAGCCTTCAGGTTGATTAATGTACACCTGTTCCTTTAACTTTCCATTTAAGAATGCTGTTTTTACATCCATTTGATGTAAGTGCCATCCGTGTTGAGCAGCCAAAGCCAAGACCAGTCTTATAGTGTCGAATCGTATTACAGGAGCGAATACATCTTGATAGTCAATCCCATATTTTTGACTATAAGCTTTTGCGACTAATCGGGCCTTGTACTTATTAACATTCCCATACTCGTCATACTTGGTCTTATATATCCATTTCACACGAATAGGTTTTTGACCTTTTGGTGGATCCACTAGATCCCATGTTTCATTCTTAATTATAGACTGGATTTCCCTATCCATTGCTTCTCTCCATTTGACATCTTTAGATGCTTCATTGTACGTTATTGGGTCAGCATCAGCATATAGCACAAAATCTGCTACCTCATTCTGTATGTTTGGTACTGTTTGTGCTCTTTCGTATAAGTTGTTAACTTGTGCTTCGGTGAGGGGTTGGGTATCTTGATAGATTTCAGTAACTCTTTGGGTTCTAAGTTCTTCATTTTCTGATGATGATGAGGATTCTGTCTCTTCATGTTGATCTGCTACCTCATGTTGACTAGTTGAATTTTCGACCTCCTCATCACTAGAGTGATGCTCATTTTGATTGTTAACTGGCTGTTCTTCGTCTGCACTAGTTGCAGTAATATCGGTTTGACATACTCCTTCTCCTGAATCGTCTAGTTCGATGTGTGATATTTCTTTATTATCAGTTCCCTCATTCCACTCTTGATCTTCGTCAAACACTACGTCCCTGCTGATAATAGTTTTGCCAGTCACCAGATTATAGAGCTTGTATGCTTTACTACTTTCACTGTAGCCAATGAAAATTGTTTTCTCTACTTTATCATCTAATTTTCCGCGGTGTTGCTTAGGGACATGTGCACCGTAGGTAGTCGTGATTGCTGACAACTTTCACTGTAGCCAATTAGCATTTATCAGGCCCTAGCTAGACAACTCCCACGATGACCAATCTTGCAGAAGACAAGAAGTAAAAAAGAACGGTGACGTGGAACCAATTAGGTTGCATTGTTCACTGCTCAATTATTTGTTTTGTGTTTTTTTCTTTTAATCATTAAACGTATTTTAATGAGTATCAGCTGAAAATCACAAACACCCCTAGATGTGTCTTAGTAAAACAAATAATTTAGTAAAAAGCAAAAAAAAAAAAAAAACAACAACTACAACAAGAAAAAACTAACTAGCAAAACATAAAGAAAAACAAAAAACAAAAAGAATTGTGAAAAAGCCACAAAACTAGAAAAAATGAATAAGTATGTAATTTTTTAAAGTTTCAATAAAAAATAGGGATAAAAAAAGTCATTATATAACTTGTTTTTAATGAAATTAATCAAAATGGGTAAATTTACAATTTTATTAGTTAAGGAAGAAATATATGCAATTTTAATTTTAAGTTGGGTAAATACGCAATTAATAAGTTTTTAAGGGGAAATATATAATTATCCCACGGTTTATTGTTGCCATGTTTCTTCCCAAGTCTGAAAAAATTGATAGCATTATCTAATTCCAGTTTGGAGAGCTTCCAGTGAGATACCTTGGAGTTCCCCTAATATCCACTAGATTATACCATAAACACTGCATGCTATCGATTGATAAAGTTAAAAAGAAAATCCAGGATTAAAGAAATAAATCCCTCTTGTTTGCGGGCCGCATCTAACTCATCAGTTTGGTTCTCAATTCCCTTTTAGTTTATTTTGGTCTAAGGTTTTCATTCTCCCTGTGTTGGTTTCCAAAGAACTTGAAAAGCTCATGCGGGGATTCTTATAATGCCATGGAGTTAAATAGATGTGTGCCTTCAAGGGGGCTTGGGTGGCTCTTGTATCAAAACATACCTGGAACATTGTCACAAATAAAATTCTCTATGGACGGGTTAAAGCCTATAAATTGAAGACCAGAAATTTTTGGGACATAAACAACAAGTCGGATACCTGCCGGAGTTGGAGGAAAATTCTTGACCACCGCCTCCTGATCCCGCCTCTTGATCTTGATCTTGATCTTGATCTTGATCTTGATCTTGATCTTGATCTTGATCTTGATCTTGATCTTGATCTTGATCTTGATCTTGATCTGAAACTATATCATCCATAAAATTGGTGATGGTACAAATGTTCCCAATATTATTCCAAGTTATAATTACTCCTTAAAATAATAATCATTTTAACTTGGGAAATTGGTTTTTAATAAACCAACCTTTGCCAAATTGGTAATTAATAATCCCACCTACAGACTTGGTGTCTAATAATCCTACGTTTCATTATGTTGGTACTCAATAGACCTCCGTTAGTTTTTTTTAACTCAAGTTAGTTTTTAAGTTTTATTTATTACACAAACAGTCCCTGTAGTTATAATTTACTAGTTTTAAGTTTTATTTATTACACAAACAGTCCCTGTAGTTATAAAAAAATTCATAAAAATAAAAAAAAATTCAAAAAAACTCAAAAAAAATCAAAAAAATTCAAAAAAAATCAAAAAAATTCTAAAAAAATCAAAATAATTCGAAAAAATTCTAAAAAAATCAAAAAAATTCAAAAAAACTCTAAAAATCATACCACCACCACCACCACCACCGCACCGCCACCACCACCGCACCACCACCACCACCACCGCCACCGCCACCACCACCGCACCACCACCACCACCACCGCACCGCACCGCCACCACCACCACCACCACCGCCACCACCACCGCCACCGCACCACCACCACCACCACCACCACCACCGCCACCACCACCGCCACCGCACCACCGCACCACCACCACCACCACCGCACCGCCACCACCACCACCACCACCGCCACCACCACCGCCACCGCACCACCACCACCACCACCACCACCGCACCGCCACCACCACCACCACCACCGCCACCACCACCGCCACCGCACCACCACCACCACCACCACCACCACCACCACCGCCACCGCCACCGCCACCACCACCACCGCACCGCCACCACCACCACCACCACCACCACCGTTTTCGAAACGGTCCGGTGGTGGTGGTGGCGGTGCTGTGGTGGTGGTGGTGGTGGCGGCGCTGTGGTGGTGGTGGTGGTGGCGGCGGTGCGGTGGTGGTGGTGGTGGCGGTGCTGTGGTGGTGGTGGTGGTGGCGGCGCTGTGGTGGTGGTGGTGGTGGCGGCGGTGCGGTGGTGGTGGTGGCGGTGCTGTGGTGGTGGTGGTGGCGGCGGTGCGGTGGTGGTGGTGGTGGTACGCGTCGAAACGGTACGCGTCGAAACGGTCCAGGTCTAAACGGTCCGCGTCTAAACGGTACGCGTCGAAACGGTCCGGGTCTAAACGGTACGCGTCGAAAACGGTCCGGGTCTAAACGGTACGCGTTCTAAACGGTCCGGGTCGAAACGGTCCGGGTCTAAACGGTACGGGTCGAAAACGGTCCGGGTCGAAAACGGTCCGGGTCTAAACGGTCCGGGTCTAAACGGTCCGGGTCGAAACGGTACGGGTCGAAACGGTACGGGTCGAAACGGTCCGGGTCGAAACGGTCCGGGTCGAAACGGTATGATTTTTAGAGTTTTTTTGATTTTTTTGAATTTTTATGATTTTTTTGATTTTTTTAGAATTTTTTTGATTTTTTTAGAATTTTTTTGAATTTTTTTGATTTTTTTAGAATTTTTTTGATTTTTTTTGAATTTTTTTGATTTTTTTTTTATTTTTATGATTTTTTTTATAACTATAGGGACTGTTTGTGTAATAAATAAAACTTAAAACTAGTAAATTATAACTACATGGACTGTTTGTGTAATAAATAAAACTTAAAAACTAACTTGAGTTAAAAAAAACTAACGGAGGTCTATTGAGTACCAACATAATGAAACGTAGGATTATTAGACACCAAGTCTGTAGGTGGGATTATTAATTACCAATTTGGCAAAGGTTGGTTTATTAAAAACCAATTTCCCTTTTAACTTTAAATTATATTTAGTTTTGGAATAATTGTTTAAGCAATATTTCTGTATTAATACTTCTCAAGTATTTAACTTCGTATTTCCTTCCCAAGGATGGGGGTATCTCATACATGCATATTTGTACTATTGTATTTGTAGTTTCCAAATTAATATATTTTCAAGTCCCACTTTAGAAAATATATATAATAACTTATTTTGTCCCAAAAATAATGTATTGTCCAGAAAATATATATTTTTCCCAAAAATCATATATCTTCTAAATATTCCAAGAAAATATATTTTAACTTCCCAAAAATAATATTTTCCCTTTTGTCGAAAATACAATATTACTTTTGTAATATTTACAAAACTCATATTTTCATTTCTTGTATCCAAAACATTATTTACCAAAAGTATATTTGTAACGGTATTTTTCGGAATAATTTGTAAGTTACGTTCTATGGTTCGGTTCCACAATATTATGTGTGTAACTTATATATTTATTCCTTGATATTCTTAGTATTGTTTTGGATAGTAAATTTCATGGTATTTGTTAAGTTATATTATTTTACCCTAAAATAACATAACTATTCCACCAAGTATACAAATATTCACACAAGTGTCTTTAATGTAAATATATATTCTAAATACATATTTATCCATTTTTATTTATAAAAACCAACCTCCAATACTTGTATTTGTAACAAAATCTATGGCAAAGTTTATATTGAAAACCATAGTTAAAACACACTTGTTAATATTTGTTTAGAAAATATTTTCTAAGTGTTTATATTTTTAGAAAATTTTGCATAGTTTCCCTTGAAAATGGAGGTGTCCATGCTATTAAAGCATATCCTTTTCTTTTCAAAAATCATCATATACAATCAACAATCAATCCCTAAACAACTTTCACTTACCAAATGCAACTATCAATCCCAAAACAACTATACAATTTACATAACAACATGAACTTGATCTTTCACAAAAACTCGTAGTAACTTGGTAAAGTGTATAGTGGGTTTAGTTACCCTTTTAAGTGTGTTTACTTCATTAAAAATCCCATTCTTGGAAGATTTGGGTGTTTACAACTTGTAAACACATTTTACAAAAACGCTTCTTTATGAAATCTTCTTGTTTCTCTAGTGTTTCTAAACTTGTTTTATCACCAAAAATAATATAAGTTTAAGTAGGACCAAGGTCTTCTAAAAATCATGTTTTGAACTTGGTTCTTTTGGAAAACCACTCATAAATCTTAGATTCATAAGATTACTAGCTTACTTTGTTTATTATTTGTAGGTCCCGAAATCTGAGGATCGATAACGAAAACCAAATCACTTGTTTATAGCAAACACAGTTACATGTGCGGAATCCACGTAACTATGCCAAATCAAACATATAAAGTAACACACACGGTATAATCAATGAAACGCAATCTATTGATCAAATGGGATGAGAACCAAGAACATACTGATACAAACACATTTTTGACAGAGTTTCTTTAAGGGTATTTTCTCATCTGGTTTCAAAGTGAAACCAGACATTGTTTATATAGTCCCTGGGCCCAAGTCTCGACGAAACACAAGGTGATACGACGAAACACACATTGGGCCACACATTGGGCCTGAACCAGCCCATCATACGACGAAACAAGTCTGTTTCTTCGTGGATGTCGACGAAACGGATTGAATAGTATATTATTCTGTTTCGTCGTAAGGTGTTCGACGAAACAAACCTGTTTCGTCGAAGGCTGCAAATTCAGAAGTGTTTGCTGCAAACAGACAGTTGCAGCAAACCTAATATAAACATAAACATAATGACCATTATACCCTTTCATGCAACATGCATTGTTCGTTATACATTACATATCAAATGGAGACGCATAAGTCAAACACAAGCGGATAGGAGGATATCCGACTTGGTTGACGGCAAATACAGACTCGATAATCGTTAAAAGACCGTACAAAATACAATGATAAACAAGACTAGTTACAGACACAAAAAGGTGCACCAACAAACTCCCCCTTGTCTATTACTCGTCTTCGGTCTTCCAAATCTTCGATCAGTGTTGTTCGGACCACGAACTGCCCGCGTGTATTCCCCGGTAGTAACAGAAGCAAGCGACGCGCTGAAATTTCAAAGCTTGATGCGCGTCCTTGTCTTCGTAGAAAATGTCGTGACGATATAATCTGTTGATGTCAGCCTCGGACATGTTAACGATCCACATTGGATCCAACATCCGGTAATTTGGACGATCATCTCTAAACACAATCACAGCTTCATGAGTGTCTGAGTCGTAGCACCATAATGCCATGTCTTCGAGAAAATCCTGTTGCATCGGCATTAATGGGATTTTATCTACGACTCTCGGTGGATGATACACAAGCTTGTATCTGCCAGTGTTGGTTGCCGGATCGAGAGTAAACTTGATCTGTTGATAGATGGGGAACTGTGGCTTGTATGATTCATCATTCCAGCCTGACTTCTTGTTCATCTTTATCAGTCGCTCGAATAAAGTAGTGCCTTCGAAGTTTAAACGATTAACAAGCTCAAGCTTCGTCAACACTGCTACATCATAAAATGGCAAAGATAGAATGCTCAGCAATGAATTGAAGTACTAGATACCGTATTCACGTTTGACGGCGACGTAGTGTATATCCTTAACAAACATCCAGCATAGAATTCTTCCACTTGGCTTCCCTTTTTCAAACTGCAAGTTGTCGACTTGAGTGCTTTCAGGTACCGGCTTGGATACTTTCGATAGGAACTGTTTTCGCCATTCAGAGAATGCATCTGTGGCATTTTCAGACGTATCACGATTCTTTAAGTGTTCATCTATGTCATCAACATTCTCCTTCATCCAATCATCATCAAATGGAGCGAATTCAGTACCATCTACTCGAACATAAGTTGATTTTCTTGCTTCGCCTTCAAATACGATCTCATCAATATTTTCAACATTTGCAGTCTCAGACTCACTTGACATTTTGTCGATCTCAGCATCATCAATCTCTCTCATCGCATGTGGAGCAAGCAATTGCTCATGAGAAAGATCCTCTATTATTTCTCCTTCTTCAAGTAACTCTCCCGTGACTGGATGAATAACCTGTAAAGCAATATCAGCACTGCTTGGAACAGAAGATGTAGCTTCAATCTGTTGAACTGTTCCAGAGGAGGTTCCTTGAGAAGATTCGACCACTGGCGGTTGAACTACAACGATTGCAGAAGATGTAGTGGCTGGCTGCTGCTGTGATGTACCAGAAGTGTCAGGATTCCCTTGATCTTCGGGATCGTCATCTCTTTTCTTCATAACTTCTTGTTGCTTACAATGATAATCCCACATAGTACAACCTTGTGGCGAAGAAACTCATAGCCAGCAGTTAGCGTCTTAACTCCATCTTGTAGCTTTGTATTCCATGACTCGTACCATTCTTTCATGTAGTAACATCTTCCTTTAAGATCTTCAGCCAGCTTTCGAAGTATAGTGCTATTTCTTTCTCTCTCTTCATCAGCAGCCTTCAAACGAGCATTCTCAGCTTTAATTGAATCAATCTCAGCTTGTTGTCGCTCTATCACCGTTTGTTGCTAACCAACAGTGGACTTCAAATTGTTTATTTCCACCAATTGACTGATCTGATCATTCTTCGTGATTTTAATGAACTCAGTTTGCCTCTGAATTCGATCAGCAGCCGCTTCGAATTGAGAAAATAGGAAGTTGTTTTTCTCGTCTTGAGACATCTCTGAGAAGATCCTCTGACGTTCAGAACTCGGCTGCGAAGTAGTTGCTCTAATTGCAGCAACCATAGATCTTTGAGGAACGGCCTGAGGGGTTACTGTTGGAGTTTCAACTTCGTGAGCAGGCCCTTGAACAGGCTCCTGAGGAACAGATCGCCGTGAAGTCGCTAAGTATCTTCTTGCTTTCTTCTTTTGATGTTCAGCGGCTTTCTCAGCTTTCCTTTTCTTTAAACGTTCTGCATCACTTTCTTCTGGAACGTATTCAGGATCATTTTCTTGTCTAATCCTCCTGTATCTTTTAACTCCACGTTCATCGAGATGCATTTCGTATCCAGGCTCGATTATATGATCACTAGAACTAGAATCAGACTCATCATCGCCACCTGCTGATGTACTACCAGTCGCACCAGCACTAGATGCACCAACGGCACCTGTATCACCACCATCATCTTCACTATCACTCTCCGAAGACTCAGAATCTACTGGATCAGGACCAAACTTTTCAATCATTTTTCTCTTCAACTCCGGCTCTTCGTTGTCAGATTGGCTGTCATCATGACGCCATTTATCATCAGCTGGAGCGACGTAATCAGTTTTCTCAAGTGCGCCAAATAACTTTCTTGGAGGCACGCTTTCTTTGTATCTTTTGGCAGCAAGGTTCTTGATTATCCTTAATGAATTGAAGTTCATTGCTTCTATCTTCAGAATGTCGTCGTTGGCTTTAGGAAGACCAGGATGTTGAACATTCATGATCATTTGAAGAAAACGCGGATACATCCAGAACTTGTTCCCGGTTATTCTACTTCCAGTCCTCCTCATATTTTCCTTCATATTGTCGAAGATGTACTTTGAGATGCTGAATGACTTGTTTAGCACTAACGCCACCATGAATCCAACTAGATCAGGACCAGCCATATCGTATCCAGCACGTCTATTACTGAGACACTGAATGAGAATGTGTAATAGGAACTTGTAGCGTAACGGCAGATCACCCTTGTTGATTTGTTTGCTGAATATGTCTCCTGTACACTTCATCCGTAATAAACAACCTCTTGTACACATGATAGGAATTGAATAAGGAGCATCTGGATGATCTTGTAGCTGTAAAACCTCGTTCAAGATATCCGAAGAGACAATAACATCCAGATCATTCACACGACCTCTGATAACTTCCTTTCCATCCAATTGTACAATGCTTGCAGAATCCCAGAAAGCCTTGATAAGTGATTTGTAAACGGGCGTCGAGAAAGTAATAGCATAATTGATCCGCGACTCCCTGATCCATTTCATGATATCTTTCAGTTCAGTGAGCTTGTCATCAGGATCCAGATAAGCGATTTGATTACGACGCTTCTCAGACATAATCTCCTCTTCCGACTTATTTTCCTTCTTAGTCGCTTTCTTGCGTTTTCCTTCTTTCGGTGCCATCTGTACATGAAAATGTCCACAATAAGTCTTACTTGTATAACATGTGTATTTAACATGCATATGAACAGTTTTGAACATCAAATGGACATGAAACACATAATTACAAACATTCTTTTAACAAGGCACAAAAGTGGAAAAATTGCTAAGGCATGGACGACGAAACAGAAGGTATACGACGAAACAGAAAGATGTACGACGAAACGAAGTTGACCATTGACCAGTGCGTTTCGTCGACAGCACCTCGACAAAACGGATTCGTTTCTTCGTTGGTTTGATTCGTCATGTTTGTTTCGTCGTTCTCTGATTCGTCGACGTCTGATTCGTCGGAGTTAGGGTTTTTCCGTTTCGTCGTTTGGGGGTTTATTCGATGATCAGAATCACAAACAAACACATTCAATACATGTTTAAACCAAAACCGAGCATGAAATTAATCCCAGATGTAATGTGGACACTATCTAAGACCAAAAACCCATTCAACACAGTCAAAAACATCATCAATCAACAACCCTGTTTTGTTATTCAAAACCTAAACCCAAAACAAGCATCAATCAATGTAAAAGAACCTAAATCTATCTGTTAATGTTAGAAATCACAACAAGCACAAATCTAGATCATTAAAACAACAAATAAAATGGGTCTCCGAGGGTTTCAAACAAAAACAATCGGTCCAAAAGGTTCGGAATCTGAACAGGATGCTTTTTATACCTTTGAGTTTTGTCTAATTTTTCAGAGAAAAATGAGAATTTAGGGATATGTTGGTTGCAGATGATGGGGTTTTGAAAGTGGAGAAGATGAACAGGGAAGGTTTTGAAAAAAAATGATCAAATAATTGATCTGGGTCCCTTTTAAACACCGCCTCATTATGACGAAACGGAATCCTCGACGAAACGGAATAAGGGCTCGACGAAACGGAAAAATGGGCTTGGACATGGGCCTGAAACTTTTGCCCACGATGAAACGGAACTGGGCCATTTGCGTTTCGTCGTTGCTTCGACGAAACGAATCTGTTTCGTCGATTACGAAACAAGTTTGACCAAGGTTGAACATTTGACTTTGACCAGTTGTGTTTCGTCGTTAATAACTTGTTTCGTCGACATCTTTTGTTTCGTCGACAGTCATTTTTCAAAAACACTAAGGCATGAAAATATTTGACACTGAACATATTTTGATTTTAATTGAACACATTTCCATTTTGTTTGAGTTTCCAAATGCAAGGACGTTTTATGAAGTAGGTTTCAGGCTTCCGGCAGAAAACATCAAGCAACAACTTCGGCTTAATCAAAAACGAACTTTACAAATTAAACTAAAACATAGATTAAAGCACAAAAACTAAACGAAAAACTATTTAAAGCAATAAACGACTGTACAAGTGCAAACTTTTTGCGAGTTTCAAGGAAAAGGAATCATACCAGCTTACGGTCTTAGTCAGCATGGTTTTGATTTCTGTTTAAAGCTCTGGATAAGTATACTACCTCGATTATCGGTATTGTTGTCCACATAAGCTCAAACTGATCAGACGTAATCATAATTAAGAGATACGATTTACGGTAAGGATTATACTTATAAGTCGATGCGAATCCACTCACGACACATTCCCGTATCAAGGTATGCACGAGAATTCATCTTACCGGTGAGTATACCGATTATCATCTGTTTGACCGTATAAAAATGTGAGAAACTCACTTATTTTGATTGAAAACAAGCCCTATGTGATAGAATCACTTATTGATGAGGAACTTGATTTTCAGATGCATGAAGGCACAGGAGCAAGTCCGTGAACAGGTCAGTACTTTTGTACAGCAAAGAGAAGAACTTGACTCCCGCAAAGAATCTGTCATATATTATCACTTATTTGTTTGGATATGTGATTGTTGGTCACTTATTGAGGTCGAATGCAATATGTACACGTATGTATAGTATCATGGAAGATCTTAGACTTCGTCTCCGTTATTTTTACAGTTTGATACAACCATGATACCCAGATGATAAGCAGCATAAAGACCGAATATCTCAGATCTCGGCAATCTCTCAAACGAAATTTCGGTACTAAGACCATATGCCAATGAATGGTTCCCACCTGACTTGAAGTCTGTTAGGTTTGTATCATCCTGCACATTTTAGTCTGATTGTGAGCCTACCGATACATTGTTAGTAGAGATACTTATCATTTCTCAATTTTTGTTTTTCATTTTGAACATGTTGACCAACCACACCAGTGAACATCATCATTTTCCTTTATCCAAGAAACTCATTTTTGGTTTTCTAAATTTTTTTTTAATTTTGAATTTTTCAAACGTAAAGACAGAAAGTAAAGACATCTTTTTGGATTTTGAAATTTTGCAATGTTTTTGTATTTTCTTGAAATTTCTCCCCCTAAAATGCTAAAAGGTTACGAAAACAAAAATCTTTTTGAATTTTTAGAGTTTTAAAAGAAAATATATACAAAAACGATCAGCCAAAGAAGTTTACTCGGGTATCACCTTAATGCCATTGACCAAAAGTAGAGAATCAAAACGTGATTTATCAAAAGCTTTTGTAAACAGGTCGGCACGTTGGTGATCGGTGGGGACATGAACGACATCGATTAATCTCTTGTCAAAACAATCACGTATGAAGTGATATTTAATGTCGATGTGTTTAGTCTTGGAATGCTGCACAAGATTTCTAGTGATCTGTAAGGCAGCATTATTATCTACAAAAATATGAGTAGATAGGAATTCTAAACCGTAGTCGCGCATTTGTTGTTGTATCCAAAGAACTTGGGAGCAACAACTTGAGGCAGCAATGTATTCTGCTTCACATGTTGATGTAGCAACACACGTTTGCTTCTTGCACTGCCACGTGACCCGGCGATTTCCTAAGAACTGACATCCTGCTGTTGTCGATTTGCCATCGATTTTGCAACCACCAAAATCAGAATCACTGTATGCAATTAATTCAAAGCTATCATCCCTAGGGTACCAAAGACCGAGGTCTGGACATCCCTTCAAATAGCGAAAAATCCTTTTGACAGCTGACAGATGAGAGGCCTTCGGGTTTGCTTGATATCTTGCAAGCAGGCATGTTGGATATATCTCGAAGCGGTGAGATACATGAGAGATCCGATCATAGCGTGATAATAAGAAGAGTTGACACTTTCTCCCTTCAAATCCGGAGTATTTCCGTGATTCTACGGAAGTGGGGTACCAATGGGCGTTGCATCTGACATTTGGAATCGGCTCAAAATGTCACCAACATATTTAGTCTGATGAATGAATATTCCAGACTCTGTTTATTGAACTTGTAGGCCCAAGAAGAAATTCATCTCCCCCATTGCGCTCATTTCAAATTTTTCCTGCATAACACGTTCGAATTGCCTGCACAAAGAATCATTAGTAGAACCAAATATTATATCATCAACGTATACCTGCACCAGCAGAAGATCTCCATCTTGTTCCTTGATAAAGAGTGTGCAATCAATAAGACCTCGTCGAAATCCATTCTCCAGAAGATAGTTGGATAAGGTTGCGTACCAAGCCCTAGGTGCTTGATGTAAACCATAAAGAGCTTTGTTGAGCAACCAAACCCGATCGGGGTGAATAGGATCTTCAAAACCTGGAGGTTGTTCGACGTGCACCTCTTCTTGAACTAAACCATGAAGAAAAGCACTTTTGACGTCCATCTGGTAGACTTTGAATCCTTTGAAAGAAGCATAAGCTAGAAAGATCCGAATAGCTTCCAGACGTGCAACAGGTGCATAAACTTCATTGTAGTCAATGCCTTGAATCTGGCGAAATCCCTGAACAACCAATCTCGCCTTATTGCGAATAACCACTCCACGGTCGTCCTTCTTGCATTTATAAACCCATCGTGTGCCAATTTTCTTGTAATTTTCTGGCTTTTCAACAAACTTCCAAACACCAAGCTTTTGAAATTGCTGCAGTTCGTCCTGCATGGCTTCAACCCAAGAATTATCTTTTATGGCTTCTTTCCAATATTTCGGTTCTTCTTGTGAAACGTAAAAAGCGAAGGACCAATCATTTTGAAGACCGGATTCTCTAATGGCTGAATATAAACCAGCACTTTGGTTGTTTCTCAGCTGATTACGCGTCTGCACCCCTTGTTGGACATCTCCTATGATATTCTGCTGTGGATGGATATCATGTATCCTCATTTCAGGATTTTCAGGAACACGAACATTAACACCCAAATTGTTAATATTAAGATCAACAACCAACTCCACACCTGGAATATGTGTAGAAGTGGATGCATTTCCTTCAGCAGTATCAACATCCTGCACATGAGGAGTTTCTAAAGAAGTACCTTGAACAGGAGCAACTGGAGCTGAAGTGCCATCAGTCTCATCCAGATTTTCATCATCTTTCGATGACTCATTGTACTCAGTAGCTTCTTCAACTACCTCATTTTGAACTGTGTTGTTAACCGAATTAGAACCTTGTGGGATAACAATAACAGGTCTAACCAATGGTGAGTCAGCAGCGTTGTCACTATCAAATAACATTCTAGCAGCTGCGGAATCTTCGTCAAAGGTTGGCAGATCAAAGGAGTTGAATAGCCCATCGTAGTCGAACATCCAAGGATCACCCGGAGCCCTAACAGGACTTGTATACCTCTGAACCCTTACTTCACTCCATAGCTCAATCTTTTTGGTAGCCAGATTCCAAACACGAAAATTCGGAGTAGCATATCCAAGGAAGAAACCCTCAATAGCTTTCGCGCCAAACTTTCCATCCGGCTCAATCATAGTACATGGACCGCCAAAAGGTTCTAGAAATGAGAGATCCGGTTTCCTTTTCTGTAGAAGTTCGAAACAAGTCTTGCCATGTCTCTTAACTGTAAGAACTTGGTTTAATGTGTAACAAGCAGTCGACACAGCCTCCGCCCAGAACTGAACAGGAAACTCCGACTCTACCAACATTGTTCTTGCAGTTTCAATTATCGTCCGATTCTTCCTCTCCGCGACACCATTTTGTTGTGGAGTGTAGCGAGAACTGTATTCATGAAGAATGCCCTTAGAAGTACAGAACTCATCCATAACACGGTTCTTGAATTCAGTTCCATTGTCGCTTCTGATCCTCTTAACTTTCAACGTGTAGAGATTTTCCAACATTGTAAGAAGATCCTTGAGGATGCCAGGAGTATCACTCTTGTGTGCCATAAAAACTACCCAAGAAAATCTAGAATAATCATCAGTAACCACTAAACAACAAGCATCACCGAATGTTTTCTTGTGTCTCATAGGTCCAAAGAGGTCCATATGAAGACGTTCGAGAGGCATGCTAACAGTGTTGATTTTCTTCAGAGGGTGAGACTTCTTCGTTTGTTTCCCTTTCTGGCACGAAACATAGATATCTTGTAGATGAAAACTTCTCACGGGCACGCCACTCACAAGATTGTTTTTCACCAAATGGTTCATTTTTCTTAAGTGAATGTGCCCCATTCTTCTGTGCCAAGATATAGACTCCTTCTCCGTGGCTTTCGAGACAAAACATGTGACTTGTGTAGAAGTCGTAATCGCTTGGCTCATATCAAGAATATAGAGATCATTAACTCTTGGAGCCGATAAGAGAATCCATTCATCTGGAATTTTGAAACCAGGTTTCAGCACATAACAACCGGCATCATTAAAATGCACGGTGAACTTTTTATCGTAGATTTGCGACACACTGAGAAGATTATGATCAATTTGACGAACATAATTGATCTTATCGAAACACACAACACCATTGGAGATCATTCCCTCTCCAGTGATGTATCCGCCTTTGTCTCCAGCAAACGCGACATAGCCTCCTTTAATATTTCTCACATCATATAGAAGCCGTAAGTCGCCTGTCATGTGCCTAGATGCTCCACTATCAACAATCCAATGACTATTAATAGTTCCTCTTGGAACACCCTGCACATATCATCAATGATCAGTTAAGGATGGGGACCCAATCCTTAGTGGTCTTGGGTCGTCCCTGAGCATCACAAAGGATGATCTCGATTTCTTGATGATTTTGTAATAAAACAGCTCGCCCTGAACTTTCACCCGTCTTAGGTTTCCAAGTTTGTTTTTGTTTACCAGATTGAGTTTTGTAAACAAATTTTGAAACTTCTGGTTTTAAAGGTGAACTTGGTTCCCTTGGAACAGATTTGACCTCAGTTTTTAAGGCCTTTTCTATTTTCTTTATATTTTGACGTCGTTGTTTCGTTTCCTGTTCTTTAACAGTTCTTATACCATGTTTTGGCGAAACAGGACGACGTTGAGGGTGAACCTTTTCAGGTGGTTCTTTCTCAACAAATTTCTCTTTGGGAATGTTTGCACAATTTTTGATGATGTGCCCAAACTCCCCACATTTAAAACATGTTCTCCTCTCAACAAACTTAGGTGAAACTGATCGTCGAGCAGATGTCGAACCCGTAGAACCTGAGGTACTTGCCTTTTTATCACACCCGTTTGTTTGTTAAGTGTAATTGTTTTGACTGTCATGTTTTAAAATCTTGACTTGTTGGACAAAATCAGTGTTTGATTTATTTTCAAAAGTCTCAATTTTATCAGTACCCTCAGATGCCACAAATCTGACATCATTGCTTTTCTTCTGATAACGGGCTCCTTTTGTTTCAAATTTTGATTTAGAAACATTAGGCCTTTGAGCTGGTTGAACTGGTTGTTTACCCTTAGGAGCAACAGGTTGTTGCTTTGTTGGTGATTTTTTATTTCCAAATTTCTTTTTGATTTCAGCCTTAGGAATTGGATCACATCGAGTTACAATAACTCCCGGAAGCGACTTTCCCAAAAACTTACTTGTGTTATTTTCAAAAACATTATCAATCGATTATGGATTGACATTTTTAATTGGAAAATCATTATCTGAGTAGATTTTAGAATCACCAACCAAAGTGTACAACACGTTATTACTCTTAACGGCAGACACAAATTTCTTTTCATTCTTGACAGGATCTATCACTTGTTTGACAACTGGTTGAACAGCAGGAGTAGGAGGATCACACAAAATATGATTCTCAATTGGAACTTCTACTCCTTTCATTTTGTCAACTGATTTATCCTGGTTACTCATTTCTGATTCCGATTCATCATCAGATGACTCATAGTCCTCAATGATTGGACGACTTTGTTTCGTAGATGTTGAGGTTTCTGTCTGCTCAGATGATGTACTTGAAGAATTGTCCGATTTGAACCCTAGGCCAGTGGTAACTTCCTCATAATCAAGAGGCACACTGGGCTCAAACCGTGGCATTTCTTCTTCATCAGGCATATAGGTATAATTATGTCTTAAAGGAGGCGGACACTTCTTATACCCAACACCTTTCTTGTTTCCCTTCAGTTGTTGAACATCAATAATGTGATCGAGCACAAATCAGGAGTTAGAATAACTCTCCAACTTTTGCTTGATTGCATCAATAATGGCTAACTCCTTTTTGGTTTCCTCAACAATGTTAATATAATCGTTAATACTAACTTGTTTATGATAAACAGTTTTTGTCACTTCGGAAACATTTTTCTTTAGAGTTTCAATTATAGATTTAAAATCCTTTTCATTTCTAACCAGAGCCATATTTGCCTCTTTGCACTTTGACAGTTCAATAACCAAACTCTGATTGTGACTATGAACCATTTCAGATTCATATTTCAATTCAGCACAATCACTACATATGCTAGGAGTTTCAGATTTTACCTTACTTGTAGAAGCTGTGACATTAGCCATAAAGGCAGTCTGATAAGAAAAAGATCCGTCTTCAGAAAAGAACTTCTCCATTTCTTTAGATGCTACAGCAGCCTTCTTAATCAGAATTGATTTCTGACATTTCAACTCCTCCGCTTCATTCAATAAGTCATTAAGATCAGAACTTGCTTCTTCTCTCACATCATCAGAATGATAATCGCCCGAAGTAGAACTTTCTTCATCAGAACTCCCGGTATAACCCGAACTGTCGTCACTTTCATAAAATTCTTCCTTATGAACGTGCTTGATGTGATTGATGATCTTTGCATAACACGCTGTTCCTCCTTTATCTTGATCACCTTCCCCAAGTTGTAAAGGCCAATTAAACCCTTCATCAGCTTGAACGGTCAATGCTCGATTGGTGTTTGATGGTCCAGACTGGTTCTGGTTGGTGGTGTTGTTCACTGCTACTATCCCTTTTCCACGGTCTTGATTGTCATTGCCATTTGAAGTACACGTCTGATTTCTGAAAGGGTTCTGATTGCCTTGTTTACTTGGTCTGGTGCACTCACGTTTGAAGTGACCCTTTTCGCCACAATTGAAGCATGTAACTGCTTCTTTATCAAATCCGTACTTTGCATCCTGTTTACTTTCCAAAGAACTTCTCCCTGTTCGAACCATAAAGTCCTTCGCCCTTCTAACAGCACTTGCGAACGCCCACTTTATATCCATCAACTCCATTTCATCACGGTTGATTTGTAGATAATCTTCGTTGGTCAAACTAATGTTTCCAATTTGACCTGCGACCAAACCACAGTAAGCACTGACCATTGTATTAATGAGTTCCATATGTTCCTTTGCTACTTCAATGCTAACATTTGAGAGGTTTGATGTATCAACTTTGACTGTGTTAGTGTTTAGGGGTGGAGGATTGTTGGTATAATGAGCTTGCTGTTGTTGTGGTTGGGATTGTTGTGTTGGGACAGGAATATAAGCATTCGGATCGAACTGAGGTTGAGTAGTGGCAACTGGAGGTGTATAAGGAAGAAAAGGACTTCCAAATAGAGGTTTAGAATAAGCCTGAGCTTGAGCGTTCAAATGCGCTGGCGGAAGATAGGCACTCGGATCGAAGACCGGAGGTGGAGCTGATTGTGGAAACCGAAAAGAGTTTGTATTTGATACAAACGCCGTTTGTAACTTTGGCTGCTGAGCTGAACTGGAACTAGCTGACGGGATAAAACCTCCTCCATAATACATTTTGGTATTTTGAGGAGCAGGAATTCGTTTAGCTTTCCGAATTTCTTCATCATTCTTGTGTTCCAGCTTCTGTACGAATTCATAAATATTGACATTTTCAGCATCTAGAACACCGGTATGCTTTAAAAGCTCAATGTATGGGCTCCACTTTGGAGGTAGAGAATCAGCAAACCGTGCAACGACTTCCTGTTGAGTTGAATTAACACCATAAGCAAACATTTCACTAATCAAATGATAAAAACGTGTAGTCATATCATTTAGAGTTTCATTTTCCAAGAACTGAAATGATTCAAACTCTTTCTTCAATAGATCATGACGTGTCTTTCTAGTAGCTGCATTTCCTTCTCCTCTTGCTACCAAAGCATCCCATAATGTTTTCGTGTCCGTACAATAAGAGAATTGATGATAGATATCTTTGTGAAGCGCTTGGGTAAGAATAGCAAATGACTTTTTCTCAAATTCATAGGCTTTCTTGTCATTTTCCTGCATATTAGTAAAACCCGCGGCAGTTGATGCTGCTACTTCGAGAGCATTGTTGCGTGGAGTAATGAAACACCTCCAAAGATCGGTGCTTTGCCCATGAACGTATGTTTGGAAACGACCTTTCCATGATGGAAAATCGTTCATATGATTCAACTTTTGTGGGCGATTGTTGCTGCCCGTTTCGCTCTCGCTGAGCAAAAGATTTTGAATATTTTGATTTTGATTTGATACAAGTGCCCATTATCCTGCACTTATAGAAGGTTGACCAAAAACTTTCTTTACCCATGCTGCTGCAGAGGTCTGATCGTGAGCTGGTCTCGAGTCCATACTCCAATCCCACGGACTTGTGCAGCTCATATTTGATGTATGAAGTGGAATACCTGATCAAATTCTTGAAAACACACAGTTAGAACACTTTTACAAGTCCTCTGTATAAAATGACAACAGATCTCGACGAAACACTTTCCACAAAACACACTTGTTTCTTCGAAATGGATGATGACGAAACAGACTTGTTTCGTCAAAGATATTATGACGAAACGGACTTTGTTTCATCGAAGATATTTATGGCGAAACGCTTTTGTTTCGTCGCCTGCTCGTTTCGTCGGGGATAGGGTTTCAGACAGTTGGTGAGATATTTTCAAAATCAAATCTTATCTTTGTCTGACACAGTATGCTTAGTTTCAACTCACTCAAGTTTTTAAGTTACCAATGAAAGTATGGTCTCCATATTTTAATCAAGTTTAATTCTTTTTGAATTTCCTTTTAATTTTAAACCCAAGAATATCCAAGAACTTTTTGAAGGTTCTTTGAAGATGTGAAGAACAAACCCAGGAAATATGAGTTTTCCGGTAACTTACAAACTTTCCGAAACAAGAGAATGCACAAGACTTTCACTAAAAACCCGATTTAAAGCATGAACAAACAATCTAACAAGGTTTTTGATAAAACTATTTAGCAAACATCAAGAAACAAACAGATTTTATGACTATTTTGCAGAAAATATGATTTTTCAAGAAACACTTTTCAGAAAATCAACCACAAATACTTGATGAAAACCGAACTATGTTTGATTTTAAACAAGGATAAGAGCCAAACGCTCTGATACCACTTGTAGGTCCCGAAATCTGAGGATCGATAACGAAAACCAAATCACTTGTTTATAGCAAACACAGTTACATGTGCGGAATCCACGTAACTATGCCAAATCAAACATATAAAGTAACACACACGGTATAATCAATGAAACGCAATCTATTGATCAAATGGGATGAGAACCAAGAACAAACTGATACAAACACAATTTTGACAGAGTTTCTTTAAGGGTATTTTCTCATCTGGTTTCAAAGTGAAACCAGACATTGTTTATATAGTCCCTGGGCCCAAGTCTCGACGAAACACAAGGTGATACGACGAAACACACATTGGGCCTGAACCAGCCCATCATACGACGAAACAAGTCTGTTTCGTCGTGGATGTCGACGAAACGGATTGAACAGTATATTATTCTGTTTCGTCGTGAGGTGTTCGACGAAACAAACCTGTTTCGTCGAAGGCTGCAAATTCAGAAGTGTTTGCTACAAATAGACAGTTGCAGCAAACCTAATATAAACATAAACATAATGACCATTATACTCTTTCATGCAACATGCATTGTTCGTTATACATTAGATATCAAATGCAGACACATAAGTCAAACACAAGCGGATAGGAGGATATCCGACTTGGTTGACGGCAAATACAGACTCGATAATCGTTAAAAGAACATACAAAATACAACGATAAACAAGACTAGTTACAGACACAAAAAGGTGCACCAACATTATTTTTCAAGAAATCATCTTATCATTCAAGTTCATGCTTATATATGAGGATGATCTTCTTGTGTTATCACATAATCATCCTCTTACTTGCTAGATCATGTGTTTAATCACAATCTAGCAAGCTCCTTATGATGATCAACATCATAATCTCAAGTAAATAACAATCAAACATCATTCATACAGTAAACAACATAGTTTCATCACTATTTCATCATATATCAAGCTTATGTTAGAGTTTTATGAGTATGTCTTTTAATGTTCTTGTGATTCCCAACATGCTACATCTTTTAACCAACTAAAATAGAAGTAGCAAAGGGTTACAAAGGTCTTACTACTAGCTCTATGGCTAGGGATGAACTCTTGAAGATGAAGGTGACAAAGATGGTGGATAAAGCAAGTAAGAAAGGTCCTTGATGATCCACAAGCTTCACACTTCATTAGACACCTTCTTACACCCTTGGATGGTCTTGGAATGGTTGGATGGTGGATGAAAAATGGTGGTGGTGGTGGCACTATGCTCGGCCGAGAGCAAGAAAGAGAGAGGGAGAGAGAAGAGTTGTGGTCAATGATAAGGAGGATGATCTAGTGGTTCCTTCTTATAATTTCCAACAAATGTTTATCCAATGGTTCTTATGTTTCAATTAGTACAAGCCTAATCTTCTTGCTAAATCAATTAGAGATCACATATGATCTAGTAGGATTATGTAGCATCCACCAATTAGGCCATATGGCCGATTTCTAGTGTGAGGGGGAGGGGGTCTAAGTGTAAACTTGGATCATAGATAGGTTAATTAGTTGGAAGTTAAGTGTATTAGTTTAGGTGTTATGCATAAGGCATGTTATATAGTGTGTTAAGGGGTTCGGGGATCATAACTAGCCAAGAAATAATAAAACAATACTTCTAGCAATATTTTGGTGTTTCGGGTAATGTCCGGTTGTTCTGTTAGATACCGGTTCGTTAAAGTGTCAAGCTATTCCGTTTAATGATCTTTATGTTACTTTTTGTGACACTTTTAATTCCCGACACTTAGGAAAGCATTCAGGACCATTTAGTCATATTTTTACATGAAACTAGCAAATTGAAATGCTGATTTTTGCTGAAATGTGCAGAATTCTGCACTTTGGGTGAGTTTTAGGCACTTTCTGGCACTTAAACTATCACCTAGTGACACAGTTTTATGGTTCTTACTTCCCTACACACCGTACTAGTGTAGTAACTTGTCTCTGGCCCATACTGGGTCTTAAAACACTGTCTGTCTAGGTACTGAATGTCGTCAGCATTTTCTGATTTATCCGCTAACTATGCTAGCTGTGCTAGCTGTGCTTTGTGCATCGTTTATGTCACTAAGTGTTTGTATGTAGTAATGATGTGACAGTATGAAATGTGATGCACATGTAAGTATGATGCAGAAATCAGAAAGCAGTTTAAGTCATAAATTGTAATTCAGCACAGTCATTAAGCAATAATCAATATTAATTAATTGTACGGATACCGAAATTTAACTTCTGCTACTAGCTGCAGGGGTCTTGGGGAACAAATGTGGGTATTTTGCTTTCATGCGATCCTCAGGCTCCCAAGTGAATTCTGGGCCGTGTCGCGCGTTCCAACGAACCTTGACGAGTTTGACACTACTCCTGCGTGTTTTGTTAACCTTCCAATCAGTAACCTCAATAGGTTCTTCAGTAAAGTGGAGTGTGTCGTCAATGTGAATTTCATCGGCAGGAACGACAACTGTTTCTTGAGTTGGACTTTTTTTCAGGTTTGATACATGAAATGTATCATGAACGCCACTTAGTTTTGCGGGTAGATCCAACTTGTAAATGTTGGTGTATATGTCTATCGACTTCGTCTTGTATCGAGTCTTGTATTAGATTAGAGAGATCAGGGCACGAAATACGAGAATTGTGTGAGTGTGAACATTTCGCACGAAATGGGACAAGACCATTTCGCACAAAATGGATATAGTTCATTTCGCATGAAATGGGTTTTGCCCATTTCATACGAAATCAGTTGTCTATATATAGTGTGCCTGTTCATTTCATTGGGAACGATTCTCATTCCGGTGCCGAAGTGCTGCCGAAGTGTCTACTCGCTGTAAACGTTGTTTTATCAATAAACAAGACAATTAGAGTGAATATCAAGCTGTAATCAAATCTGTATCATTGAATTCCACCTTTGATATGGATTGAACTCTTCTGATAGACTCGTTCGGTTCGATTCTCGATCCTTCAAGTGGTATCAGAGCTCAGGAGGAAGAGTTCTACCGAATTCAGCTTGATTTCATCAAATTTCTGACTTCTACACCTTCTTTTTCAAAATTTACAAGATTTTACGGATAAAAAGGATTGAATTTCACATATAACGTGCGAAACACTGTTTTATCAAATCCTTGAAATAATTAGACCTAAAATCGACCTAAAACTTGTTCAAACTTTTAATTCGCTTGAAAACATGCTCGAATAGATGACATCAGCAACATTTCGTACGAATTGATCTTTCCTTTTCGCACGAATTTGCCTCATTTCGTTTCAAAGGATCATTTCGCTTGAAACATAGTTCATTTCGCATGAAAAGGACATGGTAGACTTCATTTCGCACGAAATCAACTATTTCGTGTCAACGTTTCTCATTCGTTTGAAAGATTGTCATTTCGTACGAAATCACCATTTCGCTCGAATTGCTCATTTCGCTCCAAAAGGCATTTCGTACCAGATTCATTTCGTTTGTGCATTTCGTGTGAAAATCTGAATTTGTGAGTTTTTAAACCGAATCATGGAAGAAGAGTTTTACAACGCATTTGCTACTGCCCCGAGTACTCCTGTTACAATTGCTCAGATTGTGAACATGGAAAATGAAACAAGAACGTTACAGAAACCTCCAAAATTGATGGGCATTGAAGAATACTATGGTTGGAAAGATCGGTTTGAAAATTGGGTTCAAGCAAATCATTTGAGGTCTTGGGAATTTATTGAGAAAAAAGTATGTTAAACCTCATACAGATATGGGAGTTGTCAAAACTATTTCTGAATTGTCGGACAAAGAGAGAGACATGTACAAAGCAGAAAAGATGATGATCAGTCTACTTCAGCAAGCTGTAAAAGAAGACATCTTTATATTACTTCAACACGATAATACTTCACGTTCGATTTGGGAAGCACTTCGAATTAAGTTTGAGGGTAGTACGGAGATGATCATGAGTAAGAAATCACTGTTAAAGAAAGAATTTGATCTGTTTACTAGCTTGCCGAATGAATCTACAAAAAAACTCATTGAAAGATATAGTCATTTGGTTCGATCAATGTCATTGTTAGATATCAACAAAGATCGAGAAGAATGGGTTGACAAATTAGCTGATGCTTTACCTCAGAAAGAATGGGGTACGTATCTGATGATATTAAAGAACACTGGAGAATATGATAAATTGACAATTTCTCAGTTTTTTGAAAAGCTTGAAGGACAAGATCTTGAACAACAGAAGATTGCTAGAATGAACAGTCCAAGTGGTCAACAAGACATCAAGATGTACTACAAAGGGAATGTTCAGAATGTTGAAACTAGTCCGAAGGTCCAAACTGCTTTTAGTGCAGAAAACTCATCTGGATCAGTTAATCAAAGTCCATTTAGCAATAGTGGTTTTTCTTCATACTCAAGTGTTAATCCAAATGTTTCAAACTCATGTCATCAGTTCCAAAGCTCAAACAGCAGTAATGGTCATATCTTACACTGCAACATCGCGTTGCATCTTCAGAACGGTCAAAATTTCTCTGAAGAGGTTGCTAAAGGTCATATGGCATTAATTGCTACAGTATTAGAATCATATGAGGGATTGGTTGTAGGAAGGATCAGAAATCCTATGTTGACCAAAGAGGATTAAGATCAGATCGATGCTGAGGAAATGGAGCTTATGGATATTAAATGGTGTTTAGCGAGTGTTTTGAGGAGAGCTGAGAAACTTAAGATGATTATAGGAAGAGATGATTTCCGTGATGCTAATGTTTCTACTTTAGGTTTTGATAAATCTAAAGTTACTTTTTTCGATGCAGGGAAAAAGGACATTTCAAGAGGGAATGTACTAATCGAGAAGTAGGAGGAGCTCAGAATCCGTTCGGGAATAATGATTATTATCGGAAAGCTATATATCAACAAGTTGCTCAACAACCATCATCATCAAATGCTATTGAAGATGGAAAGAAGAAGGCGATCGAGAAGTCAACAAAGAGAGGTTATTATGGTATAATAGATCAAGATGATGAGAAAGTTTCAGAAGGTTTTAGCTGGGACAAATACATTCCACCTGATTCCAAGCTTGGAGCATTCATTGCTCAAATCATTCAAGAGCCAGATTTGATGAAGGAATGGATGGATATGGTTGATAATAATCAGAAAGTTCAATATGAAGAGTTTGTTTCTTCAGAAGAAAGCTCAGAAAAGACAACAGTCTTTGATCAATCATCAACTGATAGCAGTGATGATGAAGAAGAAATGCAAATAAACATTGAAAAAACTCAATTATCTCCTGAAAGTTTTAAATTTTATTTTGCAGATAGAGTGAAGAAGCTAAAGGAGAAGCGAGCAACAAAGAACCAGAATAAGGTAAAATGCGAGAATGTTGCTCAGGAAGAGAAATATGAACAGAGTGAAGAAGTTGAAGCAGAAAAGATTGTCGAAATTGAAAAGATTATCGAAGTTGAAAAAGTTGTTGAGATCACGAAACCTTGTTTAAAATGTTTGTAACCATGCAAACAATGTGAAGATAAGGATGAGAAGTATAGTGAGCTTGACAAGATGAAGGAAAAATTATCGTTTGATGTCAATTATGTGAAAGAATCGTATGATGTGTTGAACAGAATGGTGAATAGTTTACAAAAGACTAATTCTGAAAGAGAAGATGCTTTAACCATGATGAATGCAGTGATGATGTCATAGCAGAAGGCTGTTAATCACTATATTGAAGAATGTGCAAAGTTGCAGCAAGAGTTGGAGACTGAAAAGATAGAAAATGAAAGAATCAGACGATTGCTGCAAAGTTATTCAAGTTCTGATTATTTGATTGACAGAATTTATCCAACTGTTGCAGGTTTTGAGGTATTCCAAGAAAAGAAGACTGAAGAAAAGGATATTGGTAAGAAACAAAGTGCAAATTATAACAAGTGTCCACCTCCGATCTGGGAAGGTTATTATCCTAGAAAACCAAATGAGGAGCAAGTTAAAAAGGTAGTCAATATAAAATTGAAGTCTGAAACAACTGATGAGTTACCAGAAAGTATTGACATCACGTTCACATCGTCTGACACTGATCATGAGTCTGAGTTAATAAAGAAAGTGGTCGATCAGGTGTTGGATAAAGATGAGGAGTCAGAGTCAAAGTTTGAGTCTGAAAGTTCGAGTTCAGCGATCAACAGTTCAAAATAATCGGTCAAAAGGGTTTACAATAAAGAATTTATGTTATCAAAATCTAATTTGAATGACGAACCAATGAAAGTGGCATATACTTTGAATGATTCAGACAAATTATATTCTGATGAAGAATTTCCAATAAGAGGTGTTAAAACTGAAATTATAAAAAAGGTTTTTAAATTAACAGAAATTAATATTTCTGAAATAAAAGATGTAAATCTTTCTGAAAAACCTAAAAAATACACCTCAAGAGTTCAACAAAGATTGAACAAGAAAAAGGGTTACAGTTCTAGTTCTGGGTTTCAAAAGAAACCAAACCATAACAGTAATTTCAAAAAGAAAGGTCTAGGTTTTATTCCACCGAAAAATTATAAAAATGAGAGAATTTTTAAAATAAAAACAGTATTTGTTTCAGGAACAAGTTCGTCAGAAGAGGAAAAGAGCTCATTCTGGAAGCAGTCGAACAAAGCTTTCTTTGCAGAAAAGCAAATGTTTGAAAAGAATGGAGCTAATCAGAGAAAGGAGACAAGAACCTGTTACCAATGTCAAGAAGTTGGTCATATTGCCTGGTATTGTCCAAAGGCAACCAATACAAAACAGGAAGTTGTTTCTAAACTAAAAGAAAACGTTGTTGATAAAACTGATCCACCAACTGAAAAATTCAAAGTGTTTAAAAACTCAACATATGAAGTTGGTGAATGTTCGAAAAGATTTTACAAAAGAAGGGTGAATCTTGACAACCAAATGTGGGTTGTTAAGAAATCTGATGTTAAATCTGGCGATAAATCTGACTCGTCGAAGACAGAGGAGCCACAAGTTGAGCTAAAAAGTGAAAATTCAGTACCGCCAATGGATGATGTCAACTTTCCACCATTGCGGACTGAAAATTTTAAACAAAAAGTTGGGATTTCGAATCAATTTTATTCTGAAAAGAAAGAATTTGATGTCGAAAAGGTTTTCAATGGAAAGGTGAAACATATTTTTGGGAAAATGGTCGAGGGGAAGGCCAAAGGGGTGAAAGATTTTTATGAAGAAAAAAGAAATGTTCAAACCCCAAGAGAAACTGACAAGGTCACATCCAAGTTTGGTCAGGCTTGGATGTCTGTATTTCATAAGTAAACATCCTGACTTGCCGGAGCTCCCAAGTTGGTAATCGTGGAGCATGAATCGGCTTTTTTTCTTGAGAAATTCACCAAAGTGATTTCGATCAACAAGTGGTGGTAATTTCAATAATTGTCAAATATTTACAAGTGGTATTTGTTGATGAGAATCTTCAAGTGGTTAATCAAGGTCATTAAGTTGAACTTGAGTTAACTTTCATTCAAGTGATTGAGAAAACAATGTGATGAAACCCCTAACCTACAAGTGGTTTGGGAAATTAACAAAACTTATTTTCCGGAAAAAACCATTTGATTAAAACAAACTTAAGTGTTTTGAAATCATAATGGGAAAATAGTTTGTTGTCAGGGGGAGTTCTGATTGTTTGTGCCAAGTGGATGGCGATTTGAAGCAATTTACAACAGTTGTCACTTTATTTGTACAGTTTGTTTTCGAATTTTCTTTATGTGGTTTTGAATTTTAGGGTGAGTAAAAATTTCTAATATCCAAAAACATTGGAAAATTTGAAAAAGCCAAAAACATGATAAAATCAAAAATGAGTATTGTTGTAAAAAAGAGGAAATGATAGTACATCAGTGGACTTTCACGGCATGCTAAAGAATTGGAAAGTTAAAATGTGATAAGCAGTCTCACTGATGATGTGCCAGTAGGTTTTTACACATTTAGTAGATTATTTTCGAGATATAAACCTAAAAATCTTACTTACTTATCTCGTGGGGAACATCTCTCGGATATATGGGTAACCCCCGAAATCTTGTTTGAAAGACCCCTCTTTCTGAGATACTAGGTCTTTATGCTTAGTGATATCTGGGGTATTATCCCGGGACTTCTGATTTTGCGGAAGCAATGGCCTAGTCCACGTATAATACTTTTCATTTGCTTGAAATAAAAGCACCCCCTCAGCATAAAAAATGATGAAACATTGCAAAATGCTAATCATGTGCTGTTGAAGAAAAGATTCTCTAAAGGGAACACACCTAAAGTCGAACCATCATCTCTCTGATTTTTCGGAAGCGATAGCCTGAGCTCTCATGGTCTCGCATTTAACCCTTTACAGATATCATCTAGGTATACTCACCTGTAAGACTGAATATTGGGATCTGGATACGGGAGTATATTCTGAGGTGGGACACGCGAATAAGTTTAAGTCTCTAAAACATTAACTCGTATCTCGAAACAGTAAAACTTTGTGTGAAAATTTAAATGGATCAGTATACTGACAATCTAAGTGAATCATTTAGATCTTAAAATGTTTAAAAGCTTAACGGTGTTGGTGATTTGTCTCAAAAGCTGATATGAACCTCTTACACAAACTCACAAAAAATATTGTCTGTAAATATTTTCTTATTGCATTTCTAGAAAATTCAAAAATCCCAAAAGATTTTCTGTGTGTTTTAGCATAAAATTTTGAAAATACAAAAACATTTTTGACAACTGATGTTGGAGAGCTGATTTTCAAAATTCCGAGTGCTAAACATGAAGAACAACAGGTTGAGAGAGTTGTTTGAAATAAGAAAAGATTTGAAAATAAAAATGTCAAATCTAAATGTTTTTCTTTCAAATGGTCATCAGTAATTTTTAAATATCAAATCATTTTGATATTGATGCTACATGTGGTATATAAATTTGTCAAATTGTTAAATTTGTGAAATTTATTGCGAGGTAGAGTTTGTGCAGGTAAGAGCCAACTTACGATCTTAGAATCTGTGAGGGTATGAGCCAGGTCATGACCTTGAAACGAGAGCTATGTCAGATTGCGATCCCAGCACAATTTAAGGGGGAGTCTGCTAGCAAAGGAGAGTCTGAAGATAGTAGAGCCAGCTGCTGATCCTCAAGAATTTATGAGATAAACATCCAAGAAGAAGTTAGTTCTTGATGCTGAAGAACTTAAGGAATCAAGAGATCTGATCAAGAGAAGACAATCAGATTGAGATTTGTCACGACCCCCGACCCCACCCTGGACGGAATCGGGAGCCGCGAGCAGCCAAGTGGTACCGGTGATGATTTTGAAAAGTAGTGCAGCGGAAATTTCATCAGAACCGTGAGTTAGGAAAAAATATCAGAGTTTAGAAAACACCGGATTTTATTTATTAAATAGATGGATAAACCCATGTTTTGAAAGGTAGCTTTATTATAGGATAAATTCGAATACATAAAACAACTTTTCTTTAATTTAATTTAATTGATAAAATAAGTCACTTCTGTAAGCCTTGTTGGTGCCGCATCCAACTCTAATTCTGATCTACTGTAATTACCTGAAACGCGTTTTAAAAAGATTTGGTCAACAGGAAATACTGGTGAGTTCATTCATTTTTATAAAATGACCCTTAGTTAAAATTACAGCATAAGAGCGATTACAATGGCTTCTATCTTATTTTTATCTGGCGCTGTGTCACATTGCGTGACGATGGTCATACCATTATTAGGTCCTGTCACCCAAGTAGTGACGATCACTGTTAGGTCAATGAACCAAACCAGTGAGAAATTAGTAATGTGCACAATACCCCACTAGCCAGTGATTCAAGATATCCACGACTTACTCCCTGTAATTATAACTTTTGAAAATAATTTAAGGTATTGTAAAACAGTTGATAAAAAGAGAATAACTCACATTGTAGATTTGTACGGGCAGAACTTAGCCTACTGATTAGCCTTGCACCCTAATTAAATAATAATGCACACGAACTAGGTCAGTAACTAATACAGCATTTACGATAACTCACGAGATTAAACCCTCACAACGAATGACAAAGTGCGATACTTAAACATCCATCGAATTCACGACGAATGACAATGCATAACCCTAATGTGGGCAGCACTTAAACATCCATCGGATAGTTTCAATCGATCGGACATTGAATCGTAGCAACGATCGAGTTAATACCCGGTATCGTAGCAGCACCCCGTTATGCTAATTTGTGATTTTGAGCAGTGGGAATACGTTTTTGAGTTTTGATTTCGACACCGAATGAAAGCTCCTGAGCTAGGCTATTTATAGGTGAAATTCAGGCCTGTCGCGGCCCGCATGAATTCCCGGCCAACCTTTACGCGGCCCGCGTGGGAGTGTGGATCAGATCGGAGGTTGCTGAGTAACCGGTGGTCGCGACACACGTGATGACACGTGGCCTTCATGCATATCCAGAGACCTACAAGCTGTCGCGGCCCGCGTGACCTTCTGCCTATTCTTTACGTGGCCCGCTAGAAGACCAAATATCTGATTTTCTTGATTCTTGATATGGATTGGGGTTTCAGGGGTCCGGGTGTTTACTTACGGGTCAATTTGGGACATTTTTGAATATAATTATATCACAAAGAAAAAGGGAATAAAATAGTGAGAAAAGAGAATGGACCCACTTTGTAACTTTAGGGTTCAACTAGAAAGCCTCCTAATATAAATCTTGGGTATAACTTCTGAGCTATTTTAAAAATATAAATATATCTTTGTACTCGTGTTAAGTATAGTACCCCTAATTCAACTTTATCCCTATGTTACGAGACAGAACCCCAACGAACTTAGTCAGGCAGAGCCTTGACATGTGTTATGGGCTCAGATCAATCGGAAAGGGTAGCGGTGATCGGGAGTTAAAACACTTAAAACGGGACAAGGCTTTTATTATATGTGAAATATTAAATAAGAAAAAGAATATATATATTTTAGGCAAGATGGAGAGGGAAAGTAATATATGAACAAAATTTCTTGACTGCTATGTACTCTATATATATAGCTAGTTAGATAACTTAGTTGTTAAGCTGCATTTATTTTCAATTTGATAGAAAGGATACACGTATCATTTATTTAATTCAATTGAAATATGGCCACGTAAACAGTAAACATTGATAAGATTCAATGTAAATTTTTGATATTATTTATTATATATTGATTTTATTATTTTATTTCATACGAAATTCTTAAGTTTTGATTTCTATTATTATTATTTTATTAATTTATATATTATAATTAGTTTAACTGCTTCACTTATTTGGCGGTTATAACTACTAAAATACGAGGTTTTATAAAATAATGAATATGTCATTAGAACGAGAATATTTTTGTCTACATTTTGAACCAAGTTACATTAAAAATGGAGTAGGTTCAAAATACAATATATTTTTATAATTTAATTATTATACGGTTCCTAGGCCCGTCTAAGAACTTCATATTTCTAATAGTCAACTTACCCGAAATCTACATGTCTAATAGTATAAGTTTTTATAGACTTTTATTTTAATAAAAAGGTCACCCATATACAAGCCAATTAATTAGTATAATATTTCAACCAACTATATATAAAATAGTTTTTAAAACTATTTGGGTCGAATAATTATATTAAAATAAACTATTTACTAGTTATTAGTGGTTAATAAATTTAAACAAACCTATAATTCTTATATGATAAAAAAATGGGAATGTTACATCCTCCCCACCTTGTTTTAAATCTCGTCCTCGAGATTTGGGCTACGATATTTCTTTTTTAGAGTTATGTCACGTCTTAGTAAATAAAAACAATATTAAGGTTGATGGTACAGAATCAAAATATTAAATTTTTATGAATACGAGTTTCACAATAAATTGGACTCAATGGTTCAACTGAATTAGTTCAAGAAATTGATGTCAAATAAATGAGATGAACAGATATAGTTTCTAAGGTAATTAGTTTCAAGCCAAAAGTGATTTATGATCAATAAGTGTTGAAATTGACGGTAAACGACTTTAGAAACAGTAGAATTCAATTGTCAAAAAGAGAACTTAATTTGATTGTCAACTGAGAAAGACTTAGAATCAACAATCTCAAATGAAAAATAGAAACACGAAAATAATTTGTCAATTATCGAATTAAGATATGAGAAAAATCAATATGTTGACATTTATTGAATTGCAAGGATACACCGAAATACAATAGAGTTTAGTGTATCATTGTCTTAATACATAATTGCATTAAGATTATTTTAAATGATGAGTCGAACGAAAGACAGATGTGATTTTGAATGATTCGAATGATTATGATTAGCCCAAGCTATAAGTTTATATCGATGCCACAAGGTGTCGAAATGATTGAAATAGCTCAATAATTACGGTGACCGAACAAATTCACCGTTTTTGTAATCAACTGAAAGTTTTAATGAAGAAAATTTTAAATTATAGGTTTTTCAATTGATGATGAATAGACCAAATGAATATCATAAAATTTTAAATGAAAGAATCTTTAGAGGTACACAGAAATATGAATTTGGGTACTCTTATCTTAACACATAATTGTATTAAGACTGTTTAAGATAATGAACCAACAGAAATAAATAAATAAATCCGTACATCTGGTGTGAAAATGAGATGAGCTCAAGCTACAAATTTATTGTGATGCCACAAGGTGTCGTAGTAATTGAAATAATAGTAGCGGTGAATGAAATGAGTTTCACCATGCTTTAAATCAAATGAAGTAAGTCCGAATGTTTGTTTCAAATAAATCTAGTAAGATTTTCAATTGAAATTGAAATAATTGAATAATACTTTTCGATAGAAGATGATAAAGCAATAATTATCACGAAAGGCTCGATTGATGCTGTAAGAATCATTAAGAGATACACTCAAATATGACATGAATTTGTGTATCATTATCTTAGCACATGATTGTGTTAAGATTGCTTTTATAGGATAAACCAACGAAGCAGATTTAATATAAATAAATAAATAATTAAATCCGGTATATGATAGGTGCAAATGAGATTAGTGCAAGCTTCAATTTTGTGAAAACGTCACCACAAGATGATCGTGATCAAAGAAACGATTTAATGAAGTCGAAGATCAAACAAGCATGTTATAGTTCAAGAGAATTGAAGTGCTTGTTGGGATTATTTCGAATATGATGGCTTCAATTCATCATATGGGACCTTGAATTGAATATGTAATATGAGCAAGTCAAACAATTTGAACTTGGTTTAAACAAAACGAGTTTTAATAAGAAAGTTCGGACATGGTCACAACAAAAACCATGTATGCCAAAGAAAATTGAGTTTTTTCAAAAATTCATTGACTCGATATCAAAGAGTCATCGTTTTGCAATAATGCGGTTTACAGTGCCAAAATCAAATATAGCGACATGATATTTGAGTTTGGATAAAACAACAAATTAGAATGAAGCCCTCCAGTGGTCTTCATAAATCAAACGAACCACATGCGTAACAAACAGTGCATGTGTAATGTGTGGATTTACCAAGAAATGAGACAGATCAATATTCGCTACTATGAAAGAAATCCTCATGGTATGATGACCATTAGAGGAAGTAGAAACACGAAAGTCAACTCACTATATGCAGAAGTCAGAATTTCAACGAAAGAAATATAAGAACTTCTATCTGGAATTTCGTGTGATAACCGTTGTTAATTGACATTACCAGGGAATGTCGAATAAAATGAAATAGGGGAATTTGCAAAAGTATGTGACTTCTTTTGCAGTGCCAATAATTATGACTCTGATTAGATTGTGCAACGATGGTTGTGAAATCTTGTTCCAACGTGCCTCAGCGAGATTCATGTCGTTTGTAGGATCATGTGCCAAAGTGCCGCTTTTTGATCAGTAGTTCTCCCACTGTTGGGATGAGCATTGTTGTTGTCGTTGCGCCCAATCATATTTTCCAAAAGTCTTGCCTTGAAAGTCGTGTGTGATATACTTCGACGTCTGTGGACGTATAATTTAGTTTTCATGTGTTTTCTTGTGCAGTAGCACAACTTTACATGCTTCTTACTTGCGTTAATAGTCTATGGTAACGCATTGGAAATTCTTATACTTTTGATGGCGTCCCAACTTAAAGGGTTTCCATTGTTTATTTTGTCGTAGTAGTTACCAGACATATGATCAAACGAAATAATGTTTGATATCGGAATTATCGATATATGCAAGAGATTCCTGATAAGGAAATCTAGATTTATTATTGACACATATGCTTGTGCTTTATTTCAAATTGTCAATCCTTATGGTTTTTGGATTCCCTTATAGATATACATATCTATATAATCATATATTTCACATGCTGTAATATACACACCCTTCGTAAGGTCAATGTATTTACCATATTCTTATTTCCAAAAACAAGTTAAATATTAGGTCATGATACTATTTAGGGAAATCTTGTCACTTGTTTGACATATTATATACCTTCTTACCCGGTTCTAGGCCGGAGAGGTAACCTCAGTATATCCGGACAAGCTGGAGAGTCTGCTACACCATACCCAGTCTTGCCAGAGAAGAAATTTATATTTCCCATAAATAGTATTTTTTCTTAAATCATGATTTGGAAAGTGCATTATGACTTTCAACACGGATCAGGAAATTAATATTCACCTGACTGATCATATTCTAGAATGAAGTAGTACCAATAAATAAGAAATAACAGTGGTCAAGTGTTATTGCTTATTTATTATACTTGCAACGTTCTAGTCGTTATTCTTACAGCATACAAAAACCCATCATACTTTATTTACACAAGTACTTAGCTTATCTCGAAGCTTATACTAAGGCATCTTTTCTTAAGTTCAAGTCTAAATGCTATTATTTGTGCTACCAGTTAATAGCAATCTCCTAACTCTTTTATATAAGCATAGGTATTATTATCACAACACCTATTGGCTTAAAGCAGTGGCTCTGATACCACGTTCTGTCACGACCCCCAACCCCACCCTGGACGGAATCGGGAGCCGCGAGCAGCCAAGTGGTACCGGTGATGATTATGAAAAGTAGTGCAGCGGAAATTTCATCAGAACCATGAGTTACGAAAAAATATCAGAGTTTAGAAAACACCGGATTTTATTTATTAAATAGATGGGATAAACCCATGTTTTGAAAGGTAGCATTATTATAGGATAAACTCGAATACATAAAACAACTTTTCTTTAATTTAATTTAATTGATAAAATAAGCCACTTCTGTAAGCCTTGTTGGTGCCGCATCCAACTCTAATTCCGATCTACTGTAATTACCTGAAACGCGTTTTAAAAAGATTTGGTCAGCAGGAAATACTGGTGAGTTCATTTATTTTTATAAAATGACCCTTAGTTATAAATTACAGCATAAGAGCGATTACAATGGCTTCTATTTTATTTTTATCTGGCGCCGTGTCACATTGCGTGACGATGGTCATACCACTATTGGGTCCTGTCACCCAAGTAGTGACGATCATTGTTAGGTCAATGAACCTAACCAGTGAGAAATTAGTAATGTGCACAATACCCCACTAGCCAGTGATTCAAGATATCCACGACTTACTCCCTGTAGTTATAACTTTTGAAAATAATTTAAGGTATTGTAAAACAGTTGATAAAAAGAAAATGACTCACATTGTAGATTTATACGGGCAGAGCTTAGCGTACTGATTAGCCTTGAACCCTAATTAAATAATAATGCACAGGAACTAGGTCAGTAACTAATACAGCATTTACGATAACTCACGAGATTAAACCCTCACAACGAATGACAAAGTGCGATACTTAAACATCCATCGAATTCACGAAGAATGACAAAGCATAACCCTAATGTGGGCAGCACTTAAACATCCATCGGATAGTTTCAATCTATCGGACATTGAATCGTAGCAACGATCGAGTTAATACCCGGTATCTTAGCAGCACCCCGTTATGCTAATTTGTGATTTTGAGCAGTAGAAATACGTTTTTGAGTTTTGATTTCGACACCGAATGAAAGCTCCTGAGCTAGGCTATTTATAGGTGAAATTCAGGCCTGTCGCGGCCCGCGTGAATTCCCGGCCAACCTTTACGCGGCCCGCGTGGGAGTGTGGATCAGATCGGAGGTTGCTGAGTCACCGGTGGTCGCGACACGTGTGATGACACGTGGCCTTCATGCATATCCGGAGACCTACAAGCTGTCGCGGCCCGCGTGACCTTCTGCCTATTCTTTACGCGGCCCGCTAGATGACCAAATATCTAATTTTCTTGATTCTTGATATGGATTGGGGTTTCAGGGGTCCGGGTTTTTACGTACGGATCAATTTGGGACATTTTTTAATATAATTATATCACAAAGAAAAAGGGAATAAAATAGTGAGAAAAGAGAATGGACCCACTTTGTAACTTTAGGGTTCAACTAGAAAGCCTCCTGGTATAAATCTTGGGTATAACTTCTGAGCTATTTTAAAAATATATATATATATATATTTATATATCTTTGTACTCGTGTTAAGTATAGTACCCCTAATTCAACCTTATCCCTATGTCACGAGACAGAACCCCAACGAACTTAGTCAGGCAGAGCCTTGACATATGTTATGGGCTCAGATCAATCGGAAAGGGTAGCGGTGATCGGGAGTTAAAACACTTAAAACGGGACAAGGCTTTTATTATATGTGAAATATTAAATAAGAAAAGGAATATATATATTTTAGGCGAGATGGAGAGGGAAAGTAATATATGAACAAAATTTCTTGACTGCTATGTACTCTATATATATAGCTAGTTAGATAACTTAGTTGTTAAGCTGCATTTATTTTCAATTTGATAGAAAGGATACACGTATCATTTATTTAATTCAATTGAAATACAGTAGAAACTCTATAAAATAATACACTTGGGACCACCAAAATTTATTAATTAAAAGAGTTATTAATTAATAGATAAATTAATAATTATTAATTTATATATTAATTAATATTTTATTAATTTATAGTAGAATACATAGTTTACAAACACCTTTCAAGCTTCCACTTAATTATTGTATACAATGCATGTATATCAAATGAACGGCCCAATTTGAAAGAAACCTTCAATCTCCCACCTTATTATGCTTCTTGTGTTCAATTGCGAACTGCTTTCGTCATTGTAAACTTCGATCAACAGATAACATGACTTTTTAGAACTCAGATGAAGGTGGTGAAAGCACTCAAGAACTCCAGAATTTGATCAAAGAGTTGGGTTATCGCAATGCAATGGATGTCGAAGATGTTTTGACTCACCCAGAAGAAAATGTAGTTGCACAGTTGTTGACTAATGAAGAAATTATTGAAAGCGTTATTGGAATTAATAAAGATGATATCGATGAAGAAGATGATGAAAGTTCTACAATGGAGCCCCCTTCGCGAAACGAAGCTATTAAAGCGGCAATCACATTGAACAATTTCTTGTTGAGCTATGAGAAAACAACACCATAAGTTCTTACCATGCTAAGGAAAATTAGAGACGAGATTCAAGGGGAAATTGATTTCAACAAAAAACAAAAGACAATTGAGTCATTTTTCAAGAAACCTTCATAAATCATTCATGTAATATGCTATATATAAGGAATTATTAATTTATATTTTATATGGGGTCTAAAGAAATTATAAAAAATATTATCTTAGAGTGTTTATTAAATAATCGAGTATTAATTTATCGAGTTTCTACTGTATGGCCACGTAAACATTGATAAGATTCAATGTAAATTTTTGATATTATTTATTATATATTGATTTTATTATTTTATTTCATACGAAATTCTTAAGTTTTGATTTCTATTATTATTATTTTATTAATTTATATATTATAATTAGTTTAACTGCTTCACTTATTTGGCGCTTATAACTACTAAAATACGACGTTTTATAAAATAATGAATATGTCATTAGAACAAGAATATTTTTGTCTACATTTTGAACCAAGTTTCATTAAAAATGGAGTAGGTTCAAAATAAAATATATTTTTATAATTTAATTATTATACGGTTCCTAGGCCCGTCTAAGAACTTCATATTTCTAATAGTCAACTTACCCGAAATCTACATGTCTTATAGTATAAGTTTTTATAGAATTTTATTTTAATAAAAAGGTCACCCATATACAAGCCAATTAATTAGTATAATATTTCAACCAACTATATATAAAATAGTTTTTAAAACTATTTGGGTCGAATAATTATATTAAAATAAACTAGTTACTAGTTACTAGTTACTAGTGGTTAATAAATTTAAACAACCCTATAATTCTTATATGATAAAAAAAATGGGAATGTTACAAGATTCTAGAAAAAGAAAAAGATTGAGGACGCTTACACTGTCAGATACTTTGGAAGAGCATGAAGAATGATAAAGATTGAAGACTCGACTTTTTTGAAGATTTGTGCTGAAGACTCGTCGACATCCAACGGGGAGTCTGTTGGTGCATATATCTGTCGACTTGGTCTTGTATCGAGTCTTGTATTAGATTAGAAAGATCAGGGCACGAAATACGAGAATTGTGTGAGTGTGACCATTTCGCACGAAATGGGATAAGACCATTTCGCACGAAATGGATATAGTTTATTTCGCACGAAATGGGTTTTGCCCATTTCGTACGAAATCAGTTGCCTATATATAGTGTGCCTGTTCATTGCATTGGGAATGATTCTCATTCCGGTGCCGAAGTGCTGCCGAAGTGTCTACTCGCTGTAAACTCTGTTTTATCAATAAACAAGACAATTAGAGTGAATATCAAGCTGTAATCAAATCTGTATCATTGAATTCCGCCTTTAATATGGATTGAACTCTTCTGATAGACTCGTTCGGTTCGATTCTTGATCCTACAATAAGCTACAAGACCAATCCTCTCCAGGATTTTGAATGGTCCAATGTATCGCGGATTCAACTTCCCACGCTTCCCAAAGCGTGCTACACCCTTCCAGGGTGAAACCTTTAACAAAACCATATCTCCTACCTCAAACTCCAGAGGTTTCCTTCTTCGGTCCGCGTAACTCTTTTGTCGATCACGAGCCGCCCTTATGCGCTCTCGGATCTGTGTAATCTTATCAGTCGTCTCTTGAACCAATTCAGGACCAACAAGCTGTCTATCACCCACGTCTGCCCAGCATAATGGTGATCGCCACTTGCGTCCATAGAGAGCCTCAAATGGTGCAGCTTGGATACTCGCATGGTAGCTGTTGTTATACGAGAATTCTACCAAGGGTAAGTGAGTGTCCCAACTGCCACCCAAATCCATCACGCAAGCTCGTAACATATCTTCCAAAGTTTGAATCGTTCGCTCGCTCTGGCCATCTGTCTGCGGATGAAATGCAGTACTCAAATTCAACTGAGAACCAAAGGCTTCTTGGAAGGATTGCCAAATCCTTGACACGAACCTTCCGTCTCTATCAGATTGATCGAGAGAGGCACTCCATGCCGTGCAACTATCTCTCTCAGGTATAGCTTAGCAAGCTTGCTAGTGTTATCTTTCTCCTTGATAGGCAAAAAGTATGCAGATTTGGTCAGACGGTCCACCATTATCCAAATCATATCGTGACCTCTGGGTGTCCTTGGCAACTTCATTATAAAGTCCATTGAAATCTGCTCCCATTTGCACATGGGTATTTCGGGTTGTTGCAGAAGACCTGAAGGCTTCTGATATTCGGCCTTTACCTTGGCACAAGTCAAACATTTGCCAACATACGTTGCAACATCGCCTTTTAATCTCGGCCACCAATAGAAATCCTTTAAATCTTGGTACATCTTATCCGATCCTGGGTGGATCGAGTACCGTGACTTGTGAGCTTCATCGAGAATAACGTCTCTCAAACCACCAAAGAGAGGAACCCAAATTCGTTTCGTGAAGCACAACGTTCCTTCATCATTGGGTACTAACTGCTTCTCCATCCCACGGAGGTATTCATTCTCAAGATTCTCTTCCTTAAGAGCTTCTCTCTACGCGGCACGAATGCGCAATGAGAGATCCGTTTGAATAATCATTTCCAAAGCTCGAACCCTTATAGGCTTGATTCTTTCCTTCCGACTCAAGGCGTCTGCGACTACATTCGCCTTCCCTGGGTGATACTTGATTTCACAATCATAATCATTTAACAACTCAACCCAGCGGCGTTGTCTCATATTCAGCTCTTTTTGATCAAAAATGTGCTACAGGCTCTTGTGATCAGTAAAGATTGTGCACCGCGTGCCATACAATTAATGTCGCCAGATCTTTAATGCAAACACCACCGCGCCTAACTCCAAGTCAAGCGTAGTGCATTTCTTCTCATGGATCTTCAACTGGCGTGAAGCATAGGCTATAACCTTCTGTCGCTACATCAGCACGCAGCCTAAACCTTGACGCGAGGCGTCGCAATATACCACGTAGTCGTCAGTGCCTTCGGGTAGGGATAAGATCAGTGCATCGCAAAGCTTGTTTTTCAACAACTGAAATGCTTCTTCTTACTTGTCTCCCCATTCGTACTTCTTGTCTTTCTGAGTAAGGGAGGTCAAAGGTCGAGCGATTTTCGAGAAATCCTCAATGAATCTGCGGTAATAACCAGCCAAACCTAGGAACTGACGGATCTCGGTTGGCGTCTTCGGGGTCTCCCAATTCTTGATCGCTTCAATCTTTGTAGGATCCACATGGATTCCATCTTCGTTAACCACGTGACCAAGGAACTGAACCTCGCGCAACGAGAACTCGCACTTCGAGAACTTCGCGTACAATTTCTCTTCCTTGAGCAGCTCTAAGATAGCTCTTAGATGTTGCTCATGTTCTTCCTTCGTCTTTGAGTAGATTAAAATATCATCAATGAACACAATCACAAACTTGTCGAGGTACGGCTTACAAACTCTATTCATCAAATCCATGAATACTGCTGGCACGTTTGTCAGACCAAAAGGCATTACTAGGAATGCGTAATGCCCATATCGAGTCCTAAAGGCCCTCTTTGGAATACTCTCCTCTTGAATTCTCAACTGGTGATAACCTGATCGAAGATCGATCTTGGAGTAACAACTCGAACCTTGTAGTTGATCGAACAGGTCATCAATCCTTGGCAAAGGATATCTATTCTTGATAGTCAACTTGTTAAGCTCGCGGTAGTCGATACACATGCGGAAACTACCATCTTTCTTCTTGACAAACAGCACTAGAGCTCCCCAAGGCGAGAAGCTTGGTCTGATAAATCCCTTGTCTAAAAGTTCCTGAAGTTATGTCGACAGTTCTTGCATTTCTGAAGGCGCAAGTCGATAAGGTGCCTTAGCTACATGCGCAGCACCTGGAACTAAGTCAATGTGAAACTCGACTTGTCGCTGCGGCGGCAATCCTGGCAAGCCTTCGGGAAAGACTTCAGGATATTCCTTCACGACTGGAATGTCTTCTTGCTTTGGCTCAGCGGCTTCTTTATCCACAATATGTGCCAAGAAGGCGACACATCCTTTCTGCAAACACTTTCGAGCCTTCAAAAAACTGATGATCCTTAGGGGTGTATCGTGCTTCTCTCCATGTACCACGATTATTATTTCTCCATTCGCCATCGGAATGCGAATGACCTTCTCGTGACATACAATCTCTGCTCGGTTGCTTGACAACCAATCCATCCCCACTACTACGTCGAAGCTTCCCAACTCGACTGGCAGCAGATCAAGTGTAAACTCGTGCTCTCCCAGTTCTATCACGCAACCTCTGATTACTTCATTTGCTTCTACTAGCTTTACATTAGCTAGTTCTATTGAATACGGAATGTCAAGCTTAATGGCTACCAACCCAAGTATATTCTTAAATTCTAGCGATACAAAACTATAATCGGCACCGGTATCAAATAGTACAGATGCAAAGCGTTGGTTCATAGGGAACATACAAGTGACCACATTTGGATCTTGGCGAGCTTCCCTCGCACCGATGTTGAAAACCCTTCCACAAACTTGATTGAGCTTTGGGCGCTCTCTCTTGAAGTGTCCCACGTCTCCACAGTTAAAGCACCCTGGTCCTCGACCATTTCCATTCCCATTACCCTGATTATTATTCGCTCCACGGTTTCCATTTCCAGCTTGATTCCCAAAGTTACCACGATTTCCATTACCGCCATTTCCTCCTTGCGAGCGGTTTCCATTACCATTTCCATAACCTCTCTGACCACCACGACCAGCACCAGTACCAGTACCAGCCCAGCATGTCTCCTTCGAATGGCCAACCTTCCCACAAGACTCACATTTCCTAAATCTGCACTGGCCGGAATGATGGTACTGGCATACATCACATTTGGGCAGAGCGCCCATGTAACCTTTCCCTTTGTTTTCAACCCCAGTCTTGGCTTCAGCTGGTGGGTACGCCTCTTTCTTCTTGTTGACACTGCTGGTGCCCTTCTTGAAGGTTGAGAACTTCCTCTTGTTCTCACTTGATGACTCAACATGTGTCTCTTTCTTCTTCTGGTCAGAGATCGAAAACTTGTTTAACCTGATAGCTTCTTCAGTCAGTGACACGCTCAGATCAATAGCCTCAGTAATTGTTGCAGGCTTTGATGTGGTTGCCATACTCATAATCTTAGGTGCCAACCCCCAAATAAACCGCTCGATGCGTTTGAATTCCGGACTAACCATGTATGGTACCACGCGAGATAGATCGTGAAATCTCTGCACTTACTCCGCAATTTTGGGGCCATCCATCTTGAGGTTCCAAAACTCTGTTTCCAATTTTTCAATTTCGGCCCTGGAGCAATACTTTTTGTGCATGAGCTCCTTCATTTCGATCCAAGTCAAAGCGTATGTTGCTGCTTCCCCCAGAGTTTGGACTTGGAGATTCCACCATGAAAGCCCTCCGTCTAAGAACAATCCGGAGATGTAGCTTACTTGGTGTTCCAGAGCACATTTACTCATTCTTATCACCGAATCGGTCTTCTCCGTCCATCTAACAAAGGCCACAGCAACCCCGGTGCCATCGAAATTCAGCGGTTTACAGTCTAAGAACTGCTTATAGGTACAGCATGTACAAGTAACGTCATTCACAGAAAGCATTAGCACATGGAATATCCAAATGTAACGTAATGTGTCTCAAGCGACTTAAACATTACCATGAGGTGGGTTGTTCCTCGAGGTACCCCGGCTAGTTTCGGCACGTGAGGCCTCGTAATCTTCTATCGCTTGTGAAATCCGTTCTTGTAACTCGGCCTCAGTAGTGAGCAATCGAGTTTCCCTTCATGGAGGCATCTTCTATAAGAAGATTGTATAGGTCAGGTCTTATGCATATAAGTATGTAGTACGTGTATGTAATAACATTCATCAACGCAAGTAAACACATAACATCCCATGTCACAACACAAGCAACTAATTGAACAATGTATGTAATGAGAATGTTGCGATTGAGCTTTCATATATCAATGACCACAATTACAGTTTTACAAGTTCACCAAATGTACCATATCACAACCAAAAAGGACTATCGGGCCACATCACCCTTGGCCAAACTATCCATCAAACTACAACAATCAAAAGTTAAAAGAAATATGGTCTTCAAAAAGCTGTGCAATCTGGGCTCAATAGCTGCACTCTCACCAAAAGTATGCTACCTGCATAAAACCAAAAACAGCTACACTGATGGTGGAGGAGGAGGAGGTGGAGGAACGAAAAGCAACCTGCGCAAATGCGCTAAATCCTCCTCCAGAGCATGAACGATACGCAAAAGGTAACTAACTTGCTGCTCCATAGTAAGAAAACGGAAGGCAAAATCTGGGTATGGCAGGAGAGGAGCGGGTGGAGTCGCGAACGGTGACTGACAAGCACAAAGCAGAGGACGTGGGATCCTCTCTAACTCCATGACTCTCCGACACAACATCTCCTGCTGGAGCTGTAATGACAAAAGCAAATCATCCCTCGTATAACCAATGTGGAAGGGATGGTATGGATCAGAAACAGGCATCGTGTTGGGCGGAAACCAGATAAGTGGCTCGCCCGATGGTGTAGTAGCAAAAGGAGCGGTATGTTGAAAATTGTGGCACAGAGGGAAAAGCTGCTGACATAGGAGGAATATGACCGGGCTGCTGACTCGATGGACCTTCCCCTGGACGGGGAGGAGGGATATCCTGATGGAACGTGACTGGCAGATCTGTGCGATGAATGTCAGACACATGTGGGTGAAACGGGGCAATATCAATGGGTGCATGTACAGGTGCAGGTGGGGGAGTGACAGGTCAAACAAAAGGAGGAAAGTCATCGCCATCCTCTATCCACCCATTGTGGGTGAACGCATATCTGGGGTCAATCTAGGCTGCAAAAGGAGCATGATCAACGGTTGCAGGTACAGGGTCAGGCAAAGGTGGTGCAACAACTGGAACATCGGCAGGTGCAAGGTCATGCTCAGGTAAAGGATCGTGAGCAGGTATGGGCTCAGGTACAATCATAGGCTCAGGGTCAACTGGAGCAAGCTAAAGATCAGCGGGTACATCAAAGAGCTGATCGTCAGGAATGACAGGTGCCTCAAAAGGCTGATCATCGGGGATAAACTCAATCTCATGCTCAGGGTCAAAGTCGTGTGGAAAGACCGAATCAAACTCGTCATCAATCTTAAAATCATGATCAACACCATGTGGAATATCGGGTGCAACAGACATAGCTATGTCAGAATTAGTATCGGTGGGATATCAATGTAATCCAGTGCGTGTAAAGTAGTAGATGACACAGACTCGAATGAATCAGGACTAGAATGGTCAGAAGAAATCTCCACAGCAGGAATCTCAATAAGCGGAACAGCAATGACATCATCGACTGGGGCTCCATCATCCTGGGCACCCTCAGGGGGACCCCCAATAGAAAGATCGATGTCATCGACAGACATGGCATCAACAAGCAGATCCTCAAGAGGAAATGCAGCAAGAGGAAAAGGAGCAGGGATCAGAACAAGAAGTAGATCCTCGCCAGGAAGACCATTAGCTAGCGGTATATCATCTCCAAAATATGGTAAAGCAAACGGCTGGAAGTCATCATCGTCGTCGCTCGTAGTGTCAGATGTAAAAACCTCATCCTCTGGGATGATCTCATCATCTGAGACTATGGCTATAGGGTCTACTGTATCTGATACTGCGCTATCAGAAGAGGACATGGTGTCTGTAACAAAACAATCACAACATATGCACATATATCAACAATCATCAAATAAGCATGTAAGTAGTAATAATGTAAGCATGTATGCATCCTAGTCTTCCCAAGACTATCCCGCCCAACCTCTTAGACTGAACTACTTAGTCTCTCAGACTAAACCTCCCAGTTTCTCAAACTGAACTACCCAGCCTCTCAGGCTAAACCTCCCAGTCTCTCAGACTGCCCCAACTAGTCTCTCAGACTACCCAGTCTCTCAGACTGAACTACCCAGTTAGTCTCTCAGACCAACTCCCTAGTCTCTCAGACTGAATAACCCAGCTAGTCTCTCAGACAAACTCCCTAGTCTCTCAGACTGCACTACCCAGCTAGTCTCTCAGACTAACTCCCCAGTCTCACAGACTGAAATATAAATGAATTCTTTGAAATATGTTTTGTGTCTTTTATTTGTAAAAATGTTTGTTTCATGGATCTGGACGCTTTGTTTATGCAATGAAAAGTTGTGAAAACATTCTCGTGAGAGCCCTAATGATCGTAGTCTAGACTCGAGAAAGAATCCTAGTTCGCTACGATCGAAGCTCTGATGCCAAGCTGTCACACCTTGACTCTTGCGGAAGTGTGGTTATTGGTGTGACTTCTTAATACCATAGATTCAATCATAACATTGCTATATGAAAAAACCAAAAGATATTCATCCATAAAAGTTAAGTTTGAAAGTACCACAACATACTTGTTTGAAAAGTTGACACCAAACGTAAGTTACAAACCACAACATGTTCAAATGAGTTCATCAAGACTCGACAAAAGATCTTAAATAAAACCGGGTTTAGAAACATGTATCCTGTCCAGGAACAGGTTACATCTTCTAAACTCTATGACCACGGATGACATCTTTTATTTATACGCAGCTTGAAACACATGTATACACCTGCCATATCCACTTAGTTCCCTGAAATACATGTAGTTTAAAAATATCAACAAAAGTTGAGCGAGTTCATGGGTATGTGTATGAATAAACCTTTAAAGTATGTATGTATGAATGAATGTCCCTGGTAAGGAAAAAGAGATCACCAATGGGTTACAAAGCCAATGGTATGTGTGAAAATGGTGCTGGAAAACTCAAACCTAGAAAATTTGTACCGGGCCTCCGGCTGGAAGACATAGTCACCCTATGGGCCACCCTGGTCCCCATGGGTGTGGGCTCGCTACACCCAAATAGATCTATCACTCATGTCCCTCGGTCCTACGACGAGGATTAATGGCCTTAAGTGTTATACCCACCTTTCACATGATCTAGCAGTAACCCTCCTTAAGCTAATCATACCATGTATAAAATGTTTGTAATAACTTTAACATGTATTTCACCCCCGAAGTATCAAACTGAAAACAGTAAAAAGAAAAGGGGGACATGAACTCACAGTAATGCGTCTTCAGTACTGGCAACTCAATCTCCTTAGCAATCACGACTACCTACAGTGTACTAACGTCTATTAGACGAACGGGCCGTGCCTTGGCTTAGAGTTTAACGTTTTTGAGTTGCGTTTCTTATATTCCCAGTGTTATTCCAAGTTATAATTACTCATTAAAATAATAATCATTTTAACTTTAAATTATATTTAGTTTTGGAATAATTGTTTAAGCAATATTTCTGTATTAATACTTCTCAAGTATTTAACTTCGTATTTCCTTCCCAAGGATGGGGGTATCTCATACATGTATATTTGTACTATTGTGTTTGTAGTTTCCAAATTAATATATTTTCAAGTCCCACTTTAGAAAATATATATAATAACTTATTTTGTCTCAAAAATAATGTATTGTCAAGAAAATATATATTTTTCCCAAAAATCATATATCTTCTAAATATTCCAAGAAAATATATTTTAACTTCCCAAAAATAATATTTTCCCTTTTGTCGAAAATACAATATTACTTTTGTAATATTTACAAAAATCATATTTTCATTTCTTGTATCTAAAACATTATTTAGCAAAAGTATATTTGTAACGTTATTTTCCGGAATAATTTGTAAGTTACGTTCTATCGTTCGTTCTATCGTTCGGTTCCACAATATTATGTGTGTAACTTATATATTTATTCCTTGGTATTCTTGGTATTGTTTTGGATAGTAAATTTTATGGTATCTGTTAAGTTATATTATTTTACCCTAAAATAACATAACTATTTCACCAAGTATACAAATAGTCACACAAGTGTCTTTAATGTAAATATATATTATAAATACATATTTATCCATTTTTATTTTTAAAACCAACCTCCAATACTTGTATTTTGTAACAAAATCTATGGCAAAGTTTATATTGAAAACCATAGTTAAAAGACACTTGTTAATATTTGTTTAGAAAATATTTTCTAAGTGTTTATATTTTTAGAAAATTTTGCCATAGTTTCCCTTGAAAATGGAGGTGTCCATGCTATTAAAGCATATCATTTTCTTTTCAAAAATCATCATAAACAATCAACAATCAATCCCTAAAAAACTTTCACTTACCAAGTGCAAAAAAAAAAAAAAAAACTATACAATTTACATAACAACATGAACTTGATCTTTCACAAAAACTCATAGTAACTTGGTAAAGTGTTTAGTGGTTTTAGTTACCCTTTAAAGTGTGTTTACTTCATTAAAAATCCCATTCTTGGAAGATTTGGGTGTTTACAACTTGTAAACACATTTTACAAAAACGCTTCTTTATGAAATCTTCTTGTTTCTCTAGTGTTTCTACACTTGTTTTATCACCAAAAATAGTATAAGTTTAAGTAGGACCAAGGTCTTCTAAAAATCAGGTTTTGAACTTGGTTCTTTTGGAAAACCACTCATAAATCTTAGATTCATAAGATTACTAGCTTACTTTGTTTATTATTTTTCAAGAAATCATCTTATCATTCAAGTTCATGCTTATATATGAGGATGATCTTCTTGTGTTATCACATAATCATCCTCTTACTTGCTAGATTATGTGTTTAATCACAATCTAGCAAGCTCCTTATGATGATCAACATCATAATCTCAAGTAAATAACAAGCAAGCATCATTCATACACTAAACAACATAGTTTCATCACTATTTCATCATATATCAAACTTATGTTAGAGTTTTACGAGTATGTCTTTTAATGTTCTTGTGATTAACAACATGCTACATCTTTTAACCAACTAAAATAGAAGTAGCAAAGGGTTACAAAGGTCTTACTACTAGCTCTATGGCTAGGGATGAACTCTGGAAGATGAAGGTGACAAAGATGGTGGATAAAAGCATGTAAGAAAGGTCCTTGATGATCCACAAGCTTCAAGCTTCGTTAGACACCTTCTTACACCCTTGGATGGTCTTGGAATGGTTGGATGGTGGATGAAAAATGGTGGTGGTGGTGGCACTATGCTCGGCCGAGAGCAAGAAGGAGAGAGGGAGAGAAAAGAGTTGTGGTGAATGATAAGAAGGATGATCTGGTGGTTCCTTCTTATAATTTCCAACAAATGTTTATCCAATGGTTCATATGTTTCAATTAGTACAAGCATAATCTTCTTGCTAAATCAATTAGAAATCACTTAAGATCTAGTAGGATTATGTAGCATCCACCAATTAGGCCATGTGGCCGATTTCTAGTGTGAGGGGGAGGGGGTCTAAGTGTAAACTTGGATCATAGTTAGGTTAATTAGTTGGAAGTTAAGTGTATTAGTTTAGGTGTTATGCATAAGGCATGTTATATAGTGGTTAAGGTGTTCGGGGATCATAACTAGCCAAGAAATAATAAAACAATGCTTCTAGCAATATTTTGGTGTTTCGGGTAATGTCCGGTTGTTCGGTTAGATACCGGTTCGTTAAAGTGTCAAGCTATTCCGTTTAATGATCTTTATGTTACTTTTTGTGACACTTTTAATTCCCGACACTTAGGAAAGCATTCAGGACCATTTAGTCATATTTTTACATGAAACTAGAATGTTGAAATGTTGATTTTTGCTGAAATGTGCAGAATTCTGCACTTTGGGTGAGTTTTAGGCACTTTCCGGCACTTAAACTATCACCTAGTGACGCAGTTTTATAGTCCTTACTTCCCTACACATCGTACTAGTGTAGTACCTTGTCTCTGGCCCATACTGGGTCTTAAAACCCTGTCTGTCTAGGTATTGAACATCGTCAGCATTTTCTGAGTTATCCGCTAGCTGTGCTTAGTGCATCGTTTATGTCACTAAGTGTTTGTATGTAGTAATGATGTTACAGTATGAAATGTGATGCACATGAAAGTATGATGCAGAAATCAGAAAGCAGTTTAAGTCATAAATTGTAATTCAGCACAGTCATTAAGCAATAATCAATATTAATTAATTGTACGGATACCTGTATTTATGAGGGTTGTCACATTTTCAGCTCCCCCCATCCCAATAGACGGGACATGGTGCTATGGAGATCCAATAGTGGCAAAGCTATGAGTTTGTAGGTCCCGATGCGGATCGTCGGATAACTACGAGATCTTGTTTAATTGTTTTGTATACCGTAACGAGTGCGGAATTCAAGTTACGATACAAACTGAGCGAGTGATAAACACAACACAAAGATTCAACGTTTAAACGGTTGTGTATTGATTCAACAGAGTTCATTATACAAGATAATACAAGAAATAAATACAATAAACTCTATGATATACACTCTGTTTTCTCTCTGGTCTATTCAGACTAACTCTTTTGTCTTCTGTTTGCTGAATATATATATGCACAGCAGGTCCGACGAAGAACCATTGCCTACAAAGAAGGTTCTTCATCGTAGCAGTCCACGAAGTACCAGCATGAAGAAAGATGTTATTCGTCACACATGCTTCATGGGTTCTTCGTCAATCATGTTAAGATTACTTTGTTTCGTCATATAATATATTCACATGACATCATCATGGTGATGTGGCGTTGGAAAATTTCGTGGCTCTTCGTGCTACGCGTGTCGAACTCTGGGGCGCACGACGGAGGAATGTTGCGACATCGGTCTCGAGTCGAACCGAACCGAGTCGCGTCCACATAAAGTGTATCAACAAACTCCCCCTGGACGATGCTCGTGATGGTTCGATCTTCACATTATCGGATATTTAAAAGGTCTTCACGTGTTACAAATAGGGAGTGTATCAACAAACTCCCCTTTGAATTATGCTCATGAATCTTTTGATCTTCAACACTTCAGATACTTTCGGTGTTGATGAGTGGTTGGCTGCAACTTGATCATCTTGATCCATTGATTGCATCCAAGTCTGTCTTCATTTTGCGGCTTGCCATCTGACACTTTCTCTTCGCTTTTAGCTAGTTCGAATGCAACAACTGCACAAGCAACAGAGCTAAACACGTAATGAGAACAACCGCTTGGAATATAGACAAATTAAACAAACGACACATTTGAAAGTTTAAAAATTTATCAATTTTAATCCTTTTACTTTCAAAATATGTCAACTTCGAACGTTTATGAAGGTGCAATTGTTTTCCGGCTTACAATCAGGATTTTGGGTAGGACAGACTCGAGTTCCAACATCGGTCAATCAAAAATAAATTAGAAGCAAAATCTTTTGGCTTTTATAAAATTTATATTAAAACACACCTAAAATCGTTTTCGTATTTTTCGTTTTTCAATAGTAAAGACGGAAAGCAATAAATAAATATATACAGAGATGCAGAAATGGAGAAATGGAGAAATGTAAATAAATATTTACAGACATTCTTTTTGCGAGTTTCGAGGGTAAGAGAATCATATCAGTGTACGGTCACGCCAAAACGCTCTTGTTGTTCAATTAGTTAACATTTAGATAAGCATCCTATAACGATTATCAGTATTGCTGTCCACATAAGCTCAACTTATCAGATGTACTCGCGGTTAGCGGATACAATAAAGGTATGATTTATACTTACAGACCGGTGTTCATCCACTCACGACACATTCCAGTATCAAGGTATGCATGAGAGTTCATCTTACCGGTGAGTATACCGCTTATCATCTGTTTGACCATATAAAAAGATGTGAGTAGCCCACTTATTTTGATTGAAAACAAGCCCTATGTGATACAATCACTTATTGATGAGGAACTTGATTTTCAGATGCATGAGGGCACAGGAGCAAGTCCGTGAACAGGTTAGTACTAACGTACAGATAAAGAGACGAACTTAACTCGTGCAAGAAAGCTGTGATATATTATTACTTATTTTGTTTGGACATGTGATTGTTGATCACTTATTGAGGTCGTATGCAATATGTACACATATGTATAGTATAATGGAAGATCTAGACTTCGTCTCCGTTATTTTTCGGTTTGATACAACCATGATACCCAGATGATAAGACAGCATTAAAGACCGTATATCTCAGAACCTCGGCAATCTCTCAAATGAAATTTCGGTACCAAGACCATATACCAATGAATGGTTCCCACCCGGTCTTCAGTCGATTTAGGTTTATATCACCCTGCACACTTTAAAATGATTATGAGCCTACCGATATATCAAATATAGAACTACTTATCGTTTTTCATTTTAGGTTCAAAGAGGGTTTGACAGACCACTGATGTACTATCATTTTCTCTTTTTCTCGCCAGGCAACTCATTTTTTTTTCTATTGTTTTTAACCTTTTGGCATTTTTTAATTTTTCAAATATTGGATTTACTCCCCCTAAAATGTAAAAAACTACGATAAATTTAAAAAAATCAAATTGATATTTACAAAAAAAACGATTTTCCGATGTCGGTTAACTCATGTTTTACCTAAACGTCGTTTACCAAAATAAAATAATTTAATCAGAAATGATTTATCGAATTTAGGAAAAATGAGTTGGCACGTCGGTAATCGGTACGGACCATGACGACATTGACGAGTTTCATATTGAAACAATCACGTGTGAGGTGATATTCGAGATCAACGTGTCTGGTCAAAGAGTGTTATACGAGATGTTAATAATTCATAAAGCAGCTTAAATATCGACAAGTATAGGAGAGATTAGAAATTCAAAACCATATCCTGCAACTGATTCTTGCATTGCCAGGAATTTGAGTGCTCTCCCAAGCTGTATATCCGCCCGGTGTGGATTTCAAGGTCGATTTATCAGCTACTTCAATTAAACGAGAAATCTCTTCACAGCAACAAGATCATAAACCTCTGGGTCCGGCTGGTCTTCCACATTGCTCCAGCGAAGGTCTTTGTCTTTCTCCTTCAGAAGTAATGTGCGGTTGTTCAATCCACACCAGGGCATTCTCACACCCGGTTGGTTTGTTCAACAAACACGTTTTCTTCAATCACACCGTGAAGGAATGTACACTGCACGTTCATCTTGTTGATTTTGAACTTCAGATGTGCTGCAGGTGCGTACATTTTGGTTGAATCTATCCTAGGGACCCGATCAAAGCCTTTAACAATCAAACTTTGGAATGATTTTCATTTTGTCGAAGCTTTCATTTTCTTTCATCAGACATTCTTTCACCATCATATTCTTCTTTTCTTTTTCTCTCTCCATCAAAGGTAACAATTCCTAGATGTAACAATGTTTTGGAGCCTTAAGTAGCTGATCTTGTGCATGGACGCTCCACTATCAACAATCCTAGGACTATCAATAGCTCGTCCTGGAACATCCTGCACACTCATTCAGAGATTAATTGGAGAGGGGGACCCAAGCCTTCAAAGACTTGGGTCGTCCGTCATCATCGAGGATTGTGACATCCATTACCCGATGATTCTGAATTGATGGAGCTCCCCCTGAAACAATTACCGTTTTTGGTTTCCAATTTTTTTCTGTTTTTCATTTTTAACATCTAATTTAACAGACTGTGTTTGGACAACCTCCGGTTTTAAAGCCTTTTCAACTTCTTTTCTTTGTTTCCTTTTCTGTTTCACTTGTCGTTGTTTAACAAGACGAGGGTCCTGTTTTGGTGAAACAGATCTTTTATGGTAACTGTTACCATGGGGGGCTTCAACCTTTGCCTTTCCCTTGGTGAGATATGGACAGTTCTTGATAAGGTGTCCAAACTCACAGCATTCAAAGCATGATCTCCGCTCAACAAACCTCGGAGTATCATAACTGTAAGAGCTTGATGATGAACTTCGTGATCTTGAGGTACTCGGTCCTACATCACAACCGTTTGTGTGTTGTGTGTAGTTGTTTTGACTGTTTGTTTTCAAACATTTACTTTGTTTAACAAAATCCGTGTTGGATTTGTCTTCGAAAGTTTCAATTTTATCAGTCCCTCTTGATTTCACGGAGTTCACCTTCTGAACCTTTTTCTTGTAACAAGCTCCCTTTGTTTCCACCCTCGGTTGTGAAACCTTAGGATTTTGAGCTCGTTGTTCCTTTTGTTTACCTTTAAAAGCGATAGGGTGTCAGCTTTTGAAATAGGATCACACTGAGTTACAGAAACTCTCGGGATCACTTTTCCCAAAAACTTATTGGTAGTATCTTCAAACACTTTACCAATCAAAGATTGATTGACGTTTTTGATTGGAAAATCTTTGTTTGAATATATTTTACTATCACGGACTAAAGTGTACAACACGTTATCACTTTTAACAGTAGACATTGTTTCCTTGATGGGATCTATCTCTTGTTTAACAATTGAGTGCACAGCAGGAGTAGGAGGATCACACAGAATATGATTCTCAATATGCACTTCTACTCCTTTCCTATCATCAAGAGATTTATCCTCATTATTCACATCTGATTCATCATCTGACGAATCATAGTCCTCAACAGTTGGAACACTTTGTTCCGTAGATGTTGAATTTTCTGTTCTTTCAAATGAGCCCTCCGAGGAACTGTTCGATTTGAACCCTAATCCTGTAGTGACCTCCTCATAATCAAGAGCTATATTGGTTGATTTGCCATTTTCTGCATGGTATCAGAGCTATATTGCTCTTGATGGTTGCCTTCTGCTTGGTGGTTCTATTCGATTCTAGGATTTTTTAAGGTTTCTGGACTTAGAAACCAAAGTTTAGAGTTGATCAATGATTCTTGGGTATTGTGCTTGGTTTAGGAGGTGAAACCTTAATCTAGGGTTTGTGGTTTATCTGAAGACTTGCATTTGGATCTTGAGGTCGTTGTCAAGATTTATATTGGTCTCTTTGACCCTTGAAGGTTTTGGGGAAAATTAACTAAATCTTGTTGTTGATCTGCTTTGGAGTTATACGCTTCTCTGTGAGATTGTTCTTAACCATTTCTCTTTTAATTTATGTTGTTTTTCATTGTTGTATTTAGGCATATCTTGTTGTCAGGCTAGTTAGACTGATGTTGTGTCTAGGCATATCTTGTTGATTATTTATTATTATTATTATTTGTGTCTTTTGCTGATATTGTTTGTTGTCTATTATTGGTAGTATCATTAGGGTTTGTCTTTTGTGTTAAGAATTGTCAAGGCACCATGGAGTGATGAACCTCCAATCCGGCGACTAACCAGGGCCGGCTCTGGGCCCGGCAAACCCGTGCCGACGCCCGAGGCCCAAAATTTCAAAGGCCCGAAAAGTCTTTATAAGTTTGTATATAAATTATATATTTAGTATATTTATCCGTTTATTATGCAAAAAAGTCTTGGTGGTATAGTGGCAAAAACCATCTCAAAATAATGTAAGGTCTCAAGTTCGAGTCTTTGTTTCGTCACTAAGTTTTTATTTTTGTAATTCATTTACCCTTAACCATAATTTTGGGCCCAATTCTTTTCGTCGCCCGAGGCCTAAATTTTTTGAAGAGTTTTCGGGTATGGCTCTGCCACTAACACAGTTTCGCCTTATGTGATTAGTCTTATGTGTTCTTCTAATTATTTATCTACTTATTATTGTTTATGATTGTCTGTTGTGGTTAAGATGAGTGATATTGCAGGGTCTTCTCAGACCCTTATTAGCAAACTTGACATTGGAGATCCATTATATTTACACCCGAATGACTCAAGTAGTCTTACCATTGTTAGCGTAAAGTTAAAAGGAAGAAAAAACTATTTTGTATGGCCTAGTGCTATGAAACTTCCCCTTTCATTTTCACCCAATAGAAGATTTTGTATACTCTGATTTTGGATAGCGACAAATGTCATTGACTAGCGGTAATCATTGCAAATTGCGAAGGCATGAGTGATTGTACCCAAGATGTTGCAGAATTATTTTGTGGTGTAATACTGCTTGCATTTTAATTGGATCCCAACTCCAAAGATTTGTACTTATTTTGAAGTATAATAAAGAAAAATTAAAAAAATGAAAATTTTCTAAGGGCTGCTACAGTAGTTGAAGTTACTGTTCAAAATGTTGCTATCCGACGAAGGTGGTTTCTGGTGCGAAAGTAAATGCTTCCAAGGTTACTTTTTAGGGCGAAGGTGGTAGCCACGAAGGTTACTTTTAAGGGCGAAGGTGGTGGCCACGAAGGTTACTTTTAAGGGCGAATGTTGTAGTCACGAAGGTGATTTCACGAAGGAGGACTTTCGTGGATAAAATCACTTCCGTTGAGACACACTGACGAATGTCACTTTTGTAGGGAACGACGGTGCACTTTTGTTCAGATGTTGTTATTCGAAGGTTAGCTGAAAAAGACAGAAATTCGACCACAAAAGGTTTAATTTCTGTTCCACCACAGCTTTGCAGGTGAACCAATCGAATTTCAGAGGGATTTGTACTATTCCGGTGACAAATTCCAGCCAAACTTCTTGCCGGAAACAATGGAGTTCAAACTTAACAAAATCCATATTTTTATTTTCTCCATTGATTTTAACAATTTTCTAACCTAGATTATCATCAAACAACATCATTTTATTCGGTTTTTATCCATACTATCATTCAAGAAGAAGATGGGTTTTAAGTTCTTGTCCAAGAAATCTTCAAAAATCACTCAAAAATCTCACAAAACACACCAAGCAATTTAGTGATCAAATTAGTTTTGTGAGGTAGTGTGCTAACAACGTGTATTGAAAATATTCTGATTTAGTTGTTTGCAAAAATGGTTTTCAGGATATAGCTCAGGATACTAAGCTATATAAACAATCAAACAATGAGCTGAAATGTAAAGGTTGACACGAGATATACCAGGAAAGCCCTTGATCAATCTAGATCGCCGGCATAAAACCTCGGGAGCTGACAATCGCAGCTGCCTTGTTCTTCTTATTACTTCAAACTTCAGAATATAGTGCAGGATATTGTACGGATCAGCTAAGTGTTACAAAGAATTTCGAGTGTGAGTGTTTGTGAATACGATTGCGAGTAATTGCAGTCTGCAGAGAAAGTAAGAAAGTGGGTGAAATTGTTGTGTGTGTCTATCCATCCATACATTCCTTTTTATAGAAAAATAGAATCAACAAACTATAATATAAAACCGGGATGCTTCGAATATTCTCTCTTGAACGTTGGAGTCCCCCTCTTCCGACTTCAACGTTCTCTTCTCAACTGTTTAGTCCGAGTCTTCAGGAGAACAAGTCCACTTTAACGTTACAAGCTTGCCATCTTTATCTGCACGTGAACAATTAGTAACTACCAGGATACTACATCAGGATGTTACCAATATCCTGATCCGGTATCCTGGCCATAAACAAAAAGAAATAAGTCAGGATATAATTCAAGATATGGGTTCCGAAAACCACCCATAACAATTGTCCCCAAAATATATCTATTGGAATTCCAAATTCAAACGGATATATTTTAGAACTTATCGCTTAGATCGAGGTAATTAAGATGATTAGACGCTTGAAGTGACCCGCTACAACTTCCCATGCTCATTTTACTCATTACCCCTATTTCCAGCCTATATCCTCTCAGATTTTCTGCTTATTGATCATCACATTCCGAGCAATTTTCAGGTATTTTTGTTCCTCTTTCTTCTTTGTTTTCTTTGCAAGATCTCTTCATTTTCCATGGAGAGTCGAACCAGATCTCAAACAACCGATTCTACTCCCACTTTTACCAAACAAAATCTTCTCAAAGAACCCAAGAAAGAAGTATGTTCTTTTGACAATGCCGATATCGCTGCCCTGAAAGCCTCCGGTGCCTTTCCTGCCCAAGCGATTATAAGTCCATTCAACCGGGAGGTCCGATCGGACGTGTATTCTGACGAATGGGTGTGCTTCTTAGCTTATCCTTTCTCCATAGGGCTCTGATATCCTTTTCCGGCCTTTATCTCTTGTTTCTTTGAACTCATCGGTCTCAGTTATGCCCAAACTATGCCTATGGTTTGGCGAGTTTTAGTCACAATGGACAAGATAAAGTGTCATCATATGCCTGACTTTTGCATTGAGGATCTTCCAATTGCATATCGTTTAAGGTCCCATGGTTCCAGCCGGTTCCTTTTTTCTTCAACCTCCAGGGATCCCCTCATCCTTAAAGCGACTAAAAACGAGGATAGATGGAGGCGAAAATTCTTTTTTTTTTTTAAAGAGACTCCATTGACAAGGGTCTTGAACTTCCCAGGAAATGGCTGACCTCCGGTAGGATTTAGGGTTTTAGGAATATCCCCAAACATATCCTGAAACTATATCTTAAACTGATATCTTGACTTTTTATGCAGCAAATTTCAAAGAATTGGCCCCTCCAAGCGGTGAATCTGAACAAAGAATCAAAGAGATCTTCCGGCTCCCGGAGAGTGAAAGAACCTTCTCCCTGTTATTAACAAGCTCAAGCCAAAAATCAAGTTCTGAAAAGTCTTGTAAGCATAGTATTATAAGTTATTCTTACATATTATACTGATTATATTCTAACAGTATATAAGGACTTAGTATTTCTTCCCTTTGTGCAGCACCAGCTAAAAGCCTTGAAGTCTTTGATCTTGAGGAACTGGATAGTTATTCTGGTCCTGTGCAAATCAAAAAAGAAGCAAATCCCAAGCCAGCTGTCACCGCGTCAAAACCCACTAGTGTCACAACCCCCGACCCCACCCTGGGAGCGGGAATCGCGAACCAGTCAGATGGTATCATTGTTTATTAATTTGGCAATGGAAATTTTTCATCAGGACCGTAGTTAGGAAATAGTTTATCAGAGTTAAAACACCACACTTTTATAAATAATAAATACATGGGAAAAACCCATGTTTTATTTATATTACATATATAGGGATAAACCCTAATTATTTAAAACAAAATCTTCTTTTTATTTAGATAACTTTTATAGCCACTTTTCTAAGCCTTCAGTGCTCTCCAGCTGGCTTCTATTTGGTTTTCACATTTTGTTACCTGAAACGCGTTTAAAACAATTTTGTCAGTGGGAAATACTGGTGAGTGAATCCAAGTTTAATCAAAATAGGTTTTATCATTTCACAGTATTGAGAGCGGTCACATTGTTTCTGTCTACACAATTACTCATTCAGTACTTGCCACTCGACCGAATCTGTGGCTATGGTCATATCACACATTGGCTAACCCATTGTCCACTTGTGAAGATTATCAAGTAATGTATACAAAACCCCATAATACCGGCAGTAATTGAAGCATTACAAAGACTCAATCACTGCAAATCACATTGTAAAATATTTAAGGCTTTGTAAAAACAGTTTACCAAAAGGAGATTACTCACATAGTTACTTTAGGTATTTCCTTTGTGACTTCCTGGTTATAATCTATTAATTTAAACAATGCACACGCATTAGTATAACAACCCAATTTACATTAGTTATACCCTCCCCGAGACAGAAACTCCAACGACTACGTCGGGCAGAGCCACGACAGTCGTTACGGAGCACTAGATCAATCGGGCAGCGTATCTGATACGTAACCAGGGTTAAAATACTTACAACGAGGCAGAGCTTCGCTTTTTAGGGGGTATAATACCTAAGAGTTATTTCTACTATTCAGAGAATTTGAGAGAGATTTAGAAAATGAATGAATTCAAATGAACATCGAACTTCTCAATTTACAGGGCTGATCAGGGACATCCTCGCGCCCCGTGAAAGAAACAGGAGAGGCCTTCGCGGCCCGCGAGGCGATAGGGTAGGCCTTAGCCTCGGTTAGTCACTGGTATAGGCTTGCCGGGTGTTACGCCACGTGGCGGGCTGTGATGCGGCCTGGTGTCAAGGGGTCGCGGCCGGCGACAGACTCTCTTGTCCGTGTCGCGCCCCGTGAGCAACAATAGAATTTTGTTATATTTGATTTTTAATAAAATAAAGGTATTTTAGGGCCGTTTTCATATACGGGGTGTATTTAGGAGCGTTTAGGGGTGTTTTAGGAAGGTTGTTATTTAATAAAAAAATATATAATGCACTCGTGTTAAGTATAGTAACCCATTTTAACTTTATCCCTACGTCATGAGACAGAACCCCAACGGTCTTAGGCAGAGCCTTGACATGCGTTACGGGGCCCTAAATCAATCGGACAGGGTATCAGTGATCAGGGGTTAAAACACTTAAAACGGCGTAGGGCTTTATAGCTTTATTGGGTATAAGAAATAATAGAATATAGTGAGAGAGTGCAGGAGGTATGACAAAGACATGAGCAGTTTAGAATGGATCATCCATTCTCTATTTATACTACATTGAAAGTTTGCTTGTAGGCTACGAAAAAGATTCCTTTTAATCCTATAATATTCCACGTACTCCCACCAACAAAAATTCATTTATTTTCATATGTCCATCTATACCCATGTATGAGTACGTAAACGTTGAATTGGATTCAATATTTAATTTAGGTATTATTTATTATTTTATTTATTATATATTATATTTAATTCTGCTGCTTCACTTATTTGGCGCTTATACTTCTTTAATATGACGTTTTATAAAATAATGAATATGTCATTAGAACGAGAATAATCTTATCTACATTTTGAACCAAGTTTCATTAAAAAAAGCAGTAAGGTTAATTATAACGTATTTTTATTTTTATAATTATTAAACGGTCCCTACGTTCGCCAAAATACCTTATATTTCTATCGGTCAACTTACCCATGATTTATTCGTTTACTAACTTTATTTTAAAATAAAATTTTGGGAATGTTACAACCAGCTCCAAGACTACCACCGTTCCCAAGCCTTCCACTGCAACCAAGCCACGTGGCTCCAGTTCCCGCAAAAGAAAGGAACCTGATTCCCCTGCTGCCTCTGATGTCCTTCTATACGAGGATCATGGATTTTTGGAATCCAGCAAGTTTATGTCCGGCTTCCTCAATCAGGTAAGTATCCTTATCTTATATCCTGCACATATATGTTGACTATACATTTTAAGTATATACGTTGATACATGTTCATCTGATTGTAGGGTCTCGAACGGTTAGTGCACTTGTACGAGGACTCATGTGGACTGAACAAGATGTTGGAAGCCAAACTGAAGGAGGCTCAGATCACCATTGCAGATCAAGCAGCAATTGCCACCACCAAATCACAGCACTACGAGAATAAATACTAGGCTGTGACCTAGGAAGCCCAAATGGTGATCAACAAGGCCAACCAGTATGCTCAACTCAAACTAGATGATGCTCAACTTCAACATGAGCAGGATATGAACTCCTACAGGGAGGGCCTCAAAGGATCCATCGTGATATCTCTCCTCCAAGCTAGGCTGAAGATGGCCTATGAAGCCAGAGCCTTGGGCTTTGAATGCCCTTCATGGAATGATAACGCTTAGGAGGCAAGGTTGAAGGATCTTGGGGGCAATCCTGTGGAGTTTCCTGTAAAGCCTCTGGTCGAGGAGCCTTCCCAAGCGGCTGAAAAGGCGGTTGATGCTGGTGGTGATGCTGGGAAGAATGCTGACGGTGATGCTGGTGCGGGTGCTGATGAACCTGTGGTTGAAGAGGGTGCTGCCCCTTGAAAGCAGCAAAGTGGGTAATGATGGATATTCATGCCTAGGCCGGAGCCCACTTTTTAAATTTGATGGTTGTGGTTGATGAACTATTTACCTTTCCTGTCTTTTGAAAGGTCAGACATCAAGTTATGATACTATTTAGGGAATTTCATTAACATAATATATACCCCATCTTACCCGGTCTCGCCGGAGAGGTCCCCCCATCTTACCCGGTGTAAGGACCTTCAAAAATGTCCCTAACCGACCCATAAGTGAAAACCCGAACCCCTGAAACCCTAACGTGCATAAAAAAACTAAGAAATCAAGATTTTTGGGTTTCAGGCGGGCCACGTAAGGCATAAGAGAAGCTTACGCGGCCGCGTCAACATTAAGTTTGACTGGATAAGCGTCCAGATCCATGTGTCGCACACGTGGCATGCCTACCAGTGACACGAATTCCCTAATCTACGACTAGACTTCCACGCGGGCCGCGTAAGGGTCATGCCAAGTTTCACGCAGGCCGCGTGAGACTCAAATTTCACCTATAAATAGGATGCGTCATGAGCAGTTCACTGGTGTCGAAACCAAAACTCAAAAACGAATTCTCACTGCTCAAAATCAAAAATTAACATAGCGAGGCGCTGCTACGATACCGGGTATTAACTCGATCGCTGCTACGATTCAATGTCCGATCGATTGAAACTATCCGATGAATGTTTAAGTGCTGCTCAAAATAGGGTTATACTTTGTTATTCGTTGTGAATTCGATGAATGTTTAAGTATTGCACTTTGTCATTCGTCGTGAGGGTTTTAATCTTGTGAGTTATCGTAAATGCTGTATTAGTTACTGACCTAGTTCGTGTGGATTATTGTTTAAACTAGGTTATCAGGCTTATCAGTAGGCTAAACTCTGCCCGTTAAACTTGCAATGTGAGTCATTCTCTTTTTATCAATAATGTTTTACAATACTCCAATCATTTTCAAAAGTTATAATTACAGGGATTAAGTCGTGGTTATCTTTAATCACTGGCTAGTGGGGTATTGTGCACATTACTAATTTCTCACGGTTAGGCTAATAAATCCTAACAGTGATAATCGTCACTACTTGGGGAAAGACCCAATAGTGGCATGACCATCGTCACCAGGAGGTGACACGGCGCCAGATAAAAATAATATAGAAGCCATTATAATCGCTCTTATGCTGTAATGTATAACTATGCGTCGTTTCATCTAAATGAATGATTCACTAGTATTTCCCCACTGACAAAATATTTTAAAACATGTTTCAGGTAACTACTGTGAACCAAGGAACAGTGCTACGGAGCACTAATAAAGCTTGAAGTAGTGGCTCAGTTAAACAAATAAACATGTTTTGTAAAACAGGGAATTCCCTAGTAAAATTCCTCTATTGTAAATCACGGGGTTTATCTCGAGTTATGAAATAAAATAATCGGGCATTTCAAGTTTTAAAGATCCTGCTAAAATCTTCCGCTGTCAACTCAAATTAATAAAAACCACGGGTTTCTGTCCCGCGGCTCCTGGACCGGGTCAAACCGGGACGAGGGGCCATGACAGAAAAGGTGGTATCAGAGCCACTGATTTAAGTCAATTAAGTATTTAGAAATACTTAATTTTACTGATTGCCATTCTGTGATTATGTCTTCATTTGAATATTTGTTTAGAGTATGGGTAAGCAAAGACTTTGAGACATCTATCATCAATTAGATAATTCACCAAAAGATAAGGGAACATCATCCTCAAGATACTCAGCAAATACTGAGGAAGGGATATTTGTTCGCAAGGCACAATTTGAGAAACCACTTACCACTAAGAAAAGAGGGTGGATTATTAGAAAAAGTCAAGAGAAAATAAAGAAATCACAGCCAAAAGAAGTGATAATTCCTAAGGAGACTCAGGAAATAGGCATTAACCCACCATGGGAAGACGAATTAGATGAAAAATGGGCAGACCTCTATATGTTAGCCACTATAGTAGTAAATGCTAACGTTTAAATACCATAATCCAGTACTAGCACCCATATCACCTACAAGCCAGAAACTTTACAGAAACTTTTGCCCATTAGATAAATATTTTAGTAAGAAAAATAATAAATTACGGATGCACAATCCCTAGTATATTTTGAATTTCAGTTGTCCTTTGTATTAGATAAATCGCCCGATATGCAATAAAACTTGAATAATTATATTAAATAGTCTTCTGTGAAAATTTTTACTATAAATTCTTAACTTAGCATTTTGTGTGCATTTTGCATATATGCTAAACAGCATGAATGAGTTATCTGAAGCTCTTCAGAATCTCAATCTCTATCCTGTGAAAGTAGAAGTTTCCAAAGACTTTACTGGTTATATAGCCGATGTTGAGGAACCTATGGAATTCCAATCTCCACCTCTGGAGAAACCAAAGCCTAAGAATAGAAGAATATTTGAAGGATGGAGGCGTGTGCGCAGAAGGAAACAAGGAACTAGGAACATTCCCAAAATAGAGAATCCTATGGATAAAGGAAAAGGGATCGAGATGGGGGAAGGTTCTAGGCAAACAGAAATAGAAATAGGAGAAAGTTCTAGACAAGCCAAGGAATTGCCACTGCAGGAGGAATTGGATCGCGTACTGGCAAGCTGTGATATTCTCAGGCCTATCAATAATAACCTCTTTCCTTATCCTGCCGAAACCCAACTTCCAATAAACTTGGAACCAGCCATCCCAGACCCTCTCATCCACACTCAACCTCTAGGAGAAATGGACGAGTGGTGGACCAACGACTGGCAGTTTCAAAACCTCCTCAATAACCCTTATACCTTTTTCCCTAAGTTCGACCCAGAACCTATACCAAACCCACCAATGAGCAATGAAAACTTAGCTGAACTCCGCCACTTTGGCGAGGAACTGGTGGATGCAGGGAATAGGATCCGGGAGGTGTGAGAACAGATCTCCTGGAAATACGACGAGAGAGAACGTCGTTTCTGAGATGTCAGCAGAAGGAATGATGTGAGAAAGTAGCTGTGGTTGTATAATAATAATAATAGTAGTAAAAATATAACTTTGTAAAATAACCAAAAAAATAAAACTTTTGTAAGATAACAGTGTGTACGGATGCATAATATAATAGATAAAAATGGAAGTCGAGAAATCGACAATTTTGACTATACGTGTGTTGTGAAATTTGTGTGATTGTTTGCATATAGCTATTATTTATTTTATGCTAATAATATATATATATATATATATATATATATATATATATTAATTACCAGATGAAACACGCTAATAATGAACCAGTTAACGAAGTGAACCAATCTGAGCAAAACCAGGAAGATCAATTTATGACTAGGCAAGATATCGAGAATATCGTTGCTCAAGGAATAGCCAATGCTATTCCAGCAATCCTTGCTACTGCTCGAAACCCAGTTGAACCTCAACATATTATTCATAGCAAACGTACTCATGAAGATCATTTCAGTAATAGTGTAAACGGAGGCAGCAACCATACTAATCACGACAACGATGGGATGCAAGCCCCACTCCCTAAGAAAATGAAAGCTGCAACGCCTGGTTGCACTTATAAGGAGTTTCTTTCCTGTAAACCAGCAGAATTTGCAGGCAACGAAGGGGCAACTGCTGCCCTGCGTTGGTTAGAGAAAACCGAGGCAGTAATCAAAATAAGTAAATGTGCTGAAGAAGACAAGGTTATGTATGCGTCGCATCTTTTCAAGGAAGGGGCGTTAGAATGGTGGAATACAGTACTCCAAGCTAAGGGAAGCAATGTAGCCTATGCCATGGGCTGGGAAGAATTTAAGCAACTGATGGAAAGAAAATTCTGTCCTGAATATGAGAAGGAGCAAATGGCAAATAAATTCCAGAACCACCGGATGGTGGATGTTGATTGTCGAGGATACACTTCGACCTTCTTTCTGTCCTGAATATGAGAAGGAGCAAATGGCAAATAAATTCCAGAACCACCGGATGGTGGATGTTGATTGTCGAGGATACACTTCGACCTTCTTCAAATATGCTAGAGTTGTACCTACCCTGGCTTCGCTAGAGCTGGTGCTTATTCCCCGCTATATTTGGGGATTGATTGGCGAAATCCGTAATATCGTTAAAGCTGTGAGACCTCACACTATTGACGATGCGGTAGAATTAGCTAACACCCTAACTGACAAGCTGGTACGCACAAGAAAAGAAAACCGGAAAAAGGAAGTAGCCCAAAAGATCACCCAAGGATTCCGTGTGGATAACCGTAGTAATTTCAGGAAAAAGGGAACTGGGCAATCTTCCACCGTTCCATTTTGCAATACCTGCAAAAGAAAGCATTTTGGAAGATGCAAGGGATATTGCAAGTTTTGCAAAATTCCAGGACATCAAGAAGATGATTGCAGGAAGAAGAAATCAACGATCTGCTACAACTGTGGAGAAGCTGGACATTTCAGGCCAGACTGCCCGAAATTGGTCAAACCAGCCGATAACCAAACCAAACCTGCAGAAGGAACTACCAAGAAAAACGTAAGAGCCTTCCAGTTGACTACTCAGGAAGCAGAGCTAATCCCTGATGTGATAGCTGGTACGTTCCTAGTTCACGACGTTTATGCAAAAGTATTATTTAACTCTGGTGCAAACCAAAGTTTTATAAATACTTCATTCTGTCAAGCTCTTAATTTACCCTTAACCAACCTTAGGCAGATTTTTACAGTCGAAACAGCAGATGGAAATTCTTTTAACATAGATAAGGTTTTGCAAGAAGGAAAGATAGAACTCTTAGGCCATAAATTTTCTGCAAACCTGTTACCTATGAATTTAGTTGGATTCGATGTGGTGTTAGGAATGGATTGGTTAGTAGCCAACCATGCTCGAATTCTTTGTGATAAAAATGCTATAGAAATTCACACACCCACAGGAGAATTAGTTGTGATTACAGGAGATAAACCACGAAAGCCACTAAAATTCATTTCAGTAATGAAGTTGGCCAATTATTCAAGAAAACAAGAAGTCGGGTACATGATTTCAGTAATCATTCACACGAAAGGAAAAGAACTTAAGGAAATTCCGGTAGTAGCAGAATACCCAGATATATTCCCAGAAGAACTCCCAGGATTACCACCCAATAGGGAAGTAGAATTTAGGATTCATCTAATTCCTGGAACTACACCGATAGCCAAGGCACCTTATCGGTTAGCACCCACAGAAATGCTAGAACTGAAAAAGCAATTAGATGAATTACTAAGTAAATGATTCATACAACCGAGTTCATCCCTGTGGGGAGCTCCAGTGTTATTTGTAAAGAAGAAAGATGGTTCAATGAGAATGTGTATCGATTATAATGAATTGAATAAGGTTACAATTAAGAATCGATACCCATTACCTAGGATTGATTATCTTTTCGATCAACTTCAAGAAGCTAGATACTTTTCTAAGATCGACTTACGCTCCAGATACCATCAGTTGAAGGTACAAGAAGAAGACATACCTAAAACTGCTTTCAGAATGAGGTATGGTCATTACGAGTTTACAGTCATGCCCTTCGGACTAACAAATGCACCTGCAGCATTCATGGACATGATGAATAGAATCTGTAAACTGTATTTGGATAAATTTGTAATTGTCTTCATCGACGTTATACTTATTTATTCCAAAAGCCAAGATGAACATTGTAAGCACCTGCATGCACTCTTAACTTTGTTAAGAAAAGAAAAGCTTTACGCCAAATTCTCGAAGTGTGAATTTTGGCTACAGGAGGTGCAATTTTTAGGACATATGGTGAATCATGAAGGTATTCACGTAGATCCTCTAAAATAGAAGCAATCACCAAATGGAAAGTTCCACAATTAGCTATGGAAATTAGAAGCTTTTTAGGATTAGCTGGATACTATAGGCGCTTTATTAAAGATTTTTCTAAAATAGCGGTGCCATTAACTAAACTAACCTGTAAAGCAATTAAGTTTATGGGGACCTAGACAAGAAGAGGCTTTTAAGATTTTAAAGAAAAAGTTAACAAATGCTCCAATTCTAGCCTTACCAGAAGGAACGAAAGACTTTGAAGTTTACTGTGATGCTTCTAAGCTAGGATTAGGATGTGTGCTAATGCAACGCAAGAAGGAAATTGAAAAAGCACGAGGAAAACTATACGACTCATGACTTAGAATTAGGAGCTATAATTTTTGCCCTTAAGATTTGGAGACACTATTTGTATGGAAGTAAGTTTACTGTCTATACAGATCATAAGAGTTTAAGATATATATTTGGGCAAAAAGAATTAAATATGAGGCAAAGGAGATGGATGGAAATCCTAAGTGACTACGACTGTGATATTCAATATCACGAAGGAAAGGCAAACGTAGTTGCAGATGCCTTAAGTCGTAAGTATCATGAGAAACAACGACGAGTTCGTGCTCTCAAATTAAATCTACAGTTAGATTTAATGGAACAATTGAAAAATATTCAAGAAACAACAATCAAGGATGAAGCTGAAGGAATGAAAGGACGAATAAAGGAATTAGAACAAGGAAGTGATGGAATTTGGAGATTCCATAAGAAAAGAATTTGGGTACCTAAGCAAGGAGAATTAAGAGATAAAATATTAGAAGAAGCTCATAAATCTAGGTATACCATACATCCTGGTAATAATAAGATGTATCAAGATTTAAGAAATAATTTCTGGTGGATAGGAATGAAAAAGGACATAGCTAGATATGTTTCTAAGTGTCTTACTTATTCACAAGTTAAGGCAGAACACCAGAAACCTTCGGGTCTACTTCAACAGTTAGAAATGCCTGTATGGAAATGATAACAATGGACTTTGTTACTAAGTTACCCAAAACCAGAAAAAGGTAATGATGCGATTTGGGTAATTGTGGATCGATTAACCAAATCAGCTCATTTTCTACCCATGAAAGAAACCTTTAGTATGGAAAGGTTAGCCAAGTTTTCTGGTATATGCTTTGAAATAGCATAATTACGCATAAATAAAAAAAATTAATTAAAACACCTAAAAACCCAATTTTGTTGTTTTGATCGCGTAATGTCCCATACCGTGCTAATGTCCCATACCGTGCGTATCTCATACAATTTAACATTTTTATTAAACAAGACATATAATTTAGCACCAATAATACGACAAGCTAGTTTTTATAAAATTACTAAAAATAATATTAAACACCATAAGTATTGTATAAACCTTCAAATATTAAACTCATTTAATAGATAAATACCCAATATATATATATATATATATATATATAGAAACGGGTTTAGAAGAAAACGGCAAAAAGTGTGAGAACAGTGAGAATGCTCCTGGTCCAACACGTGGCGTGGGGCATGATCAGGGTCCAAGGGGTTTTTTTGTCTTTTTAGTATTCTTCTCCTTTCACAATTTTCGCGTTTGACATGCTGCTTTATTTTTTGCGTGCAATATAATTTTGGCGTTATCTAGAATTATTAATTATTTGTTGTTTTACTGTTTTTCTTAGATTTCTTCTCATTGAATTAATTCTTTTTGTGTCACATAGTTAATTTTTTGGCGTTATGGCTTTTTCCATGTTATTTTTTGGCGTTTTGTATATTTTTGTTAATAATTGATTAACATAGATTAATATTTTATAAAATTACAATAACACGAAATCAAAATAAACTAATAGTCTTTCGTAGGTGGGATTACATCAGAGATGTACCCATCGCTTTGTCCATTACTTTCTTCATATTCTTTATCATCAAATTTCATATTTGCGTATAACGCCATTAACTCGTCTCTTCTTTGCTGCAGCCTATTCTTGAATATCACTGCATTCTTGGATTTTGGATCGTTTGAAGGGGCGAAATCACAGAGTTGTTCAATGATAGATACCAACCCTGTCTTCAACATTTCTTCCATTGGCCTTGAATATTGCACACCATTTTTATAAGTCACTTCAAGTATTCCTTTTTTCTCATGCAATAACCAACTGCTAAGTTTTGGTATAGGAGTATCATCAATATCATCATCATCTTCATCATCTTCTGCCGGAAATTTTCTCTTCAGTCTTTTTATTACAGTTCTGGTTCTTTCACAATCATTGTCTATTAGAACCCCAAGGGCCAGGATATCCTTCTGAACATTTTCGTTCCTTCTTAGCATGACTTTGATTCTCCTTACCTTTACCCTTCTCCTATCAGAGAAATTTATGATGAATCATTTCTCTTTTCCTTTCAAACCTCCATGCAATAACCTTAGCCATATTTAAAGTTTTTGGCGTTTTGGACAATATGTGGCGTTTAAGTCAATTTTTTTGGCGTGTTTGAGTTTGTGTTCTCATGGTCTTCTTTTATATCGACTTTTTTTCCAGCGCATGACAGGTAATTATGGCGTTTTGAAAAAGATAAATAAATTTAATTCCTCAAGAATTTTTCTTTTAATATAATAAATGTTAGTAACTATGTTTTCCGTCGTTTCATTTTACTGTTTTTTGTAGTTTACCGTGTTTTGTTTTCAGACTGAACTGTTTTTATGGTGTAACACGTCAAATCTTGACGGCTGTAATTATAGCGTTTTGTTTTCCAATGGCGGTTAGATAACGATTGAACTTCTTTTGTTTTATATTCTTTGCACATTGTTTCACGTTTTTTTATAATAGTAGTTGTTCAAAGTAATTTTATTATAGTCTGGTAGTTTTTTGGGGGCGTTTTTATGGCATGATGGCATTTTACACGCATTTGCTCATTTTGGCGTTTTATTATATTTTTTATTATAGTATTAATATTCTTTTGTTGTTTATTAACTGAAATTACAAAACAAACAACAGATAAAGAAAATTAAAAAAAAAAATTAGAAGAAATTTATGATTTAAATCTTCAGTGTCATCAGTCTCTTTTTTCTTTTGAAACTACAAGAACAGTGACAAATAAATGGCGTTTTGGGTTTGGCGTTGTTTATTTTCTTTGTTCATGTGTTGAAATGTCTTTGTGGATGTTGGAGACATAGATCGACCCCGTGTGGGTGGATGCTATCTGTCCGTCGTCTTCATTATAATCATCGAGGCCAAAGTATCATTTACACTGGTATTGGTCTCTTCTTATCATCCAAACCTTCTTCAAGAACAAAGATAACAGTATGACATAGGGGTGTCATCAGTCCCTCTTTTTTCAAATTTGTCAATCTCATGCAGCAAAATCTTACTACACTCACGTAACAAATCATTCAGCGAACCTTCATGCAGAACATTACTGAGTATCAAAGAAAAGATGTTTGCCATCGTTGTATTTTTTGGCGTTTTACATTGAGTTGTATTTTTTTTAGCAACCACTGTGTGTTTTTGTGTGTTTTTTTGCTGTGATAAACGGAAGGTGGTTTTGGCGCGTAGTTTAGGCGGGATATTATTTTTATAACAAAAAATGTAATTAACATTTATCCGGATGTAAGCTTTGGCGTTATATATTATGGCGTTTCATATTTTGTGGCGTTTTTGTAGCGAGAGAGCTTAAATAAAAACACAGAAAAAAGTACGCAGTGATAAAATTGGCGTTTTGTAATTATTTGGCGTTTTATTTTTCAATGGCGTTTTATGTGATAAATGGTGTTTTACCTTTTTTACCCTTAATGAAGCGCGTCCACGTAATAAAATTGATGTTATTTACCAAAATGCCACCGCGCTAATCTAGTCCATAGATTGTTTTGATGGAACGATCAATAAGCGTTCTCACCGTTCTCACACTTTCTACCGTTTTCTCTAAATCCTGACCCTATATATATATATATATATGTATATGTATATGTATATATATATGTATATGTATATATATGTATATATATATATGTATATATATATGAGGTAGGATGTGATTACTCATCTAATATTAGTATATGATATATATATATATATATATATATTAAATATACTAATATTAGATGAGTAATCACATCCTACCTCATACATATATATATATATATGTTACTTATACTAATATTAGATGAATAATCACATCCTACCTCATGTGGTGGCCATGTACAAGCTCCACTACACACGTATATCATACGTTCATCATTACCTACTTAGCCTATGATAAATGTGATTACTACGTATAAAATGTATCAATTACACAAGTTTTAACTTCATAAAAATGGAAATTATCAAAATCAAAGTACACATAATAGGCAAGTATACCTATTATATACGCATTATATTAGGGCAAGAACCAGGTATCGATCTTAAAAACATAGTGGCTCCTAATAATCTATTGTCTGTCAGTACCTAACCAATGTAAAAGGGATGGTTTGTAAGGAAATTAATGAGAAACTAAAGAACCACTAGAAAAGTCTTAAAGGAGTCCCATGGAGAAAACAACCATCTAGGTGTCGAATCTTCTTGACTGGAATGACAACTCAAAGTAGGGATGAGCGTAGTACCGGTATCGTACCGAACTGGTACGGTACCGGTACCGAAAATACCATACCAAAATTTGTCAAAACTGGGTACCGGTACAGGTACGAGACCGGTACGGTACCAGTAAGGTAAAATTCGGTATTTTACCAGTATCGTACCAAACCGGTACCGATACCGATAATGCCAAAAATTGGGTACCGGTACCAAAAAATTCGGTAACGGAAATTCAGGACCGGTACGATATCGGTATCCATTACCAAATGCTCATCCCTACCTCAGAGTGACTTTATGCAACTGTGTGAAGTGCTAAAAATGGATTAGGGCTAGCTAAGGTTAATCCTACAAAGCTATAGAGTCAATGTTATACACACATACCAAAACCTAATCTTGTGAAGCAAGTTTATGTTATGATTCCTTATAACTTAGGGTTTCTATTATTGTCCTTGTAACAGTAGATTAACGAACCTAGCGAATTACTATCTATGTTACTCAATTTAAAGCAAGCCCTAACTTCTTTCCAGATCCTTTTATTCACACCCTTCCCGTTGGTAGCTCAAATCTTTTACCAATTAAGTTACCAAGTTGTCTATTATCAGTTAAGGTTTCAAGCCCTAGATTAATGAACGCTAATATAATCTAAAGATAGAATAAATCAAATCTAACTAGCATAAATTCATTGAAAGATCGATTCAACCACATAGCTCAATCACAAAATCAATACTAACATGCAATCATAACATCGTAAGTGCAGATGCAACGATGCTAAATGCCTTGGCATCTAGTTCAATTTTCTGAAAATCCTAGTCAGTATAGTTCTCAATTTTCTTAGGAACCATGACTTTTAGATCCTCAGCACTCGGCACCATTGGAACATGTGGTCTAAAGATAACCGACTTCCAACATCCGGTATTCTGTTGAGCTAAGATGTGACTCATCCTTCGCTCCCAGACGTTGTATTCAGATCTGACCAACATAGGTGGTTTGAAGAGTGAACCAATGTTATTAGTGTTATCCTATGATTATGACGTCATTCTGGTTGTTTTTCAGGCACTGAATAATCAACTTTGTACGTGATTATACCTTACTCTGTTTTACAACTAAAACCGAACAATCTAAAGTATCAACGAAATTGAGCTGAACTTTTACGTCAAAATGATTGTTAGATCAAATTTGACTGTCCGAGCTCTGATACCAATTGTTAGGATCTGAGTTTCTCTTGATTGTGTTTGTTTAATAAGAATGAAGATGAAACAGAGATATATTGCAGCGGAATTAAATGAAATAAACTTTCAACACACAATCAATGAGAGAATAAGTTTCAGCAAACATGTTTGACATGAAATCGAATGATTGTATTTATTACAATAATCAATTACAATGCATGCATGCACATAATCTCCCCCTCAACCTGAGCTCACTTGATTGTTCGTACAGAATGACTTGGTGATAAAGAGAGCTCATAGAATAGTACAGGGTATTGCTCTATTTATAGTACAGAACAAACCACTGAGCATCTTTGGCTGACGTCACCAAGAAAGTGACATCTAACCTCCTAACAACCTACAACCACTGATCAATACAAACACTGATACTAAACTACTTATTTACATAAAACAAATACAAAGCATAACTAAACCACTGATTCTCCATTCCACTGTTGTAGCTTCAGCAGTGCTTTAGGTCTTCAGCAGTACTTGAGTTGCATCAATAGATTGGGCATCAGTGCTTTATCTTCAATAGTCTTTAGGGATCAACAGTTGTTGTGAAGAGCAGTACTTAGAGGTCATCAGATGTTAGGGCCACTTTCAAAGGGAAAGATCTGATGCAAACTGCTGCTTATGATGAATCCACAGATCTGAACCAGTTTTGGCTTTATCAACTGTTCCTTTTAGGGTTCAATCCCAACAATCTCCCCATGGAACACATGATGCCAAAACTCTTTATTATTCTGGATCTTTATTGTCTCATCAATAATTCCCTGACTTGACCTTTGAATTGTAATTCAAAGTTCATGGAAGCTTCATCATTTTCATCCCTGCACAGTGTAAGCTCAAAGAGATCTTGTAAATCTTCTACACTCAGGCCAAGTGCATTTTCCTTTGATATATGCTTCACCTCACCACTGGATTTGAGCAGAGTCAATATGTGGGTCTTTTGATCAGACTTCCACTTTAGTATTTTTGAATCCAATGGGTTTCTTGGGAGAGTCTTTATTTTTGATAAGTCTGGTGAAGGAAGCCTGCTTATAACTCCTTTGATAGAATCTTGTTATTTTGCTGAGTCTTGATTTTCTGCAATCATTCTTTGAAGAGCTTCTTTCATAATGAGATCTTCATGAGCCTTGATTCTCCTTTTCATCCATTTGTTTTTTTCTCTTTCTTTGGTTTAAAGCAATGATAGAGGTATCAGAAGATGTGAACAAGGTCTTCAAAGAAAGGGCCTGCTGTTGTGGATCATTAGCTTTCTTGTCTTTGTATTCAGGCTTCTTTGGAAGGCTCGGATCTATCTCTCTCCTTTTTCTCAGCCTTTCATAAGTCTCATCAGTGTATTGCCTTGTGCATTTTGCTATGGCTTTGGCTGTACCAACCTTTGCTGCAACAAACTCTTGCTTCTTTCTTTAATACTCCAAGGTAAGATCAGCAATTGTCTTTTTGTATTTGCTCCAATTTGGTGCTGATCTTTTCATACCTGGATCATTCTTGATTCTTTCAATTCTATTTGCTTCATGTTTCAGAGCAATGAGTGGCCAGTCTCTGAACTGCTCAACCTTGGCAGGATAGAATTTTTCCCTCATGATCAAGGCAAGAAGTTCTTTTCTCATTTCCTGTTGCAGATCAGCTTCTGGTGGCAGGTTGGACATTTCTTTACTCAAATCTCTTGCATAGTCTTCTAGTTGTTTAACTTTGGTAAGCAAGAACTGCATATGATTTGAGATGACATTGTCACTTTCCCCTTTGCATTCAAGTCTAGCTCTCATTTCAGCTTGCCTGGCTTTGAGTTTTAGGTATTCATCCATGTTTACTGGATCTATAAAACCAACCAGAGAGGGGAATTTTCTTTTTGAAGGGCCATCCACTGTTTAGAACCGCTTCATTTCATTCTTTACTGCATGCAATTCTAGTGGATAACTGGCTGCTATCGATATCAAATCAGCAGGGTCATATCCTTCAAGTACTTTTGGATCTTTGAATGTGTTGGCTAAAGTTGGTGGAATGAATGGTTGAAGTTTGATGACATTGTAAGGTGTGGATGATAATGGAATTGGTTCTGGTATGTCATCATCATGCACCTGAAACTTTCTTTTTCTGGTTTACACCTTTTGAGGAGAAGGTGATTTTGTTTGAATTTTTGGAGCAGAGAGAATTATGGCTTGGGAAGGGTTATTTGAAGTGGTGGATGACTGACTAACAGTTGTTGAAACAACTGGTGTTTCAACCACTGTTGCACTACAATTGTTGATGTACCAACTATTGTCTTCTGCTTTATGGCAGGTGGTGGTTTTGTTTATGGGGTAGCAGTGGATTGAGTGTTGGTTGATGAAGTGGTGATGACAGTGGTTGGGATAACATTTGTTGAAACCACTGAAGTATCAACAACTGTTGATGCAACAGGTGTCTTAATATCTGTTAGTTTGGTGGTTTGATGTGAGAAACTTTTGGGGATTTGAGGAGTATGTTTGGTGGTTTTGGAAGGTGTGGTTTTGGGTTGGCTAACCTTTCTGGTTGGCTTTCTTCTTTTAGTGTTTGAAGTACCCTGCTCTTCCTTTTCCATCATAACTTTCTTCTCTTGTTCAAATCTTTTTGACCCTTTTATTTCCATAGACTCTTTCTTGTTTGCTTTTAGATCATCAAATTCATTTTGAGTCACATCAACCTTTTTAGAACCATCTGGCCTTGGAATTTCTACCACAAGTTTAGACATTGGATCTGGTGGTAGATATAGACCTTCTTTCCCTTTTTTACCTTTCTCCCCCTTTTTTCCATCATCAGGGTTTTCAACAAAGTTGATTGAAGGAGGAGCAGTGCCAGTGGTTTGGAGTAGATGAGCTTTAATGGCTTTGATATCTGCTTGAGTATCTTTGTACCTAGCTTCCATGACATTTCTGATCATTTGAAGTTGAACTTTATGCTGTTGATCCGGATATTGTCTTTCTTTGTGAAGCAAAGGTTGAAACAAGTGCCATAGCTCAGTGGAGGATGGAGCAAATGTTGCAGCAGTGGAAGTAGTCTTTTGAGATTGTTACAACTGCTGCAGCATATTTTTGATATCTGCAACAGATGTTTCAACTTTATCAACCCTCTCCGTCAATTCTTTATATTTTAAACCATCACCCAAATGAATGGGATCATCTGATTTCCCACCAACAGTGGTTGTATCAGTAGTTGACTTAGGAAAAGTTTCCCAAAAATCATCCACTGATACCCCTTTGTCTTGGTACTGTGGACTTCTTTCCTCAGCAGTGGTTACCATTCTAAACACACCAGTGGGTATTGGATACACACTAGTGGTCACTTTGGTTCCCAATGAAGAAATTTCCTTCAAGGGAGTCTGAGTGATGAAACAACTGGCCAGATGTAAATCAGTGGTTTCAACACCTGTAGTTGCTACTCCACTTGAACTACTGACATGAATTACTTGTAACTCCTGCAGTGTAGCCTCCTCAGCTGTTGGTGGGTTAGCAATGATAGAGGAACCAGACTCAGTCACTTGTGGATGTATATTCTCAGTGATAGGTGGTTGAGAAGAACTGATTTGTGTCTGATCCATATCAAGTGCATCCAACATAGGTATAATTAATGGTGGAAGTTGTGCAGTGAGTATGGGGGTTGAAAGAGAATTTGCCCCGGGAGCAGGGATGTGGAAGATGGAATCAAGTAAATCCAGAGCTTCATAATTTGGTGTCCCTGTGGATACAACTTGATCCTTTTGAGAGGATGCAGGAGGAGTTTGAGGCTCGGGTTGAGATCTTTCTACCAACTGCTGTGAGGAAGTAGCAGCAGTGGTTTCAGGTGACTTTTGTGTTATCACAGGTATTACCTCTAGGATCTTATCTTCTAGAGTAACCTTTTTAGAGGGTTTGGGGGGCTTTTTGAATTTTTCTTGATTGGCTTTTTGGTGTGGGTTTCACAGCAGGGGTTGTGCTGCTGTGATCACCAGGAGCAGTTGGCTCAACAGCAGGAGCCTGAGGAGCAGAGGTTGTCTCATCTAAATTCTGCTTAGGTTCCTATGTTTGTGCTTTCAAATCTTTTGACTCTGACATCCTTGTAAAGGTTTCAGAGGACAGACTATTTATTTGACATGCAGCACCTTGGATGAGCACTTGTGCACTATCCTCAGGTATTCTCTTTTGTAAATAATAACTCAAAAATCTAGGAAATAACAAAAATGCTTTCTTTTTGGCTTTTATATTGTTAACATTTTTAACTATGTCATTGAAAATTTTTCGAGAATAATTAAAGTCAGCTTTTGCCATGATAGCATATCCCAGATATTGAATGTCTAATGGGATTTCATTGAAAGCTGTAGTTTTATTTGAAACACACATGAGTAGGGTATGAAATAAAAATTTTATGGGAGGTAGGAAATTCCCTTTTTGCAAAGTTGCTTTATCCATTTGTCCCTCATACCCCCTTTCGGTCAGATCAGTCTGATACTCATGTTTAGGGAAAGAAGTACTACCTGTGTGGTCATCATCTCAAAAACCTCAGAGATTGTTTGTGGAGTGATGGATACAAGAATTTTGCCTACTTCATATGTAATACCCCAGAGCTTTTTGTCCTGAACTTGAATATTAGCATTTTTTCAGAATTCTCGTAGGGTTTCTTGATAAATTGGTGCGTTGCAAGTCAACAAAGTTTTGTACTTTGAAGAAGAAAGGGCGTCAATGATGGAGTGAAACTCTGAGTTTTGATCTGCTTTCTCAAGAGTACACAGATAATTATGAGGATTTTTTAGATTGAGAGTCATGGTGATTTGCAGGTAGTTGCGAGAGAAGAAGGTAAGTAATTTGAAAGAAGTTGATGGTAACTGCTTTTGAAAGGAATTTGAATTCGATTCGACAGTGAAAGCCCTGTTTGGGGTTTTGATCAGGGTTTTATAATGTGAAAAAGTGAATGATGACGTTGCAGCGGCTACAAAGATCTGACGGCTAAGTACTGTCCACGTGACAACCTCTGATGAATAATGGATGACAGTTGTTTAGGAAACCACTGATGGATCAATATCAGTGGTTTACAGTGGTGAAAATGAAAACAGTGGCTGATTTTGACTATCAGTGGATAGCTTATCAGTTGATTAAAACACTGAGGTTTAACAACAGTGATAACAAGGAAAATGAGAGAACAGAGGTTGGCTTTCAGCAGTGGAAAGAATTCAACAGAACAGATGTTTGAACCAAAACAGTGGTTATGGCAGACTTTTAAGGATTAATGAAAATGTTCATTTTTAACTATTTTTAAGGATGAATTTTTGATTATCTAAAAACATTTTAATGCTTTTTATTCATAGAACAACAGGATTTTGCCTGTTATTCCATGTTAAGCATGCAAATCCTTGAGATCAAGCTTTCAAAGGTAGATGTGTATAAAGCCTTTGTTAGCACATCTGCCAGCTGATCTTTGGTATGAACATGATGCAGAGAAATCAAACCTTTTTCATAGCAATCCCTCACAAAGTGATGTCTGATGTCAATGTGTTTGATGGTTGAATGTGAAACTAGATTTTTGATGATATTTTCTGCTGCCTGACTGTCCAACATGAGAGGTGTCCTTAAGGAAGTGATACCAAAATCTAGCAGTTGATTTTGAAACCATAACAGTTGGGCTGTACAGCTTGCAGCAGCTATATACTCTGCCTCAGCAGTGGATGTTGAAACAACTGCTTGCTTTTTGCTTTGCCAAGACACTAAGCAATTTCCTAGGAATTGGCACCCTCCTGAAGTGGACTTCCTTGTTGTATTGCATCCAGCAAAGTCACTGTCTGAGAAACCTGAAAGCTTGATATTTCCATCAGCTGGATACCAGATACCAAGTATGGGAGCACCTTTTAAGTATCTGAATATCCTTTTTACAGCAATAAGATTTGACTTTCTAGGGGCTGATTGGGATCTTGCACAAACACATGTTGCAAACATGATGTCTAGCCTAGATGCAGTTAGGTACAATAAAGACCCAATCATGCTTCTATAAAGAGTTTGATCAACCAAATCATCCTTCTCATCAGACATGACTATCTTTGTGGTTGCCATAGGTGTACTACATGGTTTACAATCATTCATCTCAAATTTATTTAGAAGTTCTTTAGCATATTTGCTTTGATGAATGAATGTACCATTTTGCAATTGTTTCACTTGGAGACCATGGAAACATTGTAGTTCACTCATTGCACTCATTTCAAACTCAGCTGTCATGAGTTGTCTGAACTCTTCACACATTTTAGAACATGTGCTTCCAAAAATGATGTCATCCACATAAATCTGGACAATCATCAAGTCTCTCCCCCTCCATTTTAAAAACAGTGTTTTGTCAATTTTACCTCTTGTGAAACCATTAGAGAGAAGAAAGGTGGAAAGAGTTTCATACCTGGCTCTAGGTGCTTGTTTTAAGCCATACAAAGCTTTATTTAGCTTGTAGACATGATCTGGATTAAATGGATCCTCAAAACCAGGAGGTTGACAAACATATACCTCTTCCTGAGTCTTACCATAGAGGAATGCACATTTGATTTCCATTTGAAACACCTTTATGTTGTGCTTGACAGCAAAGGCCAAGAACAGTCTTATAGCTTCCAATCTTGCTACAGGGGCAAATGTTTCATCATAGTCAATGCCCTCTTCCTGTCTGAAACCTTGAACCACAAGCCTTGCTTTATTCTTGACAACAATGCCCCTTTCATCAGTTTTATTTTTGAAGACCCACTTTGTGCCAATAGGACTCACACCTTCTGGCAGTGGTACAAGCTCCCATACTTGTTGTCTTTTAAGCTGTTAGAGCTCTTATTGCATGGCTTCCACCCAACTGTTGTCTTTCAGTGCCTCTTGGTACTTAACAGGTTGATGAAGTGATAGAAAACCAGCAAAAAGACAGATGATTTGGGATTGACTTCTTGTGAGCACCCCTTCACTGATGTTCAGATCTCCTTTTTATGGAACAATGGCATTTAAGGGTAAGGGCTGCAGATGTGAATCATCTGAGCTAACAACTGTTGGTGACTTTGATGATCCAACAGTGTCTTGAAATGGAGGAATAGGAGGAAGTGGTGTGGAAACATGTTGACTTTTATCCACTGTTTGAAGATTTTTATCAACAGTGTTTGATGATGTGGAAGCAGGGGTTTTAGGGCTACTTTGGTCAACAACTGTTGATGTAGCAGTGGTTGAGCTTTGACAGCTGTTTTGAACATCTGCTGCTCTGGCAATGGATTTGAAATTTTGTTGTGGGATGATCACTTCATATCCATTGTCTGCTGGAGGTGATTGAGATGGACCTGCACTGTTAGTCTTGACAGAAACATTTTCAAAGGTGAATTTATCAAGATCAAATAACTCAGCAGGATTTGTACGGATTTTCATTGAAGAAAGTTCATTGAACTTTATATTCAAAGTCCCTTCCACTGTTTTTGGTCCTTGTGTTAAACACTTTGTAGGCCTTAACAGTGGTTGAGTATCCCAAATGATAACCACAATCTATTTTAGCAGCAAATTTTGAAATTGAGTCTTTTAAGTTCAAAATAAAGCATGGGCAGCCAAATACTTTAAAGTATGAGATCAGTGGTTTGATTTTATACATAATTTCATAGGCAATCTTTTGATGCCTAGAGTTGATCAAAACTCTGTTCTGGACATAGCAAGTAGTGTTTACTGCCTCTGCCCAGAAAGTTAATGGCAAACCTGAATCAGCAAGCATGCTTCTGGCAGCCTCTATCAGTGTTCTGTTCTTTCTCTCAACAACTCCATTTTGTTATGGTGTCCTTGGAATGTTGTACTGGCTTATAATTCCTTTTGACACACAAAACTCATCCGACTCCCTATTTATGAATTCTGTGCCATTGTCACTCCTAAAGACTTTTACTGGCAAGTCAAACTGCTTTTCAACCTGTTTGACAAAATCTTGCAGAATGCCTGCAGTCTTATCTTTAGAATGTAAGAAATAAGTCCATCTAAACCTAGAAAAGTAATCTACAATAACCAAACAATATCTTTTCTTTTTGAGACTCATGATTTTTACTGGGCCAAACAGATCCATGTGCAGCATTTGCAAGCACTTAGTTGTTTTGGACTCTTCAATGGATTTAAATGAGCTTTTATGTTGTTTTCCTTTTAAGCAGGAAACACAATGCTCAGGACAGGTGAACACTTTTTGTGGAAGACCTCTTACAAGGCCCTGTTTTGACAAAGCAGTGATTGTCTTGAGATTTGTGTGTCCTGGGGCTCTCTTTTGACAAATCAACTACATAAACATTGCCACTCCTTTGAGCAACAAGTTGGGTTTTTCCATTATTTCTTTAATCTTTTTAACCATTTCTGGCCCAAGAATCCTACAACACTCCTTAGTAAAGAATGAGCCATAACCTTTATCACTCATTTGTGAGACACTAAGGAGGTTGAATTTTAGATTGTCAATCAGATTGACATTTTCAAACATAACATTTCCAGACTGTACTGTACCAGAACCCTTTTCTATTATTTCCAAAAGATATATCACCCCCTCCATGAATTTTGAAATCTTTGAGTAGGGCTCTACATCCAGTCATGTGCCTGGAGCCTCCACTATCTACATACCAAGGACTATCTAAGCATGCAGAAGCTCCCTGCACAACAAGTAAATAATTAGTTCAGGAGGGTCTCCAAAGCCAATAAGGCTTTGGATGGGGTCTCAATAGTATTTGTGTTAAGTTCAGGTGGATGGACAGTGGTTAACTCAGGTATTTAGACAGCTTTGGAACTGTTTTTCTCTAACCATTGTTGGGGGTCCTGTCCCATCAACTGTTGATACCCAAAGGGATGTCTGTTCACTCTTGGTTTAGAAGGCCTTTTGTAAGCCTCATAAACATGTGGGACCCTTGGGTATGGTGGTTGACCTTTACCTCTTTGGTATTGGTTAGTAGGGGGTGCATCAGTCACCTGAACCTCTCTTTTGACAGAGGTTTGGTTCAGCTGTTTTGTAACAGCTGTTTGGACTGGCACAAATAGTGGTTGTTTCTTGACTTGTGGTTTTGATGAACTCATGAGTGTTTTTGAGGTGTACTCTCCTTTTTTGACCTCAAAGGATTTTAGGTACATACACTCCTGAGTGAGGTGGTTTGATTTTCCACAGATGGTGCAGCTCTTTAAAGGCATAATGGTGCTTGTTTTGTTGATGTCATAAGCTTTCAAATGAAAACAATCTTTGGTCAAATGATTTTTCTTTTCACGGAAATCACAAAACAAGTTTTTAATATTTTCTTTTCTTCTTTTCAGACTCCTTTGCAACAGAGTTTTGAACCACTGTTGCGATGTCCTTAAGAGGAATTACCTTGGCATTAGGAGCTTTGACACCATCCACAGTTGTGAAGTCCATGGGTTTAAAGTTTTCAAGGATGTCACACTCATCAGACCAAGTGGGTTTGAATTGGTATTTCTCAATCTCCTCAAAAGTTGAGGAACCCACTGATCTTTCCAGAGTGATTTTGTTGCCAAGTTTATCAGTTCTTTTAACTTCTTGACCATCCTTGTTGGTGGGTGTGACTTAACAGTGGTTTGAACAGATTCATTTGCAACAGTGTTTTCAACTTGGTCATGTTTTCTGAACCCAACACCAAATTTTACATTGCTTTTGATCTGATTTTCAAGCATAACTTCATAACCTTTGCAGGATTCCACCCATTTTTCACATGTGATTTGGATGGATTCCAACTCCTTTTTACAGACCTGATATTTTTCTATCATTGTCTGAAGTTGGTCCTTGGTTATGCTATGCTCATGTTTGAGGCTGCAAATCTCATTATCCTTTTCTGAAAATTTGATTTTTAATTCTTTTAAAGATTTTTCAAATTGTACTTCATTACTTAACAATCTATCTCTAAGGTTTTCATTCACTTCCTTGATGTTGGCAAATGCTATGACGCATTTGTCTGAACAAAGGTTTTTAAGTACCTGAGGTGATACCTTAGTTGCAGCCATCATGGCACAATCACAGACATGTTCACTTTCTTCTGGCTCTTTCTCTTCTTTTTCACCTTGTTTCCTTTCCTATTCTTCAACAGACTAGGGATCAGACATTGGTTCCAACAGGGGTTCTAAATTTTCTCCCAACAGTAGTTCACCAGTAACAACAGTAACCACTGCTTCAGCAATTGTATCCACTGTTTCTTCATTTGACTGTCCTTCTTCAGTTTCCAGCCCTTCTGGTATAGACTCTAATGCTGCAAAACAGAAATTATCACTAGAAGCATCATCTTTAGCAAAGAGTGCAAAATTTTCATCACCTAGCTCATCAGGTAAGCTACTCCAGTCAACAAAACCTTGGGTGAAAAAGCTTTGCTGATCTGGTTGAACAACTGCTGGTGTAGCTTGTTGAGGTGCAAGTTGTTGCACCTGAACCTGAGGAGTTGGGGCCTGGACATACTGTATCTGAGGAACAGTGCTTTGGACATAATGAACAGGAACAGGGGTTGCAGGATGTGCATAGTGAGCAGGATTAACATGAGCAGCAGGGACATATTGGGAATAATGCACAGTGGTTTGGTTATTTTGTGGTCTAGGGCTAGGGCTAGGATGTGTGATAATTGGTCCACTAGTTTGATTCATGCACTCTCTAGCAAAATGACCTAACCTATTACACTTGTAACATTTTATCTTTGATTTATCCAACCCTACTTTCAGATTCCCATGTAACCCTAGAAATTTTCTCCCCGTCCTTTTCTAAAACTTGTTGGTTCTAACACTCAGCAGTGCAAGTTGGTGTAATATGTCCATTTCCTCTAAGTCAGTTGGATCAAAATGCTGGAGATCATTGAGTTCAAAGCACAGATTGTCAGAATTCTTGTTTTCTCCATTAGCTGTAAAAGCATAATTGGATGAGTAAGAATCAGAGTTGTTAAAAGCTCCACCAGCTATTATGTCAATGTAATGATCATAACCCTGATCCTTACTACTACCAGATTCTTCCTGACCCAAAAGAGCTGTGTTGCCAAATGAATAGTCATCTGCAACCTTCCCAGACTCTTGTAACTTCTTTTTCTGGTTCAACTTCCTTTCATAGGTAAGGAGTCTACCATGAAGCTGGGTTAGGGTCAGATCTTTGAACCCAATTGAATTTCTGGTTACAAAAGCAATTGTGTCCCATTTTTCAGGAAATGACCTGAGAAACCTACTATTTTGTGTTGCATTAGCAAATTCAACCTTAACAAGTTTCAGTTCACTTATGAGACAGCTAAATCGCTCAAACTGTTGTGTTTATGATTCACCCTTAATGTGACAAAAGGTTTCATAGTGCTGGTTCAAAATTTCCTTGTTATTTTCAACCACTTCTTCAGTCCCACCAAATTGTTCCTTAAGTGCATCCCACAATTCCTAGGCACTGTTACAGTGTAACAGCCCAGCATAAATTTCATTTGGTAGTGCAGATGCAACGATGCTAAATGCCTTGGCATCCAGTTTAATTTTATGAAAATCCAGGTCAGTATAGTTCTCAATTTTCTTAGGAACCATGACTTTTAGATCCTCAGCACTCGGCACCATTGGAACATGTGGTCCAAAGATAACCGACTTCCAACATCCGGTATTCTATGGAGCTAAGATGTGACTCATCCTTCGCTCCCAGATGTTGTATTCAGATCTGACCAACATAGGTGGTTTGAAGAGTGAACCAACGTTATTAGTGTTATCCTGTGATTATGACGTCATTCTGGTTGTTTTTCAGGCACTGAATAATCAACTTTGTACGTGATTATACCTTACTCTATTTTACAACTAAAACCGAACAATCTAAAGAATCAACGAAATTGAGCTGAACTTTTATGTCAAAATGATTGTTAGATCAAATTTCACTGTCCGAGCTCTGATACCAATTTTTAGGATCTGAGTTTCTCTTGATTGTGTTTGTTTAATAAGAATGAAGATGAAACAACGATATATTGCAGCGGAATTAAATGAAATAAACTTTCAACACACAATCAATGAGAGAATAAGTTTCAGCAAACATGTTTGACATGAAATCGAATGATTGTATTTATTACAATAATCAATTACAATGCATGCATGCACATAATCTCCCCCTCAGCCTGAGCTCACTTGATTGTTCATACAGAATGACTTGGTGATAAAGAGAGCTAATAGAATAGTACAGGGTACTGTTCTATTTATAGTACAGAACAAACCACTAAGCATCTTTGGCTGACGTCACCATGAAAGTGACATCTAACCTCCTAACAACTTACAACCACTGATCAATACTAACACTGACACTAAACTACTGATTTAGATAAAACAAATACAAAGCATAACTAAACCACTGGTTCTCCATTCCACTGTTGTAGCTTCAGCAGTGCTTTAGGTCTTCAGCAGTACTTGAGTTGCATCAGTAGATTGGGCATCAGTGCTTTATCTTCAACAGTCTTTAGGGATCAGCAGTTGTTGTGAAGAGCAGTACTTAGAGGTCATCAGATGTTAGGGCCACTTTCAAAAGGAAAGATGTGATGCAAACATCTGCTTATGATGGATCCACTTATCTGAACCAGTTTTGGCTTTATGAACTGTTCCTTTGTAGGGTTCAATCCCAACAAATATAATCAAGAACAATACAAACTCAGGAGCAAACATCTCTGAAATCTGAAGAAAACAAAAGGTAAACGACAAACCGAGTTTATTAACGCAAATATATGTTAATCAGGTGATAGATCTTGATTTAGGCTTCAAATGTCTTCCTTTATGCTCCAAGATCCTTCAAAATCACCCCTAGAATGTTAGAAATTGTCCCCTAGGGTATTAATAGTAACTATTATTAATTTTTCTGTTAAGTTAGAGTGAAACTACTAAAATACTCTTAGAATGTGATCTTAAACTATTAGTACCTACCTTATTACTTTCCATAAACCACACGGATTAACTATGTAATTAACTCTAAATAAATTTTATATTATCATTCGAAATACTTTGCTTAATTATTGTATTTTTAATGGATAGTTTTGCTTCTATGATTATTTAATTTTACTTATGAGCTTTCACTGAAACTTTAACTTGAATCTGGAGTTAGTACTAAAAGAAATTCTTATTAGTGTTTTTTTTTTTTTCTGGAGCTTGTAAGGTCTGAAAAATCATAGGCCTAACAATTCCTTTTAGTTTTATGTAAAGCAGGTTTTTAAAAAGAAAATTATGTTAAAAAGCTTCTTGCTAAACACACTTTTTCAATCTCTGGTTCAATTTAATTGTACTTGAAAGAAATTTAGTAAATTTAAAATAACCTAAATTGTTCATAATAGTTGTTTTGTTGTGGGTGTAAGATGAAATCGTTATCCAGAAATCCAGTTGTAAACGTTTTATACAATTTCAGGACTAAACAATCTTTTTAAGTTACATATTAAAAAGAATTAGATAAACCATTTTATTTGGTCATGATTATGTAATTAAAAGAAAATAAAAACTAATCCTTTATATAAACACAATTAAAATTATAATTCTGAAAAACAAATATAACCTATCTGTTAATTTTTTTCTTTTGAAGGGCTTGTCTAGAAGCATTGAAAGAAACATTTAAATCATACATATCCAATTAGTTTAGGAGATACATAAATTAATAGAATATTGAAAAATAAATAAACAAAAGATAAACATTTATTTGATAAATATTTTTCTAATCACTTATTTTGATAAATATTTTTACCAACTCCCTTTTGAAAAAAATATAAATAAAAATTAAAAACCTTTTTGAAAGAAGAAAGAGCTGATTTTTCAAAAATAAAATATTGTGGACCAAACAGCTAATTATAAATTCGATTACCAATCAAAATCAATGTAAATTATTGCAAATTGTATATTGGGTTAACTATACAAGTTTATTTAAGTTTATGTTTTGCTCCTTATTCACACATATTGTCATTGAGAAAGAAAGATATATTCCTCAGTGATTTGAAGACATTCATCTTGGAGAACTAGACCTTAATTGACATAAGGTACTTTCCAAAGTCTCCATGAGCACGTTGTCATGTGATGGGTTTTAGTTATTAATCGTATGAACGTGCAGGGAAATATCACCTGGCGGGAGAAATGGCCGATCCATATATACAGGAAAGTAAGTCCAGTCATACAAGGAATCATGCCTGACAAGCTTTTGTTCAACTTTTCCTTAATTTACAGCATAACATCCATTGAACGTTAACTTGAAAAATATTTTCATCAGACAGACATATGAGACGGCAAAGGCTCCAGCTCTATAGAGCATCTATCACTGGAGATCGTGAAGCAGCAGGACGCATCCTTGGTCCTAATAGAGATTTGGTACGCCGGAAATTAAACGAAAATGAGGACACACCTCTTCACCTTGCAGTAGTGAGCCATAGCACTGAGTTTGTGAGAGATCTTGTGAACATGATGCAACCGGATGAATTGGAACAACGAAACAAAGATTGCAACACAGCCTTTTGTTTAGCAGCTATCGCTGGAAATGTTGAGATGGCTAGAATTATGGTTGGGAGGCATGGTCAACTGCCAACAATTCTTGGTCGTGATTATAAGACGCCACTCTATCTGGCTGCTTTTCATGGAAAACATGATATGGTGACTTATCTATATGGTTTATATATTCAAAATCTTGGAATGCCGGGACCTGCAATATGGACGAATGACAGGATTGATGAAATTTTGTTGAAATGCATGGAGGCTGGCATCTTCGGTATGGAAGTTTTCCCTACAAAGTCTTTACATTGCATTGTGTTTTATCAATCTGTTCTTGATGTTAGATGTTTTTCATGAAATGTCTACTCAATCAATTGAGTGTCAAACCTTTTCGTAGATGTTGGACGACAAATATTAGATGATCATGCACAACTTCCTCAAGATAATAACCTAGGGGATGTGCTGCAGATATTGGCTCGAAAACCCAACGTGTTTCATGTTAAAGATATTTTAGCTGATATAGTGGAGAATTCCTTATCATGTAAGTATCTCTCCTAGTACATTCAACATAATTTAGTAATTCACTCTTTGATAGTCTTCAAACATATGCTATTGTGTGTCAGATGGACTTTGGTCCTCCTTCGCGTTTTCATATCAAATGATACGTGGAGTTTTGGCATTCATTGGTAATTTGGTGAAGGGACGTGCCTTCGAGGAAAGTAATGCAGCACGATTACTAAACAGACTTTTGGAGAGGTTAATGGACAAGCCAAAGAACACAATTGATAACATACTCAAAGGCCCGATGAATCAAATGGGAACTTACCCTTCTCATGTTTTATTTATTGCTGCAAAAATGAACAACTGAAAATTTTTAGTGGAGCTTACTCGTGAATAGTATCTTTCATATTTCAGTCTCTCATCGTTATCTCAACATCTACAATCTAATCAATGAGATAGGCCCAATGAAGGATCTGATAACTACTATGACAGACCAACAAGGCAATAATATTCTTCACTTAGTTGGTATTAATCCAGAGAACAATCCTTACGTGGATTCGTTGGCTGCTCCCTACAAGTTGAATAGGGAATTGCTCTGGTATAAGGTACACGTTCTTTATTATAAGCTTTATTATCATTTATTTCTTAAAGTACAAAGTCGCACACGTATCTTCTTGTTAGAGTTTTCAAGTTTTAACACATACACCACGGAACACCATGAAAATTGCTTGTCATGTAAATCCTAATATATCATCAGGTGGCAAATTGTCTTCACCCTAACTGCACATATGGCTACCATCATTGTAGTTAAGTCCAGACTCGATAAACATACTGTATTTATAATTGCGATATCAGAGCCATTCAAGAACCCAGTCGATGTAGATTCGATAAACACCAAGTATTTGGAACCCCACACTTTATTATTATAATTAAGAAAATAACTAAAAACCTCAATTACAATAATATTTCATACATAACCCCAAACTTGGTTATATTATAATTAAGGAAAATAACTAAAAACCTCAATTACAATAATATTTCTTACACAACCCCAAACTTGGTTATGTATATATAGTTTTAACCCAGAACTGGTAAACGAGAAACAATTAAAATATCCCTAGCCCTAAACGAACTTGTATAAAAAGTTATCGGTCGGGCCACCGACTTGTGGTCTCGAATTTGGAATTACGCCATCATTTGCGATCTAAAATTTGATTCGTGTTAGGTAGCACTACAAGAAAGTCTATTAATAGCAGCGACAAATGTGGCTGCTAATAGTACTGATCTGGGCCGCTAAAGGTTGGCCGGTAAAGGGTCGTTTGTCGCCGCTATTAACTGATGTGGCCGCTAATGGTGTTGACTTTTAGCGGCGACATGTGTCTTCGCTAATAGTGTCTTCGCTAATGGTTTTAGTTAATAGCGGCGGCACATGTCGCCGCTAAAAGTCAAATTTTTTTTATTTTGCTGCATTTGCAGTATTTCCAGTTATAAATAAACCTGCCAATTTTCTAGTTTTACGCAACACAAACAAACTAAACAAACATAATGCTTTACATACTAAAATCGTATAAAATGTATCCGTACAATAACATCCTAAAATATCCGAAAAATAACATTCGAAAACTACAAGTAGATAATACTAATTACTCATCCTCATCATCCTTGTCAAAAAGGTCGTCATGGTCATAGTCATCGTCGGTTGCGGCTTGCTTTCCCCTCGCCGCAAGATAGGATTCAAGTTGGTTTACGAATGCCGGAGTTTGGAACAAACTCGAAACATATTCCTACATTAATACATATCAAAACCAATATTATGAGTATTCAAAGCGGCTAAAGGTTCAACAATATGTAAACCACAAAGCTAAAATCATCTAACTAATAAGAAGCAGGAACGTGGCCATTTAACAAGTTTTAACAGTTATGTTGTTAAACCGAATCAATCCTAATGAAAAATGTGTTTAACTGAACGGAATTCAACAGATTTGTTCAATTTATTTGATTTGGTTATCATAAGAAACATACCCAAGATCAATTATATAAAAAAGGAACCAAAACTAAAAGCCTAAATTATATTGAAAACATGTAGTATTAGATTGTAATATTAGATATTGTTTGGATAGATGCTATATTTTTATAGTCAAATTGTGTAGGATCGATTGTTGACCCGAACGAGTCGTTCATAGGTTGTCTCTTGCGTTTCAGATGCGGAATAATAAGAAATGCAAGTAGAAGTAGCTTGTTCTTCTTCCTAACTGTTTGTTTTATTGATTTGAAACGTTTTACAGCTCGATCTTCACACCGGCAGAGCTTCGGTGTGGAATTTCACATACATCTTATGTGGTTCGCCCTAATGACACCTATATATAGACTGTTGGGTCCGCTCATGTGACACATGTCCATATGAGCGGACCAGACATGTACAAATAAGCGATCCACACTGCCAAATAAGCGGACCAACATCCCTATGTCCCTATGAGCGGACCAGACATGTAACACCTATACAGACTCCTGTTTTCTCGTAAAACGTGCCCTATGCTATACAATACGACGTAAGACCTGATCCTAGACACCTAGACGGAATCAACAGATGTAGTGCACCAACAGACTCCCCCTCAGATGTTGATGGAGTCGCCTATACACTCTGACTGCAAAACTGTGTCTTCACATCTTCAATCTAGATCAGTCTCTGGGCTTTCTCTTCTCTCAATCTTCAGACTCCCCTTCTCGATTTACTGGCATTCTTATGTTCTTCAGTAACATCTTCAGGATCGTTGTCTGATCTACCCAGGCTTTCAGAATTGATTTCCAGGATCGAAACTTGGCTCTCTTCCAACAGAGATTTTCAGAATATCGAAACCTGGCTACCTGCACAATCTTAACCCAGACATAAATTTTCTAATTTTATCACATATCAAATACCTGTGCACCAACACATGACTTTCATAATCACTAAAACACACATATAATTGCAACATCTCAGACTCTCTCTCAAATATCTATGATGAACCACTTGAAGAAGATTAGATTTAACGAAAACAGTTAGATTTACACAAACACTCCCCCTCAAATTCTGCTCATCATGTTTAGCACTTGGAATTTTGAAAATCAGTTTTCCAACATCAGTTGTCGAAAATCTTTTTGACTTTTTCAAAAGTTATGCTAAAACACCCACAAAATCTTTTTGTATTTTTTGAGAGACTAAAATGCAAAAATAAAATATTTACAGACAATATTTTTGTGAGTTTGTGCAAGAGGATCATATCAGTTTCTGAGACAAATCACCAACACCATTAAGCTTCATTTCATTTTAAGTTCTAAACGATTCACCTAGATTGTCAGTATATTTGTCCATATAAATTTTCACACAAAGTTCAATTGATTCGAGATACGAGGTTAATGTTTTAAGCTCTTGAACTTATCTGTGTGTCCCACTACTTGAATATACTCCCGTATCCAGATCCCAATATTCAGTCTTACAGGTGAGTATACCACAAATGATATCTGTCAAGGGAATAAATTATAGTACGAGGGCCGTGAGAGCTCAGGTCGATCTTTCGATACGCAGAGAGATGACGGCTTCGACTTTTGGTGTGTCCCCTTTAGAGGATCTTTTGCATTACAACAGCAGCGACTATCAATTTTATTGTTTCATCAGCTTACTGAGGGCGATGCTATGTTTCAAGCATTTGCAGAAAGTATTATCCGGAGACTAGGTCAGAAATTTCTTTCAGCAGAAGTCCCGGGATAATACCCCAGATATCACTGAGCATATAGACCTAGTATCTCAGAATAAGGGACCTTTCAAACAAGATTTCAGGGGTTACCTATATATCCAAGTTTGTGTTAACCCACATAACAAGCAAGTTTGAAATTTAGGTTTATATCTCGTCACAATCTACTAAATGTACAAAAACCTACTGGCACATCATCAGTGAGACCGTTTATCACAATTTTATCTTACCAAATCTTTAGCATGTTGTGATCGTCCACTGATGTACTATCATTTCCTCTTATATGCAACAAAAACTCATTTTTGATTTTATCATGTTTTTGAATTTTTCAAATTTTCAAATGTTTTTGGATTTTCTGAAAAATTTCTTACTCCCCCTAAAATGCAAACACATTTTAGAAAATTTGAAAACAAACTGTACAACAAACTTGACAACTGATATCGAATAGCCTCAATTCTCCATCCACTTGGCATAAACAATCAGAACTCCCCCTTTCACAAAACTATTTTCTCATTATGATTTCAAAACACTTAAGTTTGTTTTAACCAAAATGATTTTTCAGGAAAATTTTTTTTGTTGATTTAACCACTTGTAGATTCGGGGTGTGGTTCATCACATTGTCTACTTTTAACCACCTATAGTAAATCAAGTACAACTTAATGTCCCTGATTTACCACTTGCATGTATGCAACCTCTGTACCTCTTGCAAAAATAACCACTTGTAAAAACACACAATACCACTTGTAGGAATGTTACGTCTACATCACCATTTTACCATTCAGGATGCCGATTCCTGCTTCGCACTTATCAACCTGGAAGCTCCGGCGTAGTCCTTCAACCAGTAAACATTCAAACACTATCAAAATCTTTCAATCAAAATCTTCAAACATTTGAAAGATGCCGATTCCTGATCCACAATATAAACTTGGGATCTCCGGCATAGTCCTACGACTTCAAGGAAAACAAACTTCCATCCAAGTCTTCTCAGACTTGATGGCTTTCAGTTCTTGCGCAGTAGGGTTATAAGTTGCCTTTTGAGTTGCATAAAAATCTTTAACCCCCTTAGCTTTCCCATTCAACATTTTCCCAAAAATTTTCTTTACACTTCCATTAAATGTTTTCTCAACATCAAACTTAGTTTTCTCTGTGTAAAACTGATTCGAGATTTCAATTTTACCAACTTTCTTTTTAACCTCCTCAAATTTCAGTGATGGAAACTCATCATCATTCACTGAAATTTTCACCTCACCTTGTGGCTCTTCTGGCTTTGTGGAACCAGATTCATCGCCGACATTCACATCAACTTTCTTAACAACCCACACTTGGTTGTCATTCTCTTTCTTTTTATAAAAATTCTTTTTAGAACACTCACCAACCTCATAAGTTGAATTTTCAAAAATTTTAAGTCTGTCGGTTGGTAGTTCAACATCAACAACGTTTTCTTTCAATTTCTGAGAAACTCCCTGTTTTGTTTTGGCAATTTTCTGACAGTTCCATGCAATGTGACCAGTTTCATTGCACTTGTAACAGGTACGAGTCTCTCTTTGATAAAAAACTTCAGTTCCATTCTTTTTCTTTTCAGCAAGAAATTCTTGATTTGACTGTCTCCAGAATGGTTTCTTCTGTTCCTCTTCTGCACTTCCTCCTGACACAAATTCTGTTTTTGTTTTAGAATTTTTCAAATTTTTATGATTTTCTGATGGAATAAAACCAAGACCCTTCTTTTTGTAGCTACGATTTTGGTTAGATTTCTTTTGAAAACCAGAACCAGAATTGTAACATTTTTTCTTGTTTAAACGTTGTTGAACTCTTGAAGTGTACTTTTTAGGTTTTTCAATAAGATTTAAATCTTTTATTTCAGAAATATTAATTTATGTCATTTTGAAAACCTTTTTGATCATGTCAAAACGAACACTTCTTATTGGAAACTCTTTGTCAGAGTATAATTTGTCCGAATCATTTAAAGTGTATGCAACTTCAAATATTTCATCATCCAAATTTGCTTTCGATAACAAAAACTCTTTACTGTAAGCCTTTTTGACCGACGACTTTGGACTATTGACTGGCGAATCTGACCCTCCAGACTCAGACTTTGACTCGGATTCCTCCTCAGTATCCAACACCTGATCGACCACTTTTTTTATTAACTCAGACTCATGATCAGTATCGGACGAGGTAAACGTGACATCAATGTTATCTGGTAATTCATCAGTTGTATCGGTTTTTAGCTTTATATTGACTGCTTTTTCAAGTTGCTCCTCATTTGGTTTTCTAGGAGAGTACCCTTCCCAAATTGGAGGCGGACACTTGTTACATCTAACAGTCGGTTTCTTACCACTATCTTTCTTTTTCTTCGGCTTCTCGTCTTGAAAAGCTTCCATACCTGCAACAGTTGGGTAAATACGATCAATGAGATAATCAGAACTAGAATAACTTTGTAATTAACATCTAATTCTCTCATTCTCAATCTTCTCTGTCTCCAACTCTTGCTTCCATTTAGCACTTTCTTCCATGTAAAAGTTGATGGCTTTCTGCTTTGTCATCATCACAGCATTCATCATCGTTAGTGCTTGTTCTCGTTCTGAGTTTGTCTTTTGGAGACCAGTTACTGTTTTGTTCAAGACATCATAAGATTCTTTCACATAGTTAAGATTGAACAGTAATTGCTCCTTCTTCGTCTCATACTCAGCAATGATGTCGTCTTTTGCTATACATTCCTTGCATGCTTTCAAACACTTCTCGCAAGGCTTGACGACTTCAACAATCTTCTCAACTTCGATTGTTTTAACAACCTCAATCACTTTTTCTACTTCAATCACCTTTTCATCTTCTTTTTCAACCTCGGTAATCTTCTCAACAATACTTTCAGCATTCTGAACATCACCATCAGATTTAGTTTGTTGTTCTTTAGCAGCTCTTTTCTCCTTTAGTTTCTCTACTCGATCTGCAAAATAGAAATGAAAACTTTCAGAAGAAAGATGAGATTTGGCAACATTTATATGTTTTTCTTCCTCATCATCACTACTGCTATGATCTGGTGATTGATCAAATTTTACAGATTTATCAGAATCATCATCTGATTTACTAAAATCAGACGGTGTTTTATCAGAAACAACTGCCTTTTCTGAAACAAACTCATTCTGTACATCTTCATCTGTACTCTGTAAACTTTCATCTAAACCTTCTGAAATTTCTCCAGATCTCTCTGAAAGTTTATCAGTACTATCTGATCCTTCATCGGTTGACACATACTTTTCATCTTCACTTTTCACATTCTCCCCAATAGATCTCATCCAAGTAGCAAACAAATCTGGCTCTCGGACGATCTTGGCAATGAACGCTTTGAACTCTCCTTTTTCATCCACAAACATATCCCAACTGAAACCTTCTGGTAGTTTCTCATCATCTTGATCGATAATGCGTGCTGCTTTGCCTTCAGATGATATGTAATCACTCCAGCTGAAATCTACCAAACATGCTCTTTTGGGATCTTTAATCTCTCTCCCATGAGCTGTCTGTGGTTCTTGGAATTGACCGACTTGTTGATAGATAGCTTTGCGGTAGTAATCATCTTTCCCGAATGGATTCTGTGCTCCGCTAGCTTCTCTTCCTTTGCACTCCCGTTTGAAATGACCTTTCTCCCTGCATCGAAAACAAGTAACTTTAGATTTATCAAAACCTAAAGTTGATACATGAGCATCTAGAAAGTCATTTCTCCCGGTAATGGTTTTGAATTTCTCAGCTCGTCGAAGAACACTTGCGAGACACCATTTAATATCCATAAGTTCCATTTCTTCGGCGTCTATTTGATCGTAATCCTCTTTGGTAAGCATAGGATTGCCGATCCGACCAGCAACAAGACCTTCATAGGATAACAGTACTGAACCCAGAAGTGCCATATGGTCTTTAGTAGTGTCTTCAGAGAAGCTTTGACCTTCTGGAAGGTTGAGAGCTATGTTGCATTGAATCACGTATCCATTTCCTGTTTTTGTACTCTGAGACTGAAAACTCGTGTTAGTCTCTTTCGGATTCACACTTGGAAACGATGAAAACCCGCTGCTATTCTTGTTCGAACCCTGATCAGCTTTCTCAGATGAATCACCAGCACTGAAAGCAGTTTGAATTTTCGGACTTCTTTCAGACTCAGTGGCTGGAATACTACCCCTGTAGTACATCTTCACATCCTGTTGACCACTCGGACTATTCATCCTCGCAATCTTCTGCTGTTCAAGATCCTGACTCTCAATTTTCTCTATAAACTGTGAGATTGTCAACCCATCATACACACCAGTATTCTTCAAGATCATCAAATATGTTCCCCACTCCTTTTGAGGTAACGCGTCTGCCAATTTATCCACCCACTCCTCACGACCTTTTTCAGCACCCAACATAGATAAAGATCGCACCAAATGACAGTATCTCTCGATTAGCTTTTTAGTATCCTCTTCCGGCAAACTACTAAACAAATCAAATTCTTTCTTTAGTAATGCTTTCTTGCTTTTGATCATGTTTTCGCTTCCCTCAAACTTGACCTTTAGCGCATCCCAAATTGACTTAGCAGTTTTATCGTGCTGTAATAGGATGAATATATCTTCTTTTATCGCCTGCTGCAACAAACTAATCATCATTTTCTCAGCTCTATACATTGCTCGTTCTTGATCAGTGAACTCAGATATTTCTTTGATGACTTGCAAATCTGTTCGAGGCAATGTGTACTTCTTCAATATGCATTCCCACGATCTGAGATGATTTGCCTGAACCCAGTTTTCAAAACAATCCTTCCATCCATAATACTCCTCAATGTTCATCAATTTAGGGGGCTTTTGAGTCGTTCCCGTCTCGTTTTCTAAATTCATTGCTTGAGCAATTGCGGCTGGAGTAGTCGATGAGGCAAATGCGTTGTAGAACTCGGAATCCATACTGACTTAACACGTATTTCAAGGCAAATGACAGAAGAGCGAATCAACTCTAAACAAATAAGCGAACCAGAAAGATCCAAATAAGCGAACTACAACTTTGGAGCGAACCAGAATGATGCTTTGGAGCGAACCAGAAAGATGCTTTGGAGCGAACCAGAAAGACGCTTTGGAGCGAACCAGAAAGATCCAAAAAGCGAACTAGAATTGTTCTTTGGAGCGAACCAGAATGATACACTGGAGCGGACCTGAACGTGACCTGATAAGCGAACCTGAATTGTACTCTGGAGCGAACCAGAAATGAATTTTTGAGCGGACCAGCTGAAAATCTGTACGGATGAGCGAACCTATAGACTGTATGTTCGAGCGGACCACATATAGAACATGTTTTGACTTGTTAAAACTTCGAATTTTGGCTTCAAACTTTCCAGGATTTATCTCGATATTATTGCGCACAAGCTGTGAAAATTTGATCGAATTCCGACCGTGAAATCTTCCCGAATCAGTAAAAGAAGGTGTAAAAGTGAGAAGAAATGATGAAAAACAGCTACAATCTGCAGAAAACCTCCTCCCAAGCTCTGATACCACTTTTAGGATCGATTGTTGACCCGAACGAGTCGTTCAGAGGTTGTCTCTTGCGTTTCAGATGCGGAATAATAAGAAATGCAAGTAGAAGTAGCTTGTTCTTCTTCCTAACTGTTTGTTTTATTGATTTGAAACGTTTTACAGCTCTATCTTCACACCGGCAGAGCTTCGGTGTGGAATTTCACATACATCTTATGTGGTTCTCCCTAATGACACCTATATATAGACTGTTGGGTCCGCTCATGTGACACATGTCCATATGAGCGGACCAGACATGTACAAATAAGCGATCCACACTGCCAAATAAGCGGACCAACATCCCTATGTCCCTATGAGCGGACCAGACATGTAACACCTATACAGACTCCTGTTTTCTCGTAAAACGTGCCCTATGCTATACAATACGACGTAAGACCTGATCCTAGACACCTAGACGGAATCAACAGATGTAGTGCACCAACAAATTGTATAGTTTACCTCCGAAAAGGGTTGTGGGGTTTGAGTTTGTGCACCAAACGGGTTCGATGGCATATTCGAAGGTTTATGCCCAAGCCCCCGGAACCATCCTCGTCGATCACCCAACACGTTTTGAAACACGGCAGCCTCTCATTCGGCGGTTGAGAACCGCCGCTTTCTCCGCCATAATCTCGCGTTCTAAATTAAGTTGTATTTTACAAAGATGATTAAATATAAATATAAATATGTATATATATATATATATTATAAATTAAAAAAACTTTAGATAGACACTTACATAATTCTGCTTGGCTACCGGGTCAACAAACTTCCCATCTTTGTCGGTGTGAGTTTTGCAGTACATATCAAGACGTTTCAAACCCTGTTTAACATTAAAACTTAGATTAGACATTTAAATAAACATAAACATACAAACACACACATATAAAACATTACATGTTTGTAGGCGGTGCTACTGTATGACGATGTACCCCCATAGTTTGGGAATTGTTGAAGTTGGCGGACTCTTGTGTTTGCCTCACATCTTGCAATATATTTGGGGTCCAAGAAGTGATCAACGGTTCTCAGCCAGTTTTCATAAGGCATATCCTTGGGTGGTATGCCCTTGCTCTTTTGACATCGTCATAACATCCTTAGCCATGTGCTTGCGGTCGGAGTACCGCTTCATAAGCACATGTCTAATGTCGCCTTTCATGTTGTTAGCGTCCAACTCATGTTCAACTTCATCGAAATTGAAGTTCTCCTAGGAATTAAATAAAAAAGTTAAAACATTATATAAAAACGTTAAAACATTAACGGCGCGTTTACGGCTGCAAACGGCGGCGTTTTTATACACGTTTGTTGCTGCGTTTGAATCCGTTTAACGTCAGGTTTACGGCTGCAAATGCAGCAACAAACGGCTGCGTTTTTACACCCGTTTGCTGCTGTGTTTGCAGCCATAAACGCAGCCCTTTGCAGCCGTTTAACGGCGCGTTTACGGCTGCAAACGCAGCAGCAAACGGCTCCGTTTTTACACCCGTTTTATGCCGCGTTTGTAGACGTAAACGCGCCGTTAAACGGCTGCGTTTTTGCACTCGTGTGCAGCCGTTTAACGGCGCGTTTATGGCTGCAAACGCAGCAGCAAACACAGCTTAAACGCTGTTGTTTTCGCTGCGTTTTCGCTGCCATTGTAATAATATAAAAGAAGACGTTTAAGGCGAAATAACTTATTTACCTTTTGGTGGTTCATGATGGCATCCTTATAAGGAGTCGGAACTTTCTCCCAACCCATTTTATCGAACGGGATGGTCCGCCACATGTACATACCCGCCTCGGGTGAAAATAGGTCGTTCGGCACACCGACGGGGGTATACGTTACATCCCTATCGAATGTAAGAGAAACGGCCCCCCCGCTTTGACCATCCTACGAAGATTTTGGTTGTTGGCTTTCCCCCTAACTTTCCTTGGGGGTACCGCTGCAATTAAAATAAAATTAAACATAATTAGTGACAACGTTTATAATAAATGTAATAAAAGTACTAAATAATAATTGATAACTTACCATCAGTCTCGTGTGTCCCTCTCCGAAAAGGATCCAGATTTGGTGGATCCCCAGCTCCGTCTCCCCCATGTCCTCAGGGGATCACATCCGCCATCAGGTAAACAAATACAAACCACAAATAAAACATATTTCCTAAAAAGTTACAAATGTTACAACAAGTGTATCAAATAGAAATTAGTAGAAAGTATAACACGTTTAACTAATATGCAAATAAAGACTCCAACAAGTGTTTTTCAAATACTAACTAATATAAATTACAATAACTTTTCTTTTAATCAAACTCGATGTCATAATCGGGATCGTCCTCATCAAAATCAGTCTCGACCTCCAAGACTTCATTGACGGTAGCTGTTGGGGGACCAACTTCAGTTGCAGGCTCACCTGAAGTAACATGAGAAGACCCAATTTGAAAGTATTGGGTGAGGTCGATGACAAGTGGACAGTCAGATGAAGAGTTGTTGTGGACAACGTCAATATCTTCTAAGTCGTCATCAGCATTTTGAACCGGCTCGACGCGGTCATCATTTAATGGCCGATCCCAAATTTTTCGATGATTAATGTTTTCGACTACCCATCTAAGTTTATTTTTTTGTTTCGAGACAGTTCTTGGATGAAGAACACTTGTTTGGCTTGTGAAGCAAATATGAGTTGATCGTCTTTGTCCCATTCATGTTCAGTGCTTATACCGGTGATATTATTGTCATACTTTACACCCCTTCGAGTATCAAACCACTTGCACTGAAATAGGACATTTGAATAACCATTTGTATAATGCAACTCAATAATTTCTTCTAATTGGCGATAAAATTTCACACCGTTCTCTCCGACCACTTCTACCCCAGAGTTTTGCGTTGCGCGTTTTGCATCACGTTCAAGTGTCATAAACCTAACATCGTTGACTATGCAACCAGTGTAAGTTTCAGCATTTATTTTTGCACCAATTGAAAGAGCATACCACTCTCGGTGGAATTCTGGAGAATTTTTTGTTTTCATCGAATGGACCTAACAAATATAGAGTAAGAATGCTTGTTATATATGTATTACCTAACCTATGTAGAGTAATGCGTGTTATATATGTTTTATACCTTATTAAGAAACCACCCCGGAAATTTGGTTTTAATATCATCTTGGGGATGTGTAGATATGAACTAACTACATTAATGACAAATATAAGCAAGTAAGGAAGAGAAAATAGTAATTAACATATTACCAAAAGTAAAGATAGGAACACTTCATGTACTCCCTGACTTCTGCGCAGTTTTCGAGGACAAACCATTCCATCTTGCTTTTTTCAATGGTTGAAAGATATTTGATCTTCGTTGCGCTTGCCGAATGACATTTAGACTCAAACACCCAAAACTTACGTTTTTCAACAACGACATCCTCGTTTCTATCTGGGCGATTGAACTTAGTCTGAACATCTTGAAGATACATTGAACAAAATGTTAGAGCTTCTTCAAGCACATAACCTTCAGCTATACAACCTTCCGGCCTTGTCGAGTTTTTGACATACTTTTTTAGCTTTTTCATGTACCTTTCAATGGATACATCCATCTGAAAGCTACTGGACCTCCCGCAATCGCTTCATCAGGTAAATGCACAATTAAATGAACCATAATGTCAAAAAATGCCGGAGGATAGATCATCTCTAACTTGCATCGGATGGTAATAATGTCATCCTTTGCTTTCCTCATATCCTCAACCAATAGTGTTCTGGAGCAAAGTTGCTTAAAAAACATACAAATGTCCACCATTGGTGTAGATGTATCTTTTGTCAAAAGCCCTCTAACCCCAATCGGTATCAAATGTTGCATCAGAATGTTAATTTCAACCCAGTAATGTTAGAATTGTTATCTGTCACCCTCTTGCTGATATTAGATCTAAACCCATATGGTAGTTTACCATTTTTTATAAATTCACAGAAAAGCTTTCGATCATCGGACTTGAATGAATACTTTGGGTGGGGACTTAAGAACTTGCTACCCGATTGTTTCAACCATTGTGTCGGCCGGATATTTAGTTTTTGCAAGTCGTTTCGTGCGTTTGGTGTGTCTTTGGTCTTCTCATTCATTAAGAGAGTACAAAGCAAGCTGTCACACACATTTTTCTCGATATGTATTACATCTAAGTTGTGCTTCAACTGCAAAGAAGACCAATACTCAAGTTCTAAAAATATGTTTCGTTTGGTCCAGTTCAGCTCGAAATCTGCTTGGTTTATCCTCCCACCTCCAAAAGTTGGATGTTTTCCTGGTAGACGATGAAGTAGACGACCGTGTTGAGCTTCTATGTCAGCAGGACTAAACTATCTCGGAGGGCCTCGTGTCTCGGGTCTCCCGTTAAAGTCGAGACTTGTTCTCCATGGATGGTTGCCATCTAAGAACTGGCGATGACCAAAATACATACATTTACCAGTTACACGCATTGAATGAGTGTCTTCGTTGCAAGTCGGGCATGCCATGTAGCCCTGTCCGCTCCAACCTGATAGACTACTACGGGCTGGAAAGTCGTTTGTGGTCCATAACAACGCCGCCTTCATTGTGAAGAATTCGTTTGTTGTTGCGTCTTTAGTAGGTACACCTGAGTGCCACAAATGTTTAAGCTCATCCACTAACGGTCTAAGGTAAACATCCATGTCTTTCCCAGGTGATTTAGGGCCAGGAATCAACAAGCTCAACATGAATGTGGACTCCCGCATGCATAGCCATGGAGGCAAATTGTATGTGGTGAGTATAACCGGCCATGTGCTATGAGTCGAGGGTCCGTTACCTTTAAACAGATTAAAACCGTCACCTGCAAGCCCAAACGAACATTTCGTGGCTCCATCGCGAAGTTTGGGTACTTCCTATCAAAGTCTTGCCATGAAGATCCATCAAATGGATGCCGCATGGTCCCATCTTCTGAACGTCCGGTACTATGCCATATCATATCTTTTGCCGTGTGCCTTGAACAATACAAAGGCCAAAGTCTAGGCGTCAAAAGAAAGTATCGTAATACCTTGCGAGCTACCTTCGTGCCTTTTGTGTCTTTATCGACCCATCGACTCTCATTACAAACGGGACAATTTTGCAACGACTGGTGTTCTTTCCAAAAGAGAGCACAAGCATTTACGCATGTGTATATCATCTCATAATCCAAACCAATCTTCTTAAATCTCTTCATAACTACATAATGCGTAGGGGGAATCTTGTTGCCTTTTGGCATTGAAGTTTGCAACAACTTTAGTAGATGATCAAATGAAGTATTAGTCCAATGGTACATCTCCTTTAGATTCATAAGCTTTGTTAAAAAGTCAAGGGAAGAAAACTTAGTACTACCAGGTTATAATTTTGTTTCAACTTCCTTTAGTATGTCTTCAAAATCCTCATTAACAGCGTTAGATTCTCCACCCGACATCTCCTGGTTACAGTCTGTATCTTCTTCCATACGCTCCCCCCTAATGTCTTCAATAATGTTTTCCATACCCTCCTGTGGCACAACATTATCTACTTCTACAACTGCAGGCCTAGATTTTTCACCGTGGTAGTCCCACTTTATGTAATCTTTCCAAAAAACCATACGCCCCAAATGGAGTTTCATTTTTGTCAAGGTTGTTAAGCCGGAACATTTACATTTGGAACACGGACATCTAACTTCATTATGGTCGGGGAGCAGTCTTTCACACATCGCGATAAAAGACGTGAGTCCTTGCTGGTAGTGAGCTGATTGAAGTGGGGAATCAATCCAGCTTTTAATCCATAGGCATTATGCAACTGAAAGATAATTTAATTTACGGTTTGCAAGACAAGGGTAGGCTGCTAAACCCACTTTTTGAAAACTTTATCTCATATATGAATGTGTATTACATGGTTGTTTGTTTAAGAAAAATTCGGCAACATTTCCTCTTAGCTCCCAAGTATATATGTAAGAATATATATACCCGAGGAGCAAAGAGAAAATGATAACCGAATCCTTCTTAAACAAACAATCATGTAAATACACATTCCCATCCTAAATGAGATAAAGTATTCAAAAAGCAGTCCCAAATTAAACGGGGACAACCCGAAATTAATTTCTAAATCAATTCTGGGCGGGTATTTCTAAGCTCATTATGTTTAAAATGACGAATTCAATATCGGGCGTGTATTTCTATGCTCGTTATGTTCTAAATGATGGTATAAATTTGGTTATGTTTTAAATGATGATTCCATTTTCGATTGGATATTTTGTAAGCTCGTTATGTTTTACATAATAATTTCAATTTCGAGCGGGTGAGCCCTTTGAAAAGGAATGTGAACATTTAGTTCTCAATTATTAATTTGAATATAATAATGTGATCAAACATAATTCCTTTTTCAATTTAAATATATTTAAAAAAAAAAGAAACAAGGAACAATCATATGTAGGATAACACGACATCCGTATAGAGACATGTGAAAAATAGGCATCATGTGAAAAAAACTAGACATTATAAAGTATTTAATAAAAAAAATAGGCATCATAGTGAAATGCCCCTTAGGATGTATGAAACTAAGCAACATGCAATAATTTTACTAATTACTAGAATGCCTCTTTATATAAAATAAGTAAGAACAAGATATTATTCATAACAATTTTTGAGGTAAACTTATGTACCATTTTTTGAAAGTCAATCTTTATATAGGGATCTACCCAAATTTTGGAGTGTTTTTACCAAAGTAATGCTTGTTTCCAAAACATAATCACAAGTAATGTTACATTCAAAAAATTTTCACAAATAATGCAAAAGCCATTGTGAATGGCGATTTTTTTCTTTCTTGTAGCCTTTTCAGAATTTTGCAGGGAATGTGTAAGACCCAATCATTGGCCCAGGTACAAAAGCCATTGTTAATGGCGATTTTTTTGAAATCCTGCACAAAAAGCCATTGTTAATGGCGAAAAGTTAAAGTTCTGCACAAATAGCCATTTGTAATGGCGAAAAGTTATAATTCTGCACAAATAGCCATTTGTAATGGCGATTTCTGCAACATAAGCCATTGTTAATGGCGACTTTTGATCAATTCGCCATTCTGAATGGCTACTTCTGCCCCACGACTTCTGAATGGCTACTTTTGATCAATTCGCCATTCGGAAATTTGTTTCACCAAAAAATGTGCAAGTTGGATGAAAAATTGAAGTTTTAACGATATTACTTGAATGGGCTCGGCTACTTCAATCATCGACTTGAGCAACAACACTGCGAAAGCTGGTGACTCGTAGCTGGAGACGCGTTGCATCACGCAAGTCAACGTTTCTGCAAACTCTCCATTCTTTCCAAACAATGCCTTAAGGCCTGTACCAGATAACCGAAGGTGGTAAAGGATGCTGACAGCTTCATCTCCCACCGGTGATGATAACGACTATGTAAGCTAGGCAATCAGCTGCTCCAACAGCTTCTACTTATCGTTTATTATTATCACTCTCGGTTACAATTTCTTTCAGTCTCTTTAAACTCTTCATTTGAGACATGTTGGCAGAAATCGCCAATAACAATGGCAATATTGGCAGACTTTTTTACTTTTCGCCATTTGTAATGGCTATATATGCAGAGTTTTTACTTTTCGCCATTTGTAATGGCTATATGTGCAGAATTATAACTTTTCGCCATTTGTAATGGAGATGGTACCTTGTCCAGTGAAATGTCTCCTGCAAAGTCTTACACATTCCCTGCATATTCTGAAAAGGCTACAAGAAAGAAAAAAATCGCCATTCACAATGGCTTTTGCATTATTTGTGAAATTTTTTTGAGTGTAGCATTACTTGTGATTATGATTTTGAAACAAGCATTACTTTGGTAAAAAACTCCAATTTTTGTTTCTTTTTGTTTTGAATATATGCCATGTTAAGTAAACTTTAAGGTTTCGAGTTGTCATGTGTCATATGTCAAATTTTCATTATCACATCATATTTCAATGAGAAATTGATTTAAAAGAAAATAATTAGTTAGTATATAGTTTTGTCCTTTTTAGACATGTATAATTGTTGGTACACTTTATGTGGACTCGACTCGGCTCGGTTCGACTCGGCTCGGTTCGACTCGGTTAGGTTCGGCTCAAGCCCGACGTAGCGACATTCCTCCGTCGTGCACCCCAGAGTTCGACACGCGAAGCACGGAGAGCCGCGACCTTTCCCGTTGACACATCACCATGACATCACCTTAGTGATGTCATGATGATGTCAATGAGAATTCTAAATGTCAACATGACGAAATCTGTATGTTTTCGTCAAAATATTCATGTGATGAAATCCCTTTTGTTTTCGTCATATATGTGTGGCGAAATCCCTTATTTCGTCACACATGTTTTCGTCCAAAGGGTTTTCGTCAAAGGTCAGTATAAATAGCTGGTTATGTTTAACAGTTTATTCATGAGAGCATAGAAAGAAACTGAGAGTTTATCGTCAAGCATTGTGTGTATGTGTTTCCAGTTTGTTCTCATCCTGTTAATCTAAGTGAATCTTTGATTACCTGTTCGTGTTATTCGCTTTACATTGTTTGGTTTGCACCGTTACGGGGATTCCGCACCCGTGATAGTGTTTGTGATAAACAAGGATAGATTACGTATCGGATCCTCCGAGAAAAACCGAATTCCACTTAACGAAATCACACAATTTCGTCACTCATACTTGTCACCGAAATCTTGGAAAGAAGCCTTAAAGGATAATTCTTGGGTTGAAGCAATGCAAGAGGAACTACAACAGTTCCAGAAACTGGGTGTTTGGAGGCTTGTTGAAAAACCCGACAACTACAAGAAAATTGGCACTCGTTGGGTTTACAAGTGCAAAAAGGATGATCGTGGAGTGGTCATTCACAACAAGGCGAGATTGGTTGTTCAGGGCTTTCGTCAAATTGAAGGCATTGATTACAACGAGGTTTATGCACCAGTTGCTCGTCTGGAGGCTATTCGGATCTTTCTAGCTTATGCTTCTTTTAAAGGATTCAAAGTCTATCAGATGGACGTCAAAAGCGCATTCTTGCATGGTATTGTTGAAGAAGAGGTGTATGTCGAACAACCTCCAGGTTTTGAAGATCCTATCCATCCCGATCGGGTTTGGTTGCTCAACAAAGCTCTCTACGGGCTACATCAAGCACCGAGGGCTTGGTACGCAACCTTATCTACTTATCTGCTGGAGAACGGTTTTCGCCGGGGTCTTATCGACTGTACTCTTTTCATCAAGGAACAGGATGGTGATTTGTTGTTGGTACAAGTATACGTTGATGATATCATTTTTGGTTCAACTAACGATACTTTGTGCAGGCAATTTGAACGTGTTATGCAGGAGAGGTTCGAAATGAGCGCAATGGGAGAGATGAATTTCTTTTTGGTCCTACAAGTTCAACAAACTAAGTCTGGGATATTCATCCATCAGACTAAATATGTTGGTGACATCTTGAGCCGATTCCAGATGTCTGAAGCAACGCCCTTAGGCACCCCACTTCCAACTAATCACGGGATTACACCGGATCTGAAGGGTGAAAGTGTCAACTCTTCTTATTATCGAGCTATGATCGGATCTCTCATGTATCTCACAGCATCGAGGCCTGACATCATGTATCCAACGTGCCTGCTTGCAAGATATCAAGCTAACCCAAAAGCATCTCATCTTGGAGCTGTTAAAAGGATTTTTCGCTATCTGAAGGGTTGCCCGGACACCGGTCTCTGGTACCCTAAGGATGATAGTTTTGACTTGGTTGCTTTTAGTGATTCAGATTTCGGCGTATGCAAAATAGATGGGAAATCCACAACGGCTGGATGTCAATTCTTAGGAAGTCGCTTAGTCACGTGGCAGTGCAAGAAGCAAACTTGTGTCGCTACATCAACTTGTGAAGCTGAATACATTACTGCCTCAAGTTGTTGCTCTCAAGTTCTGTGGATTCAGCAACAAATGCACGACTACGGTTTTGAATTCCTATCTACCTCTATTTTTGTTGATAATAATGCTGCTTTATCTATTACTAGAAATCCTGTCCAACACTCCAAGACCAAGCACATCGAAATTAAATATCACTTCATACGTGATTGTTTTGACAAAAGATTAATCGATGTTGTTAAAATCCACACTGATGAACAGCGTGCTGGCCTGTTTACAAAAGCTTTTGACAAATCTCGTTTTGACTATCTTTTGTTGGTCAATGGTGTGACAACCCGCACTAAACCAGGTATCCGTACAACTTGATTAATGATTAATTACTGCTTAATTACTGTGCTTGATTGAAACTAGCTGATAAACTGCTACCTGCATAATGATACATGCACTTACTTGCATCATACTTTTTTTGCTGTCACTACATTACTTACATACGGCACCTTAGTGACAAACATGATGCACAAAAAGCACAGTAGCACTAAACGGATACACGGCAAACATGCTGATATGACCAGCATCAGGCAGACACTGCCTCTAAGGCCTGTTAAGAGCCTCATGTATTTTGACTACACTGGTAGTGAGTGTAGGGATATAAGGGTTAAGGTACCGCGTCTCTAGGGATAAGATACACTGATTCGGATGTGCGAAGAACGTACTTTAAGTACCAAACACAGCACTTTAATAATTTAAACCAGCTTCTAGCTGACTAATAAAGCGCCAGAACATGAGAAAATAACACTAGACACTTTCTAAAAGTTGGAAACAAGATGTGTCACTAAAAATGTTAATAACGACACTTTAAAGCTTTTGTAACACTTTAACGGATTACTATCCAACCGAACACCCGGACTTTACCCGGAACACGAAAATATTTATATTTTCACTAAATATATTTTTCTGAGCTAGTTAGGGTCCCTGATTACCCTAACACCCATCATAACGCGCTTTATACAACTAACGAGGTTAGACACTTAACCTAACCTAATTAACCTAAACTATATCCTAACTAATCTAGTGTGGATCAAACTAACCCAACCCCCCTCATGGAACCGTTCCCCACTAGGGGACAATACTTGGTACTTGCTCATTATTTTAATCCATAGTTGTTAAATATCTAGTATACATAGCACCCAATGGACAATGATACTTGGATTGGCCTATAAGTTGCAACATATATCCAACATCACATTTACAACACTTAGAAAATTCACTCCACTCTTTCCCTCACTAGTAGTCTCGGCCGAAGACCAAGCCCCACCTCCAACCATTTTTCGATTGTGATCAAGTTATTTCAAGCATCCACAAGTGTGAAGGATCTCATACGAGGAGGCTTGGTGCACTCGGAACGCGAAGGACCTCTACCGTTAGCTTTTATCCACCTCTTTTTCGCCAAAGATCTTCCCTAGCCTTGAGCTAGAGGTATAATGTTTAAAACTTGTTTTTACACCCATCTAAAGTGGTTAAAAGAAGTTATGTCGGTTGAATCTTGTTAAAATGAAAGATGATGATCAAAAGTCTAGTAAAATCACAAAAATGGTGGATAATAACATATAACTTGTGTAAAAGTTGTAGTATTTGAGATATGTGATTATTGAGACCCGATCTATGATGTGGTAGCTCGGATCTCCGTTTAACCCGACTTTGTAAAATCATGTATCTTCACATAAGCTCGTTTTTGACTAAATACAAGGGTTAAAGGCGAAACTCTACCACACAAGATACATGAACTTGTGTGAAAATATTTTACTTGTGTAAAAGTGGGTTAACCGGTAAAATGGTGTTTAAAACTAGCGGATCTACGTATCCGCAAGTGGTATCTTCAAAGAACCACACATTTAAGAAACCATGTATTTTAAAGATGGATCTTGCACTAATAAATATGATTTTATAAACCACAAGTGTGTAGACACTTGTGAAATGGAAAGATCCGACAAATAACTATTTTTGGGAAAAATGACTAGAAGTTGTAAAGACGGATTTCTTTAAACACGGGGTTTCTACAAGATTAAAGTTACTTTATATAAAGATCTACATATATAAAGGGTGTTTACACTATAGATTCTGAAAAAACTACAAGTTCATGCGATTATGCAAATTTACATACTTGTCGACTAGTTTGATGTGTCGGAAATTGTTTGATTGAATAAAGAAGTTGTTGAATTGATTTGTTAAAAGAAAATGATACGCTTGAAAGCGTGGCCACCTCCAGTTACAGAGGAAACTCTGGCGAAATTTTCTAAAAACTTGACACTTAGAATTATTTACACAACAAGTGTTAGAACTATTTTTGGACATACTTTCGAAACATAAATTTCGCCAGCACTATATTTTACTAAATATTCGGAGGTGGGATTTTCACAAAGATTAACGTGATAAATATTTTTGTCACAACACTGTTTATGATTATTTTGTGAAAATACATAAATATTATTTTAGAGTGAAAATAATATTTACAAGCATTAATGATTCCAAAACTTTGCGAACGCTTACACAAACATATAAGTTACACCGGTAATTACATTACCACAAGATTGATAAAACGTAACTTACGCACATGTATTGTATCCCCCATCCTTGGGAAGAAGAATAACTACCAAGTGTATACAGAACATAAACAAGAAATAGTTGTCTAACTATTTCCCAAAGACATAAACTGTAAAGCTAAAGCACGGCCGTCCGTCTAATAGAATTAGCACTTGTAGGTCGTTGCACAGCTTACTGTATTGGAGACACTTGGTAGAGACGCGCATTCACTGTGAGTTCATGTCCCCCTTTTCTCTAACTGTTTTCAGTTTACTTAACCGCGGGGGTGAAATACATGTTACTATGATTTACGAGTACTTTACAACGGTATGTTTAACGTAAGGAGGTGTTATACGATCATGTGAGTGGATAGGAACAACATGGGGCCATTAGTCCTCATGGAGGGACCGAGGGACAGGAGCGGTAGATCTATCTGGGTGTAGCGAGCCCAGCCCCCGGCCAAACTAGAAACGGACCGTGGGGTGACTTTGTCCACATACTTTGCCGTGGCGAAATCTGCTAGGTTTGAGTCTCCCTATTTGCACTTCACATATGTCAGTGGCCTTGCAAACCATTGGTGATCACAAGTCCTCTTACAACTGCTACATACCACAACTATTTTATACTCACAAGTGTTTTACTTACTCACTTACACATGAACTCGCTCAACATTATTGTTGATTTTTCAACTCACATGTATTTCAGGAAATTAACGAGATCTGGCACGGTATGGAACGTTTTCCGCTGCACTTGTCATGAAGTCATCAGGGTTTAGGGGATGTGTCTCTTTCCTGGACAAGACACAGTCCTTAAACCACGTTTATGTTATGTTTTAATTTGTAAGGTTGTTGAACAAGGTTATGGTTGTTGGTTAAAACAATGGTACTGTATTTTGGTTTTTAAAACTTAATGGATGACTTGCATGGTTTTTAAACTCATATAGCTTGTTATGGTTAAGCTATGGTATTAAGAAGTCACACCAAAATTAACCACGCTTCCGCAAAGCCAGGGTGTGACAGCTTGGTATCAGAGCTCTGATCATAGCGAACTAGGATTCTGTCTCGAGTCTAGACTATGATCACTAGGGCTCTCACGAAAACATTTTTCTGCATACCACTTAAGTCCAGATCCACACTTTTTACAAACAAATGTTGAGCACATTTTATTAATTATAAGTTCAGCTTGGAGGGCTGAGGATCGATCTGGAGGATCGAGATGGTCAAGGTAGTTGAGCACGTTGGTTTGTTATAGGATCGATCTGGAGGATCGAGGTTTGAGTAAAGGATAGAGCAGTCTGGTAGACTGGATGGTATTGGCTAGTAAGACTAGGAGAAGTATGTGATACCTTACTTGGTGACTTATGTGATTAACTGATTATATGATTGATTATTATACGTATATGTGTTTGTGTTACAAACGTTATGCTTTCATCAAGTACTAGAAAGATGGGCACTACGAACCCCATGACCATAGTATCAGACGACATAGTTCAACAGGGCACGAGGTGTGCATTTCTGATACTACCGGCACAGACAATGACGACTTTCAGCCCTTTGTGCACTGCCTGAAGTCGTAGCAGAGCCTACTGATGGCCATCTTGTTGGGATTTTACCACTGGCGGTGATCCCTGCTCCTGTGCCCCTTGCCGCTTATCCTGTTGATGATACGCCCTCCCAACGAGGCCTCTGAAGACGATAACGATCTACTGGAGGAGGACCCATTCGAGGGCAGGGCCTTATTACTGCTGGTATTAGACTACTACATGCGGACGCTCCTATAGGGGAGACTTATGACCATTCCCCTATCCCAGACTCATTTGAGTTTCTGACACCCGCATCTTCGCACATACAGGGAATGCAGCACTACTTACACGACGCCGACCCTGATACGGCATCACTAGCTGCACCGGATCCCGCACACAGTTTTGAGTTTGATCGTGAGTATGAGGACAATTCTGTTTTTCCGCCTGGTGTTGATCCAGACCATGACATTGAGTTCATGCACTTAGACAAGCCCTTGGGGGATCCTGTAACCCCTGTGATTGTTGATCCAGCTGATTTTGAGATGGAGTTTTTGATTCGGAGCTAGCCGTGGCCCCTGAGCCAGGCGTTGCTCCTGACTCCGCATTGGAGCATGACCCTGTTCATGCCAATGCACCGGCTGTTGCTCCTTGATTGATCATCTGCTTGGATGAGAGAAAATTTGGGGTAACTGTGCAAGACAATTTATTATTACGGGGGCCCACGTAATAGCGATTTGTAGTGCACAGGAACCCTGGTGGACTCTGCATGTCAAGCTAATGATAACCTAAACACAAATGACCTAGGCGATGTAGCCTCGAGTTCATTCTATTACAAGCAACAAGCCAAATTGACGAGCCTATGTGAAGGCTCAGGAATTTATTTCCCCACTTATACAGTAGGTATATCTGCGTGTGAAATGGGGTGATTACATGATGGCTTACGTTGCTATATATATACCCCATAGACAATTGAAACATTGTCCAAACCGCTTCACACTATTTCGACAAAAGGGAATGTCACCCAGACGTGACACAAGCACCGGTACGTTACTGAGGACAGAAGACGAGCTGCAAGAACGCATCTCACAGATAAATGCACGACATGAAGCCCTCCACTCTAAGTACAACGATGGCATTACTGGGGATAACCCCCTCCACCGGCTGCACCTATAAACAGTGCCTGAACTGCAAGCCTTTAAACTTTGACGGAACAGGAGGCACCGATGCATTTGTTCGTTGGTCCGAAGAGACCAACTCCATTCTAAGAACGAGTAACTGTTCGCCCCAACAGAGTGTTACCTATATCTCGGGGATATTGCTAGATGGCACACTCTCTTATGGAACCTCCAGGTTCAGACCCTTGGCACAGACGCTGCTTATACACTGAGCTGGGACGAGCTCAAGGAAACGATTGAGAAGAAATGTTGTTTTAGGACAGAAATTCAGAAACTTGACGTGGAGTCCTGAAATCTGAGAAAGGACGAACCAGGGACTCCTGAACATGACCAGCGATCGCATGACTTGTCTAGGGTCGTCCCCTACTAAGCCATTAATGTAGTATGATATAGTAGTTCATTTGTGAGCTTTACGTTGTGGTCTCGAATTGTAGCAATACAATCGCAGTATTCTCATTACATGCGATGTTCAATCAATTGTTTATGTCCTATAACATATGAGGTTATGTGATTGATTTGTTGATAACCTGAGATGTTATGTGTTGGTATTGTTGAATGCATACGCTTCACTTGCCATGACCTAACCTATGTGAAACATCTTTTAGAAGATGCCGCCAAGACGCGAACCAAACATGCCAACAAACGAGGCAGAACTCTAGCAGATTATTGCTGCTGCCATAGCACAGTACGCAGCATCTCAGCCAGGAGCGAGCGGAAGTGTTAACCAAGGCAATAACAATCCACCACACGGTAATACCACGCCATTCGAACCTACCATGTCCTAGCTGGACATCTTTAGCAATGATGCTAATGCCAAACACATGTTTTAACATACGTGCAGGATGCACCTACAAGCAGTTCTTAGACTGCAAACCAGTTAACTTCGATGGCACAGGAGGTGCAGTTGCCTTCACCCGCTGGGCTGAGAAAACCGATTCTGTGTTACGCATGAGCAAGTGTGCCGAGGATCAGCAAGTCACATACATTTCAGGGCTGTTTTTAGATGGAGCCCTATCATGGTGGAACCTACAAGTGCAAACACTAGGCGAAGCTGCCGCCTACGCCCTGACTTGGGCCGAGTTGAAAGAACTGATGCGCAAAAAGTACTGTTCACGCGCAGAAATTCAAAGGTTGGAGACTGAATTTTGGCACTTAAAGATGGATGGACCAAAGATTGCGGAATACGTCCAGAGGTTTCACGACTTATCTCAAGTGGTTCCTTACATGGTTACGCCGGAATACAAGCGAATCGAGCGCTTCATTTGGGGTTTGGCTCCCCAAATAATAAGCATGGTAACCTCCTCCAAACCAGCGACTATCACTGAAGCCATCGATTTGAGCGTGGCTCTCACCGAGGAGGCGATTCGTTTAAACAAGTTTGATGAAGTCAAGGTGAAGAAGGCAGAGACTCACGTTGAGTCCTCAGGGGATAACAAAAGGAAGTTTTCAAACTTCAAACAAGGCGTCAGTATGGCAGTAAAGAAAGGAAAATCAGCTGGCAGTACCAAGAGAGGAAAAGGGTACCAGGGCACCCAGCCCAGATGCAACAACTGCCAACGCCACCACACTGGCCCTTGTAACATAAGAGTTTGTGAATCTTGTGGAAAACCGGGCCACTCAAGGGAATCATGTTGGGCTAGTACAGGCCGCGGAGGCCAGGGAGGATATGGAAATAGGAATGATAACCGTGGCGGAAGTGGAAACCGCCTACCAGGAAATTTTGGAGGAAACAGAAACCGAGGCAACAATGCCAACCAGAACAACACCCCAGCTGGAAACGGGGATGGAAACGGGCAGAAACTCGGATGCTATAACTGCGGGGAAATTGGGCATTTTAAGAAGAATTGCCCAACGTTGAATCAGGCCCGTGGTAGGGTGTTCCAGCTAGAAGCTAGGGAAGCACGCCAAGATCCAAATGTTGTTACGGGTACGTTCCCTATCAATCAACGCTATGCATCCGTTTTATTTGATACTGGTGCCGATTATAGCTTCGTATCACTAGAATTTAAGAAAATGCTTGGGTTAGCTGCTACTAAGTTAGACATTCCCTACTCGATCGAATTAGTTAATGGAAAATTAGTTGGAGCCGACGAAGTAATCAGAGGTTGCGTGATAGAATTGGGAGAACGCGAGTTTACTCTGGATCTACTACCAGTCCAATTGGGAAGCTTCGACGTGGTGGTAGGAATGGATTGGTTATCTAGAAACAAGGCTGAGATAGTATGCCACGAGAAAGTTGTTCGTATCCCAACTAATGATGGTGAGACAATTGTGGTTCACGGAGAGAAGCGTGACACGCCGCTAAGATTTATCAGCTGCTTGAAAGCAAGGAAGTGTTTACAGAAAGGATGTGTTGCTTTTCTGGCACACATCGTAGACAAGAAGGCTGCCGAACCAAGGATCGAAGACATCCCTGTCGTAAGGGAGTATCCAGAAGTCTTCCCAGAAGACTTACCCGGACTGCCACCTCAGAGGCAAGTGGAGTTTCACATTGACTTAGTTCCAGGCGCAGCACCTGTAGCTAAGGCACCTTACAGACTTGCGCCGTCTGAGATGCAGGAATTGTCAACGCAACTTCAAGAGTTGTTAGACAAGGGTTTTATTCGACCAAGCTTCTCGCCTTGGGGAGCTCCGGTCTTGTTTGTCAAGAAGAAGGACGGAAGTTTCCGCATGTGTATTGACTACAGAAAATTAAACAAGCTGACGATCAAGAACAGGTATCCTCTGCCTAGAATCGACGATCTGTTCGATCAACTTCAAGGTTCAAGCTGTTACTCTAAGATCGATTTTCGATCTGGATACCATCAACTAAGGATACAGGAGGAAAGTATCCCGAAAACAGCCTTCCGAACTCGTTATGGACACTACGAGTTCCTCGTTATGCCATTTGGTTTGACAAACGCGCCTGCGGTATTCATGGATCTAATGAATAGGGTTTGCAAGCCATACTTGGACAAGTTCGTAATTGTATTCATCGACGACATCCTGATTTACTCAAAGACGAAGGCTGAACACGAACAACATCTTAGAACCATATTGGAGCTGCTAAAGAAGGAACAACTGTACGCCAAGTTCTCTAAGTGCGAGTTTTGGCTACGCGAAGTCCAGTTTCTTGGACATGTGGTTAATGGGGATGGGATTCATGTTGATCCCACAAAGATCGAGGCAATCAGGAATTGGGAAACGCCTACAACGCCAACCGAGATTCGACAGTTCTTGGGTTTGGCTGGCTACTATAGAAGATTCATCGAGGATTTCTCGAAAATCGCTCAGCCATTAACGCTCCTGACACAGAAGGATAAGACGTTTGATTGGGGAATCAAACAGGATGAAGCATTTCAGATATTGAAAGATAAGCTCTGCAACGCGCCAATCTTAGCTCTACCGGAAGGTACCGACGATTTTGTGGTATACTGCGACGCATCGCGTCAGGGATTGGGTTGTGTGTTGATGCAACGCCAAAAGGTCATTGCTTACGCATCACGCCAACTGAAAGTGCACGAAAAGAATTATACCACACACGATTTAGAGCTTGGCGCAGTGGTTTTTGCTTTAAAAATCTGGAGACACTACCTGTATGGTACGAAGTGCACAATCTTCACGGATCATAAAAGCCTACAGCATATATTCAACCAGAAGGAGTTGAATATGAGACAAAGACGATGGGTTGAATTGTTAAACGACTACGACTGCGAGATAAAATATCACCCAGGGAAGGCGAATGTAGTCGCCGATGCCCTAAGTCGTAAAGAAAGAATCAAGCCCATAAGGGTTAGAGCTATGGAAATGATCATACGAACCGATCTTTCCTCGCGCATTCGCGCTGCACAAAAGGAAGCTCTCAAGGAGGGAAACCTTGGGGAAGAATATCTCCGTGGAATGGAGAAGCTTTTGGTACCAAACGAGGAAGGGACGTTATGTTTTGAGAAAAGAATTTGGGTTCCTCTGTTTGGTGGATTAAGGGAAGTTATTTTCGACGAAGCGCACAAGTCACGGTACTCTATCCACCCTGGATCGGATAAGATGTACCAGGATCTCAAAGATTACTATTGGTGGCCTAGGATGAAAGGCGACGTTGCTGTTTACGTGAGCAAATGTTTAACGTGCGCTAAGGTCAAGGCGGAATACCAGAAGCCTTCGGGACTTCTGCAACAACCTGAGATTCCCAAGTGGAAATGGGAACAAATCTCAATGGATTTTGTTACAAAATTACCAAGAACGCCAAGAGGCCATGATATGATTTGGGTGATTGTTGACCGCCTAACAAAATCCGCACACTTTCTGCCAATCAAGGAGAAAGACAGTACTAGTAAACTTGCGGAAATTTACATGAGAGAGATCGTAGCACGCCATGGAGTACCACTCTCGATCATCTCTGATAGAGACGGAAGATTTGTGTCAAGAATATGGCAATCCTTCCAAGAATCTTTTGGCTCACAATTGAATCTGAGCACTGCGTTCCATCCGCAAACAGACGGCCAGAGCGAGCGAACAATACAAACGTTGGAAGACATGCTGAGGGCATGTGTTATGGATTTGGGCGGTAGCTGGGATAAACACTTACCTTTGGTCGAATTTTCATACAACAACAGCTACCACACCAGTATTGGTGTCGCGCCTTTTGAGGCCCTATACGGACGCAAGTGCCGATCACCACTATGTTGGTCTGACGCGGGTGATAGGCAGCTTGCTGGTCCCGAAATCGTCCAAGAGACGACAGACAAAATTGCGCAAATACTTAAACGCATCGAAGCCGCTCGCCACAGACAAAAGGCCTACGCGGATCCAAACCGGAAGCATGTGGACTTCCAAGTCGGAGAGATGGTGTTATTGAAAGTTTCACCCTGGAAGGGGGTGGCACGCTTTGGAAAGCGTGGAAAGTTAAATCCACGCTACATTGGTCCCTTTAGAATTCTAGAAAGAATTGGGACGGTAGCATACAAGTTGGACCTACCCGCTGAACTAAATGGTGTTCACGATACATTTCATGTATCCAATTTAAAGAAAAGTCCAACTCAAATTGACGTTGCCATTCCTATCGACGAGATTCATATTGACGACACGCTCCACTTTGTTGAAGAACCTGTTGAGGTCACGGATTGGAAAGTTAACAAGACCCGCCGGAGTAGTGTCAAACTCGTCAAGGTTCGTTGGAATGCCAGACATGGTCCTGAATTCACATGGGAACGTGAGGACCGGATGAAAGAGAAATACCCCCACTTATTTCCTAAGAACCCTGCTTCTACAAGCAGAACTTAAATTTCGGGACGAAATTTATTTAACGGGGGGAGAATGTGACAACCCGCACTAAACCAGGTATCCGTACAACTTGATTAATGATTAATTACTGCTTAATTACTGTGCTTGATTGAAACTAGCTGATAAACTGCTACCTGCATAATGATACATGCACTTACTTGCATCATACTTTTTTTGCTGTCACTACATTACTTACATACGGCACCTTAGTGACAAACATGATGCACAAAAAGCACAGTAGCACTAAACGGATACACGGCAAACATGCTGATATGACCAGCATCAGGCAGACACTGCCTCTAAGGCCTGTTAAGAGCCTCATGTATTTTGACTACACTGGTAGTGAGTGTAGGGATATAAGGGTTAAGGTACCGCGTCTCTAGGGATAAGATACACTGATTCGGATGTGCGAAGAACGTACTTTAAGTACCAAACACAGCACTTTAATAATTTAAACCAGCTTCTAGCTGACTAATAAAGCGCCAGAACATGAGAAAATAACACTAGACACTTTCTAAAAGTTGGAAACAAGATGTGTCACTAAAAATGTTAATAACGACACTTTAAAGCTTTTGTAACACTTTAACGGATTACTATCCAACCGAACACCCGGACTTTACCCGGAACACGAAAATATTTATATTTTCACTAAATATATTTTTCTGAGCTAGTTAGGGTCCCTGATTACCCTAACACCCATCATAACGCGCTTTATACAACTAACGAGGTTAGACACTTAACCTAACCTAATTAACCTAAACTATATCCTAACTAATCTAGTGTGGATCAAACTAACCCAACCCCCCTCATGGAACCGTTCCCCACTAGGGGACAATACTTGGTACTTGCTCATTATTTTAATCCATAGTTGTTAAATATCTAGTATACATAGCACCCAATGGACAATGATACTTGGATTGGCCTATAAGTTGCAACATATATCCAACATCACATTTACAACACTTAGAAAATTCACTCCACTCTTTCCCTCACTAGTAGTCTCGGCCGAAGAACAAAGCCCCACCTCCAACCATTTTTCGATTATGATCAAGTTATTTCAAGCATCCACAAGTGTGAAGGATCTCATACGAGGAGGCTTGGTGCACTCGGAACGCGAAGGACCTCTACCGTTAGCTTTTATCCACCTCTTTTTCGCCAAAGATCTTCCCTAGCCTTGAGCTAGAGGTATAATGTTTAAAACTTGTTTTTACACCCATCTAAAGTGGTTAAAAGAAGTTATGTCGGTTGAATCTTGTTAAAATGAAAGATGATGATCAAAAGTCTAGTAAAATCACAAAAATGGTGGATAATAACATATAACTTGTGTAAAAGTTGTAGTATTTGAGATATGTGATTATTGAGACCCGATCTATGATGTGGTAGCTCGGATCTCCGTTTAACCCGACTTTGTAAAATCATGTATCTTCACATAAGCTCGTTTTTGACTAAATACAAGGGTTAAAGGCGAAACTCTACCACACAAGATACATGAACTTGTGTGAAAATATTTTACTTGTGTAAAAGTGGGTTAACCGGTAAAATGGTGTTTAAAACTAGTGGATCTACGTATCCGCAAGTGGTATCTTCAAAGAACCACACATTTAAGAAACCATGTATTTTAAAGATGGATCTTGCACTAATAAATATGATTTTATAAACCACAAGTGTGTAGACACTTGTGAAATGGAAAGATCCGACAAATAACTATTTTTGGGAAAAATGACTAGAAGTTGTAAAGACGGATTTCTTTAAACACGGGGTTTCTACAAGATTAAAGTTACTTTATATAAAGATCTACATATATAAAGGGTGTTTACACTATAGATTCTGAAAAAACTACAAGTTCATGCGATTATGCAAATTTACATACTTGTCGACTAGTTTGATGTGTCGGAAATTGTTTGATTGAATAAAGAAGTTGTTGAATTGATTTGTTAAAAGAAAATGATACGCTTGAAAGCGTGGCCACCTCCAGTTACAGAGGAAACTCTGGCGAAATTTTCTAAAAACTTGACACTTAGAATTATTTACACAACAAGTGTTAGAACTATTTTTGGACATACTTTCGAAACATAAATTTCGCCAGCACTATATTTTACTAAATATTCGGAGGTGGGATTTTCACAAAGATTAACGTGATAAATATTTTTGTCACAACACTGTTTATGATTATTTTGTGAAAATACATAAATATTATTTTAGAGTGAAAATAATATTTACAAGCATTAATGATTCCAAAACTTTGCGAACGCTTACACAAACATATAAGTTACACCGGTAATTACATTACCACAAGATTGATAAAACGTAACTTACGCACATGTATTGTATCCCCCATCCTTGGGAAGAAGAATAACTACCAAGTGTATACAGAACATAAACACGAAATAGTTGTCTAACTATTTCCCAAAGACATAAACTGTAAAGCTAAAGCACGGCCGTCCGTCTAATAGAATTAGCACTTGTAGGTCGTTGCACAGCTTACTGTATTGGAGACACTTGGTAGAGACGCGCATTCACTGTGAGTTCATGTCCCCCTTTTCTCTAACTGTTTTCAGTTTACTTAACCGCGGGGGTGAAATACATGTTACTATGATTTACGAGTACTTTACAACGGTATGTTTAACGTAAGGAGGTGTTATACGATCATGTGAGTGGATAGGAACAACATGGGGCCATTAGTCCTCATGGAGGGACCGAGGGACAGGAGCGGTAGATCTATCTGGGTGTAGCGAGCCCAGCCCCCGGCCAAACTAGAAACGGACCGTGGGGTGACTTTGTCCACATACTTTGCCGTGGCGAAATCTGCTAGGTTTGAGTCTCCCTATTTGCACTTCACATATGTCAGTGGCCTTGCAAACCATTGGTGATCACAAGTCCTCTTACAACTGCTACATACCACAACTATTTTATACTCACAAGTGTTTTACTTACTCACTTACACATGAACTCGCTCAACATTATTGTTGATTTTTCAACTCACATGTATTTCAGGAAATTAACGAGATCTGGCACGGTATGGAACGTTTTCCGCTGCACTTGTCATGAAGTCATCAGGGTTTAGGGGATGTGTCTCTTTCCTGGACAAGACACAGTCCTTAAACCACGTTTATGTTATGTTTTAATTTGTAAGGTTGTTGAACAAGGTTATGGTTGTTGGTTAAAACAATGGTACTGTATTTTGGTTTTTAAAACTTAATGGATGACTTGCACGGTTTTTAAACTCATATAGCTTGTTATGGTTAAGCTATGGTATTAAGAAGTCACACCAAAATTAACCACGCTTCCACAAAGCCAGGGTGTGACAAATGGTATCAAGGTGAAACAAGAGTAAAATTATGTCGGCTAATCGTTTTTGTAAATATTTTCTTAAGCATAAAAAATCCAAAAAGATTTTCAGTTTACTTATCTTTTCGCATTTTAGGGGGAGTAAATCCAAAATTTGAAAATTCAAAAACATCGAAAATTTCAAAACTCAAAAACATTGGAAAAACAAAAATGAGTTTCCTGGCGAGAAAAAGAGAAAATGATAGTACATCAGTGGTCTGTCGAAATCTCTTTAAACCTAAAATGAAAATGTTAAGCAGCTCTATATACGATGTATCGGTAGGCTCACAATCATTTTAAAGTGTGCAGAGTGATATAAACTTAAATCGACTGAAGACCAGGTGGGAACCGCATATTGGCATATGGTCTTAGTACCGAAATTTCGTTTGAGAGATTGCCGAGGTTCTGAGATATTCGGTCTTTATGCTGCTTATCATCTGGGTATCATGGTTGTATCAAACCGTAAAAACAAACGGAGACGAAGTCTAGATCTACCATGATACTATACATACGTGTACATATTGCATACGACCTCAATAAGTGATCAACAATCACATGTCCACAAACAAGTGATAATATATCACATTTATCCGGGAGTCAAGTTCGTCTCTCTGCTGTACGAAAGTACTGACCTGTTCACAGACTTGCTCTTGTGCCCTTCATGCATCTGAAAATCAAGTTCCTCATAAATAAGTGATTCTATCACATAGGGCTTGTTTTCAATCAAAATAAGGGAGTTTCTCACATCTTTTATACGGTCAAACAGATGATAAACGGTATACTCACCGGTAAGATGAACTCTGGTGCATACCTTGATACGGGAATGTGTCGTGTGTGGATGAACACCGGTCGGTAAGTATAAATCATACACTAATCGTATCCCCTCGCCATGATTACATTTGATAAGTTGAGCTTATGTGGACAACAATACTGATAATTGTTATAGGATGCTTATCTAAATGTTAACTAATTGAACAAAGAGAGAGTTTTGGCGTGATCGTACACTGATATGATTCTCTTACCCTCGAAACTCGCAAAAAGAATGTCTGTAAATATTTATTTACTGCTTTCAGTTTCAGCATCTCTGTATATATTTATTTATTGCTTTCCGTCTTTACTTTTGAAATATTCAAAATTCCAAAAAGATTTTAGGTGTGTTTTTATATAAACTTTATAAAATCCAAAAAGATTTTGCTTCTAGTTTATTTTTGATTGACCGATGTTGGAACTCGAGTCTATCCTACCAAAAATCCTGATTGTAAGCCGGAAAACAATTGCATCTTCATAAATGGTCGAAGTTAATGAGTTTTGAAAGTTAAAGGACTAAAATTGAACATTTTGTTAAACTTTCAAACTATTGTCTATCGGTGTTTAAATGAGAGTTGATCTCATATGTGTCGTTTGTTTAATTTGTCTATATTCTAAGCGGTTGTTCTCAATACGTGTTTAGCTTTCTTGTATGTGCAGATGCGACATCAGAATCAGCTAAAGGCGAAGAGAACGTGTCAGATGACAAGCGGTAAAGTGAAGACATGACAGTGATGCAATCTGAAGATCAAGATGATCGGGTTGCAGTTGATCACTCATCAACACCACAAGGATCTGAAGTATTGAAGATAAAAAGATTCACGAGCATCATTCAAGGGGGAGTTTGTTGATACACTCCCTGATTGTGTTACGTGAAGACTTTTAAAGATCCTCCGACATGAAAGACATGGAAGACGAACCATCACGAGTAGCGTCCAAGGGGGAGTTTGTTGGTACACTTTATGTGGACGCGACTCGGCTCCGTTCGACTCGGCTCGATTCGACTTGGTTAGGTTCGGCTCAAGCCCGACGTAGCGACATTCCTCCGTCGTGCGCCCCAGAGTTCGACACGCGAAGCACGGAGAGCCGCGACCTTTCCCGTTGACACATCACCATGACATCACCTTAGTGATGTCATGATGATGTCAATGAGAATTCTAAATGTCAACATGACGAAATCTGTTTGTTTTCGTCAAAATATTCATGTGATGAAATCCCTTTTTTTTCGTCATATATGTGTGGCGAAATCCCTGATTTCGTCACACATGTTTTCGTCCAAATGGTTTTCGTCAAAGGTCAGTATAAATAGCTGGTTATGTTTAACAGTTTATTCATGAGAGCATAGAAAGAAACTGAGAGTTTATCGTCAAGCATTGTGTGTATGTGTTTGCAGTTTGTTCTCATCCTATTAATCTAAGTGAATCTTTGATTACCTGTTCGTGTTATTCGCTTTACATTGTTTGGTTTGCACCGTTACGGGGATTCCGCACCCGTGATAGTGTTTGTAATAAACAAGGATAGGTTACGTATCGGATCCTCCGAGAAAAACGGACCTACAATAATTAATTAAACTTTGTTTTTATGTAATTATGGATAGAATGTTGGATTCGATACATGTACATCATATAAAAAGATCTAATACATGCGACATCACACAAAAATCATGTATTCAATATATCATAACACGTAAAAATTCATATTTTGTCGCCTTATCTTTCATACTCTTTTGGTCTCAAACTAAGCATTTATGTTATTTAAAAGTTAGAAAATGGGCAGAATTAAAAGTTAGAAAATTGTGTCGCCGCTACATCCTAACATACATTTTCAGCCTTCTTCTTGTAGTGTTAAAAGTTAGAAAATGGGCAGAATTTGGTAAATCTACTAAGTTGCAGTTGATAAAAACAAAAACATTACTAACTTCCAGTTTGTAAAGAATGCCTACAAATTTGTAATTCATAAAAAAATAAACAATACTAACTTCCAGTTTACTCCAGCAACAAATGAACCCAGTTCTCAATTTAATCTCAGCTTAATAATAAACAATACAACTTCCAGCAGCCATAATATAACAAGCACAGGTTAGTAATACCCCTTAGGATGTATGAAACTAAGCAACAGTGGGCACACAAAGAGAAGCAGCAAGGTGAAAAACATACACAAACCTTATTTTGAAGGAGGAGAAGAGATGGTGACGGTGGAGATTAGGTGGTGGCCGTGGAGACGAGGTGGCGCCGGCGGAGATATTATCTTGCATACACCAAGAATCAAGAAATTAACAACATATATAACAAAATAAACAAGAAATTCAACATAAAACTAACAACACTAACCGATTTGAAGAAGAAATTGGTAAAAATGAAGAAATGAAGCCGATTCGGAGAAGAACCCGTGAGAGAGATGAAAGGTTTTGGGAAAGTGTAAGGAGGGAAGGGGAAGAAATGGCGCTTTTCTGTTCTTTATTCGTCGAACCAACAAGGGCGACAACCTGTCGCCGCTATTGGTTAAACCCGTCGCCGCTATTAACCAGGACAATCCCCAGCCGTTGGATGATGATAAGAAACGTGTGGCTAGGGTTTACCGTGGGACACCGGGTGCGGATAAGGCCAATAGCGGCTACATATAGGCTGTCGCCACTAATAGTGTCGCCGCTATTGATCCTTTTTCTTGTAGTGTAGGTCTTTAACGCCAAGAAGCTCCCTCGTTTCTTTGAACGTCAACTTCGATGTTGCTTTGCTGAGAATGGCCAGGTCATTGTTCTACACCACTTATGTGAGATTTTGTACAAACAGTTGGTAAAAAATAGTTACACTGTTACGTTAAACTTTTGGTTCTGTTGTGAGATAGTGAAAACAACTTGATTCCTTAGATCACTTGGTTTGAACCAGCTTTTCTTTGAATCCAGAACTTCTAGTCTATGACTTGTTGACTTGAATTTCTAGTCTTCAGTCCTGACATTTGTTGACTTGACTGTTGACTCTTTGACCAGCTCTTTTACAATCTAGCACTTGTTTTTCTGTTCTCTATTCTTGAAGGCAGCAGTTGTGTAACAAAGGTTGGAACGGTTGTTTTGGGAAGCCTTCAAAGGGGGCAAACTACTAGGCCAAAGATTGTACTTCAACTTATTTCATCTCGTAGGGAAGATTACCCTTGGGTTTTGGCTTTTATTATGGGCAGATCTTACATAACCCAACATGTTGCCTCAACTATTGGCTGTGCAGGATTATTAAGCAGCACAGACTCATATTCCTCTTCATTCAATTTTTTCTTAGTTTTGATTGATCCCATCCTTGTAAAAGTTTGAGCTAAAAGAGATTCTACGGGAAGAATCACACCCCTTTGATAGACTTCATCAGGCAATTCTTGTTCTAGAATTGCCATGACAAGCCTCGGGTACAATAAAAATTTTGTTATAGAGGTAACATTTGAACGAAGTTCCTTAAAGATTTGATTTGAAAGTTTAAATTTTGATTCAATCAAAATTGAATATGCAATATATTATTTTGACTGTGGAACCTCATTCCAAGAACTAGATTTACCGGAGAGACATTGCATGAGAGTATGAAATGGATATTTAAAACTAGGAGCACAACGCTTCTTCTCATAGGTAGCATATTTGGTTTCACCATAGTATCCTTGTCGATAAGCTCTAAATTCATTTTTGTTTTAGAGAATTTATCAACCCCTTTAGCATCTCCCAGTTGGGATTTATTCGACAACACATTAGGAGTGATACAAACTTCCTTTTCCCATGTCTGTTGTGACTGCTTGCACTTTCCCTTCATCATCATGCATTAATTTTGAAGATGACTAGAACTTATTAAGAGTAGTTTTATAGATTGTTGGATTTACTGTGAGTGCATGGTAAAATGAAGATTTTTCCATTTGATCAATGATGTTATTGAATTGATGGTGATCCTTCTCCTTAGTAAGATAAGGAAGAACGTTGCGAGTGGGTCAAAACGCAAGGCTTGCCATGATTAATATTTGAAAGTAGTAGGTCCCGATACGGATTGTCAGACTACGATGATTTCTTGTTTCGGATGTCGTAACGAGTGCGGAATCCAAGCTACGACATATATCAAGCGAGAGAATGAACAATAAGCAAAGATATCAATGATTAACGGTTCCGTGTATTGATTTAGACAGATTTTTGGTATAAGATTCGATTAATATAAAGCTCACCGGAACTCTCTCTCACTAGCTCATACAAGCTTTGTGTTACAAATGACGGAAACGAGTATTTATACTAAACTACATATGATCCTATCGATATACTATGGATATCATTGATACATGATCGATAGACCATGTATATCGATATATGGATATTGATATCATGTTTACATCGATACATAGAGATACATAGAAATCGATATACATCTTCATAATCGATAGTATGAACTTTGGGGTGTATCGATATACTCTCATGATCGATAGGTTGATACGCATGATTTCATCAAGTAACTTGAGGATGTCAAGATGACATCAAGATGATGTCATCATGATATCATCATTAACAAACCCTTGTAAGCATGTCATTCTTGCGTCTTCATCATTTGTATCTCGTTCTCCGGTCGTACGATGGAGAAACATCGTCGACATCAGTCTTGAGTCTTGAACCGAACCGTGCCACATCCACACAAAAGTGCATCAACAAAGGTGAAGGAGGGTTTAGTGGTGATATTAAGAGTTTGGGTTTGCAATTAAGAACAGGTTGATGTTGGAGAAACTTATAGAGCCCCTAAACTTCTGGAAGGATTATTTTATTGAATCTGTGTTTGTGATGTGAACTAGGGTTTTGGGATGTATTGTTCGTTGTTATTCGAATTGGTAAAGAATAAATGTATGGTTACATAATACATATATACACTTCCGGTTATTATCATAACCGTCCCTAAACTATTGTTTAACATAATAATACTAATAATAATTATAACATAATATCTAGCTTATATATATTATCTAATATTCCCTCCTGTAAGCTAGATCGGAATAACATGCAGGGCTTCCTTAAATCGTTTGAATTCTCTTGACAGCAACGCCTTTGTGAGTATATCTACTACTTGCTCTTTGGTTGTGCAGAATTTAACTTCGACTTCATCATTCTTGATTAATTCTCGAATGAAATGGTATTTAATTCTTATATGTTTGCTCTTTCCGTGATAAACTGGGTCCTTGGCTAAGCTTATTGTTGATTTATTGTCACACAAGATTGTGGGAGGACATTCTGTGTTAATTTGCAGTTCATTAAGGATTCCTTTCAGCCAAAGTGCCTGACATCCGGCTTGTGACAGTGCAATGTATTCCGCTTCTGTTGAAGAGAGTGCTACAATCTTTTGTTTCTTGGACTGCCACGCTACTGCTCCTGACCCGAGATGAAAGACGTACCCGGATGTGCTTTTGCTGTCATCAACACTTCCTGCATAATCACTGTCGCTGAATTCAAGTAGTTTTCCCTTACTCCCTTTTGAGTATACTATTCCATGATTTAATGTTCCTTTGATATATCTTAATATTCTCTTTCCGGCTTCCCAATGACTCTTCTTTGGTCTCTCCATGAATTGACTTAGCTTGTTAACAGCAAATAATATATCTGGTCGGGTATTAGTTAAATACATTAAACACCCAATTAGACTCCTGTATACATTTTGATCTACTTGGTTCTCGGGATCTTCTTTAGATAACTTGAGTCCGTACTCCATTGGGGTTGAAAGTGCATGACAATTTTCCATCTTGAACATTTCAAGCAGGATTCTTGCATATTTATGTTGTGATAACATAATGTTTCCATTGTTATAGTTAACTTCCATACCTAAGAAATAGTGAAGATTCCCTAAATCTGTCATTTCGAACTCACATTTCATAGATTCCTTCAGTTCTTCTATCATATTCATTGAGTCACTTGCCAAGATGAGATCATCCACATACAGACAGATTATCATTCTTGATTGCTTTGAGATCTTGGTGAAAAGGGTGTGTTCATACACACATTTATGGAAGCCATGAGTTCTGAAATATTCATCTATGCGGCTATACCATGCCCTTGGAGCTTGCTTCAATCCATAAAGTGCCTTCTTTAAATGACATACCTTTCTTTCTTCTCCTTTTTTAACATAGCCTTCAGGTTGATTAATGTACACCTGTTCCTTTAACTTTCCATTTAAGAATGCTGTTTTTACATCCATTTGATGTAAGTACCATCCGTGTTGAGCAGCCAAAGCCAAGACCAGTCTTATAGTGTCGAATCGTATTACAGGAGCGAATACATCTTGATAGTCAATCCCATATTTTTGACTATAAGCTTTTGCGACTAATCGGGCCTTGTACTTATTAAGATTCCCATACTCGTCATACTTGGTCTTATATATCCATTTCACACCAATAGGTTTTTGACCTTTTGGTGGATCCACTAGATCCCATGTTTCATTCTTAATTATAGACTGGATTTCCCTTTCCATTGCTTCTCTCCATTTGACATCTTTAGATGCTTCATTGTACGTTATTGGGTCAGCATCAGCATATAGCACAAAATCTGCTACCTCATTCTGTATGTTTGGTACTGTTTGTGCTCTTTCGTATAAGTTGTTAACTTGTGCTTCGGTGAGGGGTTGGGTATCTTGATAGATTTCAGTAACTCTTCGGGTTCTGAGTTCTTCATTTTCTGATGATGATGAGGATTCTATCTCTTCATGTTGATCTGCTACCTCATGTTGACTAGTTGAATTTTCGACCTCCTCATCACTAGAGTGATGCTCATTTTGATTGTTAACTGGCTGTTCTTCGTCTGCACTAGTTGCAGTAATATCAGTTTGACATACTCCTTCTCCTGAATCGTCTAGTTCGATGTGTGATATTTCTTTATTATCAGTTCCCTCATTCCACTCTTGATCTTCGTCAAACACTATGTCCCTGCTGATAATAGTTTTGCCAGTCACCGGATTATAGAGCTTGTATGCTTTACTACTTTCACTGTAGCCAATGAAAATTGTTTTCTCTACTTTATCATCTAATTTTCCGCGGGACATGTGCATATGCTACACATCCGAATACCTTCAAATGTTTGACACTTGGTTTTCTTCCACTCCATTTTTCTTGCGGAGTAGTATGTGGCATGCTTTTGGTTGTGGCTCTGTTAATCAGATACGTTGCATAGGCTACGGCTTCGGCCCAATATGAATGTGACATATTCTTCATTCTTAACATGCTCCTACTTAACTCCATAAGTGTTCTATTTTTTCTTTCGGCGACTCCGTTTTGTTGTGGGGTGTAACTCGTGGTGAGTTGATGGTGGATTCCATTTGCTTTTAGATAATTCTTAAACTCGTGACCACAATATTCTCCTCCTCTGTCGGTTTGGATTGTTTTGATCTTATGACCGGCTTGATTTTCCGCAAATACTTTGAAGACTTTAAAGAAATTCAGTGCTTCCGATTTCAGCTTCAGAAAGTACACCCATGTTTTTCTTGAGAAGTCATCTATGAACGTAATGAAATATTTGCATCCTCCAATAGATAAGGTTCTCATTGGTCCACATATATCCGAGTGAATTAGTTGCAGTGGCTTCTCGGCATGCCAAGTTGTTTGTTTTGGAAATGATTTTCTTGCATGTTTCCCAAACAAACAACCTTCGCATATACTATCAGTTGTCTTGGAGATCTTCGGCAGCCCCTTCACTGTTTCATTAACTCCCATATTGTATAACATATCAAAGTTTAGATGCCCATATCTTCTATGCCATAATACGCTAATGTCTGCTGTCATTACATTACACACCCGAGGAATCACATCATGACTAAGGTTGAGTGGAAACATTTTATTCCCTGTCATCTTAACTAAGCCGATGCATGTCCCTGAAGAGTCTTTAATCATGCACTGTTGATTTGCAAAGTTAACTTCATATCCTTTCTTAACTAGTTGTCCCACACTTAATAAATTATGCTTTAAACCTTCGACGTAAAATACGTTTGGAACTTTCTTTTCCACTCCCTTTACTTTGATTGATACATCGCCACATCCTAGCACTTCTAACTTCTTATTATCTCCGGTCCTTACTTCTCTTCGTTCTGACTCATCTAATCTGGTAAATAGAGTCTTGTTACCGGTCATATGATTACTACACCCGCTGTCTAAATACCAGCAATCGCTCTTTGACACTTCTTCTATATTGAATATCATGAACATTGTATCTTCACTCTTTTCTTCGCTTTCCTCTTCATGTAAAAGTGCACTCCCATTTTTATCATTCTCTTCATTTTGTTGGCAGAAACGTGCCGTATGTCCTAATTTCTGGCAGTTGTAACACCTAATATGTCCGTATGATCTTCCTTTTCCTCTACCACGTCCTCTACCGGCATGATCATACCGGTTCTGCCTCGATCTGTCGGCATTATTACTTTGCATCTGAAACGCTTGTTCCATTGGATTGTCATCATATTGTTTTAATCTCAGTTCATGAGACTGTAAGATGCCAAGTAATTCTTCGGTGGTGATCATAGTCAGATCCTTTGATTCTTCTATCGCTATAACTACTGCCTCATACTTTCGGGTTAAAATCCTAAGAATCTTCTCTATTACTCTTTGTTCTGTTATATTTTCTTCATTCATACCGAACTGATTTACTAAAATCATGATTCTATTCATATAATCTTCTATCGTTTCATTTTCTCTCATTCTTAAGGCATCAAACTCGCATCTTAGGGTTTGAAGTTTTACCGTTTCACTCTGTGTTCTCCTTTGTACGCTTTGTGTAAGACATCCCATGCTTCCTTCGAAGTCTTGCATGTTGCAATTCTTTCGAATATAATTTCACTGACCGCCTGGAATATTATGTGAAGAGCCTTCCTGTCCTTTTTTACTTTTTCTTTATAAACATTTCGATCACTTTCTGATGCTTGATTTAGAAGATCGTTGTAGCCTTCTTCAACAATCATCCACAGATCTTGTGATTCCAGTAACACCTTCATTTGAATATGCCAATGATAGTAGTTTTGTCCCTCTAATTTTGGAACTTGGGTTTGAAGGGCTCCATTCACCGTGGTCATGTTTGAAATTGATTTCCTCTTCTAATTGTGATCTTTAATCTTCGTTGAATAAATTCTGTGATTTAAGAATCAGATCTTTGTGGCTCTGATACCACTTTATTGAATCTGTGTTTGTGATGTGAACTAGGGTTTTGGGATGTATTGTTCGTTGTTATTCGAATTGGTAAAGAATAAATGTATGGTTACATAATACATATATACATTTCCGGTTATTATCATAACCGTTCCTAAACTATTGTTTAACATAATAATACTAATAATAATTATAACATAATATCTAGCTTATATATATTATCTAATATATTTATTGGGTTAGTGTAACGATTACTGGGAACTGATATTTAGTAAACAGCTGGTACAAACTACTAGTTGTAGGTTAATTGTTAAGAAAGGCAGCAGTTTTAGATAGTCCTTTAATTTTCTCTGTTTAGCAAGGACCAGTAGATGACTTTAAACAAGAATTTTCTCAAAAGATATATATATTTTTGATATCTCCAAAAGGTTCAACATAATGTTTAAAACTAGGTTCTTTCAATAGGTTTGAATATGTGGTATAATGCATAATCCAGCAGTTTCATTAGTGCTTTTGTCATAGGACTCACTAAGAGTTTCTGTAGCAACTAATCCTAGATTTTTGTTGACTTGGTCCACAGTAATCATTCCAAAATGCTCATCATTTAAATCCTCTGGCATATTACTCCAATCTACAAAGCTTTGAGTGACAAAGCTTTGTTGAGTAATTTCTGGTGTAGGGCATCCAGCAGTTCATAATACTACTGGTAAAAAAAGTCTGGGACTGAATCTGTGATTGTGATGGTGATGGCATCTATATATATACACTTGAGTTTGTTCGGATGATCTATTGACATACCGGTATGCCATTTGAGTTGGACCATGTGCCAGGTGTGCAGTGTATTGTGTAGATGGACCAAAATCACTTTCTGAAGAGTTTTGATATGCACTTGAAGAATATGGTGGTTGTTGTCCAGCAGTTGATTCAAAATGAGTTATTTGGCTAGGGTATGTCACAAATGATGTGGGGTTCTGTGTAGAACCCTTAGATTTCCTAGCAAAATGACATAATATATGACATTTATAACATTCAACTCTAGACTTATCCTTCTCAAGTTTACCCTTACCCTCTAACCTTGGAAATCTTCTACCAGTCTTTTTTATAAACTTTTTCTATTCTAGTGCTCAGAAGTGCAAGCTGGTCAAGAAGATCAAATTCCTCTTGATAAGTAGGGTCCATGGGTCTTTGATCATTTGTTACTAATGCAAAATTTTGGTTTCCAGCTGATTGTTTCTCAAGTTGACCCTTACCCTCTAACCTTGGAAATCTTCTACCAGTTTTTTTTTTTTTTTTATTTATTTTTTATTTTTTTTTATAAACTTTGCTTGTTCTAATACTCAAAAGTGCAAGCTGGTCTAGAAGATCAAATTCCTCTTGATAAGTAGGGTCCATTGGTCTTTAATCATTTGTTACTAATGCAAAGTTTTGGTTTCCACCTGATTGTGAGTTGGTCTGAGAATTAAAACCAATAGTTATGTCAACAACGCGATCATAATTAACCTTGATCACCCAAACTGTTGGTTGATGAAGATTCATTTTGACTAAATAAAGCAGTATTTCCAAATGGATAATCATCTGCAACCTTTCCTACTGACATCAACTTTTGTTTCTGGACAATTTATCTCTCAAATGTGAGGAGTCTACCATGAAGTTGTTTCAGGGTTCGTTCCTTGAAAACAACAGAGTTTCTCAGAACTATTGCAATTGTATCCTACTTTTCAGGAAGAGATCTCAAAAATATGTAACTCGGGGCAGCATTTTTGAAAGTTTTATTAGCAAGCCTTAGCTCACTAATTAAGCAATTGAGTCGCTCAAACTGATGAGTCAGAGATTCTCCCTTAACATGGTTGAATGTTGCACACTATTGGATCAAAATTTCTCTCATGTTCTCCTGCGCTTCATCAGTGCCACCAAACTGTTCGTTCAAAGCATCCCATAATTTTTTGGCATTCACACAATGGGGCAATCTAGCATAGATTTCATTGGGTAAGGACATAGCCAGTATCCCATATGCTTTAGCATCGAGCTCCAATTTTTGGAAATCTTGCTCAGAATAATTACTCGGCTTCTTAGGAACACTGATATTTGGTTGTTCGGCACTTAGTGCGGAAGGAACATACGGGTCGAAAACCACAAATATCTAGCAACATGTGTTCTGCTGGGATAAGTGGTGACACATCCTTCATTGCCAGATTTTGAATTCATGGCGAACGAGCATCAGAGGCTTGTTTGTTGATCTGGTATTATGAGGATCATGAGTGATTGAAATCTCTCTTAATTCTATCGAGATTACCCTAAAAAAAGAGTTCCATAACAAATTAATGTTCCGCCTGGTCTAATTCTTCTCAAGTCCTTTTAATCACTCAATCAGCTATCAATATGAGCTAGTTTATCTTTTGAATGAACGTTTAAGTCAATTTAGTGTAACCCGCTCTGATACCAATTATTGGATTTGAGAGTTTGTGCTTGTGTGTGTTTTTGATAGACAAGTTAAATTCAATATAGGAATTCAATCAAACAGTTATAATAAACACATCAACATTAACACAAATGGATTTGGGAATGATTACACAAAGATTTCATATATTAATCATATGCTTCAATACAATAGTTCAGTACTAGTTGTTTAGGTGGTTGTTTGGAAAGCTTTCAAGGGGGAAACTTCTTGAATTTGATTGTACTTCAACTTGTTCAATTAGGTAGGGATCAAGCAGGGATGATGGTTCACTTGGTTTTTTGCTTTCATCATCAGCATATCTTACATAACCCAACAGAGGGGAAACAACCCACTTACATATTCCCTTTTTCTTGAATCCCGGGTCCTGGCTTACAACGATCTTTCAGTTATTCAATGATATAACCTGTAAGATTTGGAACCTAATTCTAACCGAAGATGCACCAATGCTTCCGACAGATCATCAACCTTCCTATATGATGTATGGATATCACAAAGTGATACAACCAAACACTCTGAGGGCCTCCATATTCGGTCTTCATCCCTTTTGGCCTTCATAAGAAGTTCGGTGTTTTTGGTTTTTTTGTGTAAGCAAGGTTGATAAGCTAAGAGGCTGTTGATACATATTATGTGGATACGGCTCGGCTCGACTACGAAGTGAAGGCCGTAGTCAAGACATCCTCCTGTCTTGACTCGGTATGCGATTGACTTCGTAACGTTCGATGTAAATGCAACTGCGTGTGTGCAGTTTGCGTATTAGATTATAGTTTGTGTTGATTATGTTTGTCTGTTTGTTTGTTTGTTTGGCCCATCATTGATGAAGCCCATGACAAGGCCGAACACATGTGAGGAAATCACATGTGATGAAAACACCTTGTGGGACGAAAACACTTGTGATAAAAACCCTTTTAGGCGAAATCCCCATAGTGGACGAAATCCCTGTGATTTCGTCGAAGTCTTGGATTTCGTCGAACTGTTTTCATTCAGAACTTGATTTCGTCACTGTGTTACTATATATACCCAGATAACAGACAGAACAAACAAACGAAGTCTGAATAGATTTCTCGGAGCGAACACACTCAGTAAACACACACACACTGAGAGTTTATGAGAGCATCTTGTAAACATTGTATTGTAACCGTTTTCTAGATTAATACAATGGAGTGTTAATCGTGAATCTTGTGTTTACGTGCTCGTCACTTGGTTTAACTTACCCGCTTGGATTCCGCACTTTCGGGTTTGTCGGAAAACAGGGAATAGAGGTTACTCGATCCTCCGGGTGGACCTACAATTGGTATCAGAGCTTTGGCTCGATTCCTTGTTAAAACCAAGTTTTTGTTCTTGATTTTTCATGGTTTTTAAAGTGTTTTTCTTGTATTTTGGAGTTTAAAATCATACATTTTCTGGAAAAACGTTTCTAAAATCGTGTAAATCATGATGTTTTGCTTCTTGTTTTAGTGGAAACCTTGTTATATTACATGCTTGTATGTTATTGTGGGTTTTTATTGAAAGTTTTAGCAAAAATTGTGTTCGGAAATTTTACAGGTGACCGGAATATTCATCAAGTTCTTCAAATCTTCAAATTGTTCTTGAATAAATATTGAGTTTGATCTTTATTTGTTTCTGAATAATTGTGTTTGTGTTTGTTGTTTTTGTAAGTCCCGTGAAACCGGATCTTTCAATGATATCAAACAATCACCAAGTTTGTGCGGAATCCAAACTTGGTGAGATTCAAGAAAAACACAAAAATATGAAATACGAACCGAATACGAAGAACACACCGAATCACTTTCAACACTTGCACACGATTCTATTACTATCAAAGCAAAATCGTCTAGTACAAGTGCTCACAACCAAATCGCCTCCCCCTCTCTGTTTCTCTAGAATTTCTGTAACTAGGAGGTTCCAAAAGTTCAAACCTAAAAACAAGTTAGAAACTTGTTTTTATACTAACTCAAGCCCACTTTCCTACATGGGCTCCCCTTGGACCTGCTTGGCCCACATGGCCTAAAGCTTGGCCCAAGTGACCTATAAAGGTCCATATCCTAATATAAACTAACCCGGTAAGACCCAGTTCATAACCATAGCTCGTTGTATTAATTTGATGCGTCAGTCTCACACTTTAGGGCCTAACAATCTCCCCCTAGACTGATGCCATCAAATTGTCTTCATAGCATGAATTCAGCAACGTCTTCAACGAAGTCTATGGTTGTCACTATGCTGCAGATGTTGTGGAAGTTCTTGACTTCTGAACTCTCAGCACTGGGTCTCTTTTCTTCAGCTCTTGTGGTTAGCTTCATATCAGGATCTCGATCAGCTTTGCTTGAAAATCTTGTTAAAAAGAATGTGAGAGGAGGATTCTCAGTAGCTCTTTTCTTCTGCAATCTTTTTCTCTCAAGCAGTTTCATGGTACTTCTTCAAATGTACTTTCACTGTCAGACGGCATTTCGTATCCGGTTCTTCTGACTCAGGTACATCTTGTAATCGTGCTGCTCCATGCTTCGTCAGCAGCTAACAGCATCTCAGTCTTCAACAACCCCTGTTCTTGATTAAAATCAAGTTCTGCACATGCTCACAAACTCATAAGCAAACATTTCTTATGCAACAGGGAGAGTACCATATGAACACCAGGTACATCCAAGTACTTGTACTCGGTTCTTACAATTTAAATTCTTTCAACTTTTGATGATCAGTCAAATCTTCAAGAACGGTTACATTTTTTATTTTAAGGAAAACAATTAAACACTCTATTTTTGGATTTTTTTGGTTTTATAGAAAAGCAAGACACTATTTTTGTAATTTTTTAAGAACTAAAAACAAATAAAAACTCAAAATATAAACAACTACCATAATATACAATTACAATTGCAATGGGATCAAAATTCGTTCTCAGGCAGACTAAGGAACACTTTTCAGTACGAGCCTAATCAAACTGGTCTATGCGATTGCCAATATGTTTGTCCACTTAAACTTTAACGCTCAACTTTCAATTTTTCAACTTCGTGATATGCTTTAGGTAATATTACACTATTATACCCGTGTGTCCCATTCCAAGGCATACCCCTGCGATCAAGGTAAGCACAACGATTCATCGTAGCAAGTGAGTATACTGATGTCATCCTTTAAGATATCCTGACTGTGTCTAGGTCTGCATATAATCTGTTTTATCATGTTTTGATTTCTTAACAATGAACACCCAAATAAATACTAATCAAATCCTGGAAATATAAACAGCACACTCTATCATGCAAGTAGCTTCCCTACCACATATTTCACAAGTCCAATCCAGATCTCTGAAATCTTAACTGGGAATAGGTTGAGAAGAGAACAGAATAGATCTTTTGCAGAGATGGTATAATATACAGATCAAATGAGTTTTTCTCAGTTTGATATAGGTTTCTTGGGTTTCTTTTGGGCACTTGAGGGCCTCTTTCGGGTGTATTAGATCTATAGCGCGACAACGTACAGCTAGGTCAGCATGTATCTGGATGCAGCAAAAGCTGTCGTTGCCTAGCACCTCCAGGTCAGCATATATCTGGATGTAGCAGAGGAGGTACACGACTTTTTCAGAGAAGATTTCAGAATCAGATCAAAATTGTGTGTATCGGGACAACATACAAACATTCAAATAGAAATGAGCTAATTCCAAGTGACTTTCTTTCCTGGGGTCATGTACAATTTTAGTTCTGAACAGAAGGACAGCCAAGATATCCCCGGATGATTCAACAATATAAAGACCCGAAACCTCAGATGTTGGCTATCTATCAACGCAAGATTTAAGACCATAAAATCATACGCCGTTGGTATGTTACCCACATGGTACATAGTTCATTATGTTTATATCACTTAGTATCTTTTATCATGTTGAGCGTCAAGCCTATCGACATATCGCAGTAGATCCTAGTCTTTTCAGCTATGGCACCTTACATGTGTTAGTCAAACCCTCTAACACAAACATTTATTTCACTTCCCATATCATGCAATTTCTCTTTTTGGCTTTTTCATTTTTCAAATGTTTTTGTATTTTTCTCATTTTCTCCCCCTAAACAATACATATTTACAGCAAACTCTTTTTGTATTTTCTGAGTTTTCTCCTCCTAAACTCTATATCTATCTATATGTTCCTCTCCCCCCCTAAATTTGTGCATAAATCTTGTATTTTTGCGCAAATTTACCATTTACTAGAGAAAGGACACAATATGTACAAAGTTATAAACTAAGAAAAGAGAAAAATATTTTTGCTTAACCGTTCCGTCATTAGATTGAAGACTAATCAAATTCAAATCAAAGTACTGAATTTAAACGGTACCTTTTGCTGATCATTTCTTACTTCTCTAATCTCCTCCAAAGGAAACATATCATCTGTAAAAAAAATTTGTACTTTTTGCAACAGTGAAATGTTACCCGTTTTTATCTCTGGAACAACCGCTATCAACATTCCAGAGATTGTCAACAGCTCCTCCTTGGTTGTTCCTGAAAAGTAAGGAGATTAGTAAGATATTGGTACCCAGGCCATCGTGGTCCTGGGTTTACCTGAAGCATCAAAGTAAGACACTTCCTTCAAACACAAGTCCCCTTTCGTTTCAAGGATTGGAGACATTGCTGCTTTGGATTTGGGTTTCCAAATCTGTTTCGGTTTAACAAACGTGTTTGTTGCCTTCGGTTGAGCAACTTTAACTGATTCGGGCTTGTTAGTTTTAGAAAAACGTTTTAGTTCTTGATCAGCCCTGCGTTTGTTTTTAGCAGCATTCCAATCCCTATCAGATGGTTTAACCTTGGGATTCACATTCTTCATTGCCTTAGATGATGATACCTTCATCGGCTTGGAATGGTAGTTATCCTTTGATGTAACCTTCTGATTTTGCATATAATAGGGTACATAGGGACGATGTGTGCAGTTTCGAGCAATGTGACCAGCAATGCCGCAATTGAAGCATGTTTGTCTCTTCATGTAGAAAGTATTCTGATCAGCTGGATTTGCTCTTGCAGGTCCTGAAGGACAAACCCGTCCTTTTTGTGTTGGATGTGCCTGCACATTCATTTCAGACGAAGACGAATTTGGGTGCTTGTATTTGCTATTTGCAGAAGTCTTGTTGCTATGAGCACCATTCTTCGTCTTTTCTCCCTGATTGGATCTTTCATTCACCTTGTCACGAGCCTTATGAGGATTATTGCTGCCTTGTCCTTGATGAGCTGACTTCTTATACCCTCGATTTTGATCTGCTCGTTTTGGCTCCTTTTGCGTGTTGTGAACCGGCTCACAAACATCAGCACAAGAGTGAGTATTGGCATTTTGTTGCACGTTTGGACGATGAACACAATTTCTAGCAATGTGTCCAGGAATTCCACAGTTGAAACATGTCTGTCGCTTCAATGTATGGAGATTCTGAGATCCAGCAGCAGTAGCTAATCTGATGGGTTTAGATTGCTTTGATTGCTTTGCTTGTGTTCCATGTGCCTTTTCTGAGTTCTTCTGTACCAACGGTGTATGATTTCGCGAGCTCCCTTCACCATGTTTCTCTTCTTCTGTATCACCAGACGAAACTGGTTGTTTCGGAGTCGACACACCTGCATCAGGGGAAACACTAGACAAAATGTTAAAGGATTTGAACAAATCAGCATAATCATATAGCCAATCTGGACCAACTCTAGCATCCGTAGTATTTTCTTCGAGCCATTCAATGTTGCACGACTCAACGACTTTCTTGGTTACTTTATTGTACACTCTATAGGAGGATCCTTTAGCGTATCCAATAAAGAAACATTCATCCCCTTTGACCTCAAACTTCCCATTAGTGTCCATGAGCAACAAGACACACGGACAACCAAAGTTACGGAAGTGTGAGACCGAGGGTTTACGTCCTTCCAGAATCTCATAAGGAGTTTTCATATGATGTTTGTTTACTAAAGCATGATTCTGGATGTAACAAGTCGTGCTAACTGCTTCGGCCCAGAAGAAACTAGGAAGCTTCGAGTCGGCCAGCATGGTTCGTGCCGCCTCTATAAGAGTACGATTTCGTCTCTCAGCCACTCCATTTTGTTGTGGAGTTCGTGGTGCACTGAACTGTCGTTCGATTCCCTTTTCTGCACAGAATGTATCTAAGGTGATATTCTTGAATGCTGTCCCATTGTCTGATCGAATTGCTTTCACCCTTGTAGTAGCTTGATTTTCAATTAGAGTGACAAATTGTTTGATCAAACTCGCAGCCTCGTTCTTGTGACTAAGAAAGTATACCCATGTGTAACGAGAGTAGTCATCTACGATAACAAGATAATACGCATTCTTATCAATGCTCACCACATTTACAGGACCAAAAAGATCCATGTGTAGTAATTCAAGCACGACTTTTGTCGAAGGTGTAGGCTTGGACTTTTGAGGCTTTCGATGAGCCTTTCCTTTTGTGCAAGCAACACACTTTTCTACCAGCATGAAGTCTTTGATTGGTAGATCACAGACCATTTGACCTTTAGAAGATGATTCAGTTTCTGTTTTAACTTCTTTTTCAGAAACATTTTCTAGTGACTGTTCATTTATAGTGACCACATCTTCTTTTTCCAAATCTGGTTCAGATTCAGTTTCAATTTTGGAACAAGTTGAAATTTCATCAACACATGTATCATGTGAATCTACTTGAGGTCTGCTTTCATTTACGGTTTACAATGGGGTCCCACTAGATTCAACGTTAGGGACGTCCACTCAGACCGAATCAGAAGAAGAATCAGGACATTCTTGATTTTCTTGAGAAGGAGTTTCAGTGGTATCACTGAATGTGTCCTGAGGAACCTCACCTGTAACACTGTCATCAACCAAGGGGTTAGAAGCATCACATTCACAATCATTAACTGAAGAAAATTCATCACCAGACTTATGGTTCCAAGTTTCAACACAAACATCATCAGTTTTGCCCAAAACATCAGGCTCACTTGACGAAACATAAGCACAAAACGACGCAAACAAAGACCTACTAAAGGCAATATCAGATTCAGTTTGTTCAAAATAATTTTCAGAAATATTAGAATGAACAACTGGTTCACTCCCAAGAACATCTCCACACTTTACTTCAGATACTTTATCTGCACATAAAGACGAAGTGTTAGGATCAATTGAGCCTTTAGAAACAAAATTTATTTGAGCAGACTTCTGTTTCTCAATTGGTCTGTCATTAAATGATGACTTATTGTTTTTGGGACCATAAGTCAATTTACTTTCATTCATCATCTCCTCCTCAGTCATAGGTAAATAAGTATAATTTTCATTATAAGGAGGAGGAGCTTGATTAAAACCCAAACCACGCCCTTTATTTTCCTTGTATGCGAGCTGTTGATGACACAAGTTTTTGACTAATTTGCTGGAAGAATCAAATTTCTTAATATTAAGCTCATTTATTTGATATCTATCTCTGATATCTTCCAGTTCTTTAGTCAAAATGCATACTTTCTCCTGAGCTTCTAAGAAATGGGCTGTTTTTACACTTACATCATCTTTGAGTTTGATGATGTCTTTTCGCTGAGCTTCAATTTTATCTTTATAAAGCTTTTCATTCTTTGATAAAGTAAAATTTTTATTTTTTATGTCTTGATAATCTTGAATTAGCTCAGCGTTGTGTAAATGATATGCCTCAACCCTTTCTCTACATTCAGGAGTGCAAAAGACAGAAAGTATCTCTTCTTTGGTAATTTCTTGAGCCACTGGTTTGTGAAACACGAATGCCATAATTTCAGTGGGTGGTTGATTGATACTTTTGTTCTTCTCCTCAAAACACAAACCAAACAAGAACCCGTGTACTCGCAAACCCTTTGCACGCGATTGAACCCGCTTTCTGAACCGCACCTCAAAAACCTGTCAAAACTTGTCACAGACCAAACAAACCTCCCTTTTATTTATTTATTTATTATTATTATTATTTTATTTTTATTTTTATTTATTTATTTATTTTTTTTATAACACAAACTTTTTTTTATTTAATTAGAAAAGTATAGAGGTTTCGAGTCCCACGGTTTCGAGTCCCATCATATCAGAGGTTTCGAGTCGCAATCAAAACCACGGTTTCGAGTTACCATATTTCGAGTCATCATCTTCATCCTTGCAAGTCTCGAGTCGCAACCAGCAACCGAGGACATAGCCTTCAACTGGTCTCGGCTCCTCAACATATTCACAGTCTCGACTCGCAACCTCCATTCAGCTTCTTCAAGGTCTCGAGTAGCAACCACCGTTTCGGCTCATCCTGTTTGGTTTCGACTCGCAACCATCTACGGTTTTGGCTCATTCTGCTTTGGTTTCGATTCGTCCTGCTTTGGTTTCGACTCATTTGACTCGCAACCACGGTTCCGAGTCCGAAGTTCCCGTGTCGCAACCAAGTTCTCGAGTCGCAACCATTGTTTCGACAACGGTCTCGAGTCATTCAATTTTGAGTCGCAACAAAAGGTCTCGACTTGTATGTTTTTGAGTCGCAACCTCCATCATCATCATCATCTGATCTCGAGTCGCATTTTTGAGTTCCGCAGTGTTGATAACAGCTGGTCTCGAATCACTAAAATCACAGTCTCGAGTTATCACCATCATTCTCGCAAACGTCGTTCCGACTCGCCACTTCCATCATCTTCTTTTAACTTACGACGACCCGCCTTCATCACCAACCAGTTGCATCCATAACCACCTTACACAACCTGCTTCTTTACTCACTGTCATTTGTTGTCATCGATCTTCGTATCTGGTCCATCATCTTCAGTCATATCTACCACCACAAACTGCTCGTTCACTACCTGCCATCACCGTAACTCTTCACCATCTACGACCACTCTACATCGATCTTGTTCGACATCATCATCTGTCTCAACGTAGTGTCTAAAACGTTAATCAGTTTGGTGGCGTTCATTTTTGGTTCAGCAGGTTTAACGAAGAAGACGGTGTGGACTTTATGTTAGGTTATTTTTAATATAATAATAATAATTATAATAATCATAACTTCATCATTACATTATCATTAGGTGTCTTTAATAATAATAATAATAATTGTTTAATTAAAATAGTTTATATTTTCTAATTTAAAAAAAAAGGGGTTTATATTATAAATAATTAAAAAAAAAAAATTGGTTTGTGTTTGTGATAACGGTTTTGACAGGTATTTGAGGTGTGGTTCCGAAAGCGGGTTCGTTCTTTCGCCTGCTAAGTGTTTGAGTTGGCGAGTACACGGGTTCTCGCTTTGAGCTTGTGTTGAGGAAATTAAAAAAAAAAAAGGGTCACATTTTTGGGAATCATATCTTAAAATGTCTTCTAAAAGAGAGATGCTTGAGCAGGAATTCGAAGGATTCAGTTACTCATACGGTGAATCTGTAGAAGCACTTACAGGTCGGTTTGCTGAACTGCTCTCTAAAATGGAGAAGGCAGAGATGGTGGTGTCTACTCACATGAGCAATAGAAAGCTTCTGGATGCTATAAAAGAGATTCCAGATCAGGCAAACTGTAGTTGGTTTACCAATGTTAATCAGATAATAGTGACAACCGATTGTTACAGAATGAAGCCAGATGAGCTGATCTCAATCATCAAATCATATGACAATGCTGACAAACAGTCTACTCAAGGCAACACATCTGCTGCAGTTTGCTCATCCACACAAAATTCAGCATTTATGTTTAACAAACCCTTTGCTCAAGAAGTTACTCGTGATCGTGAAGAGATATTTTCTGTCTTTTGCACTCCTGAGTGTAGAGAAAGAAATGAGGCATATCGGTTACACAACGCTGAGTTGATTCAAGACTACAACGACATAAAAAATAAAAATTTTACTTTATCAAAGAATGAAAAGCTTTATAAAGATAAAATTGAAGCTCAGCGAAAAGACATCATCAAACTTAAGGATGATGTAAGTGTAAAAACAGCCCATTTCTTAGAGGCACAGGAGAAGGTATGCATTTTGCTCAAAGAACTGGAAGATATCAGAGAAAGATATCAAATTAACGAACTTAACATTAAAAAGTATGATTCTTCCAGCAAATTGGTCAAAAACTTGTGTGATCAACAGCTTGCATACAAGGAAAATAAAGGGCGTGGTTTGGGTTTCAATCAAGTTCCTCCTCCATATAATGACAACTACACATATTTACCCATGACTGAGGAGGAATTGATGAATGAGGACAAGATGGCTTACGGTCCTAAAACTGATAAGTCATCAATCAACAGCAGACCTTTTGATAAACGAGCGAGTCCTTCGGTAAATTTTGATATAGAGGGTACTTTTGATCCTAATGCTTCGTCTTCCCCTGCAGATGAAGTAGTTGAAGTAAAAGTTGAAAATGTAGTTAGGGATGAACAAGCATCAGAGTCTGGTTCTTATGAAAATTTAATAAATGAACTTAATCAAGACTCTATTTCTTCGTGTGATATTTTTAACTCGGTTTTTCGCTCTGTGATTAATTTCAGGCCTGACGGTTTGGGCGAAAACGTTGATGCTTGTGAAACAAAGACTGAAACGACAAATGAAACGAATGAGTCAGTTGAACCATCTGATTCCAAATGTGAATCATCTGAAGCAACTGATTCTGAGAAATTGGAATCAGTTGATTCTAGTGGATTCAGCTCAAGGGCGTCATGTGCAGAATCGTCTTGTGCTGAAAATTTGTCAAATGTTTCAGATGAAGTTCCTGCTAAAGTTTCTGGTATTTCATCTAACAAACCAGAACTCTCCGATTCTGGCAAAGCTGATGACATGAAGGATGAAGAGAAGATTGACGTGAACAAGGCTCCAAGTGCGCAAGTTAAACAATCTGAACCTTCTATTAGTGATGAAAAGGTTCAGATCAAGCAACAAGAGTCGAAGCGAGCAGGTAAAGGACGCGGAAATAAGAAGCCTAAACATCAAAGACGATCAGGCTCTCCACAGTCCTCAACGGGCAGCAATCATCCGCAAAAGTCTCGTAATGAGAAAAATGCTTTCGTTAAGCCAGTCTGTAATGGCAAATGTGAGAAATATGCATTTAACTGTGCTAACAAAGCTTTCGAAAAGACTGGTGAGATTTCTGAACAAGACCTGCAGTCTAATCAAAACAAGAAGAATCAAAAGAAATCTCAACAACTTAAGGCCCCTGCAAACGATAAGTATAGACATCCAAATTCATCGTCGTCTGCAAGAAATGTGCAACAACATCAAGCACAGAAAGGACCGGTTTGTCCTTCAGGGTCTGCAAGAGCAAATCCAGCTGATCAGAATGCTTTCTACATGAAGAGACAAACATGCTTCAATTGCGGCATTGCTGGTCACATAGCTCGGAACTGCACACATCGTCCCTACGTACCATATTATATGCAAAATCGGAAGGTTACACCAAAGGATAACTACCATTCCAAGCCGATGAAGGTATCATCACCTAAGGCAATGAAGAATGTGAATCCCAAGGTTAAACCTTCTGATGGGGATTGGAACGCTGCCAAAAACAAACGCAAAGCTTTTCAGGAACAAAAATGTGCTTCTAAAACTAATAAGCCTGAATTAGCTAAAGTTGCTCAACCGAAGGCAACAAACATGTTTGTTAAACCGAAACAGATTTGGAAACCCAAATCCAAAGCAGCAACGTCTCCAATCCTTGAAACAAAAGGGGACTTGTGTTTAAAAGAAGTGTCTTATTTTGATGCTTCAGGAAATCCCAGGACCACGATGGCCTGGGTACCCATGTCTTACTAATCTCCTTAATTTTCAGGAACAACTAAGGAGGAGCTGTTGACAATCTCTGGAATGTTGATAGCGGTTGTTCCAGAGATAAAAACGGGTAACATTTCACTGTTGCAAAAAGTTCAAATTTTTTTTACAGATGATATGTTTCCTTTGGAGGAGATTAGAGAAGTAAGAAATGATCAGCAAAAGGTACCGTTTAAATTCAGTACTTTGATTTGAATTTGATTAGTCTTCAATCTAATGACGGAACGGTTAAGCAAAAATATTTTTCTCTTTTCTTAGTTTATAACTTTGTACATATTGTGTCCTTTCTCTAGTAAATGGTAAATTTGCCCAAAAATACAAGATTTATGCACAAATTTAGGGGGGGGGGGAGGAACATATAGATAGATATAGAGTTTAGGAGGAGAAAACTCAGAAAATACAAAAAGAGTTTGCTGTAAATATGTATTGTTTTAGGGGGAGAAAATGAGAAAAATACAAAAACATTAGAAAAATGAAAAAGCCAAAAAGAAAGATTGCATGACATGGGAAGTGAAATAAATGTTCATGTTAAAGGGTTTGACTAACACATGTAAGGTGCCATAGCTGAAAAGACTAGGATCTACTGCGATATGTCGATAGGCTTGACGCTCAACATGATAAAAGATACTAAGTGATATAAATATAACGAACTATGTACCATGTGGGTAACATACCAACGGCGTATGATTTTATGGTCTTAAATCTTGCGTTGATAGATAGCCAACATCTGAGGTTTCGGGTCTTTATATTGTTGAATCATCTGGGGATATCTTGGCTGTCCTTCTGTTCAGAACTAAAATTGTACATGACCCCAGGAAAGAAAGTCACTTGGAATTAGCTCATTTCTATTTGAATGTCTGTATGTTGTCCCGATACACACAATTTTGATCTGATTCTGAAATCTTCTCTGAAAAAGTCGTGTACCTCCTCTGCTGCATCCAGATATATGCTGACCTGGAGGTGCTAGGCAACGACAGCTTCTGCTGCATCCAGATACATGCTGACCTAGCTGTACGTTGTCGCGCTATAGATCTAATACACCCGAAAGAGGCCCTCTAGTGCCCAAAAGAAACCCAAGAAACCTATATCAAATTGAGAAAAACTCATTTGATCTGTATATTATACCATCTCTACTTAAGATCTATTCTGTTCTCTTCTCAATCTATTCCCAGTTAAGATTTCAGAAATCTGGATTGGACTTGTGAAATATGTGGTAGGGAAGATACTTGCATGATAGAGTGTGCTGTTTATATTTCCAGGATTTGATTAGTATTTATTTGGGTGTTCATTGTTAAGAAATCAAAACATGATAAAACAGATTATATGCAGACCTAGACACAGTCAAGATATCTTAAAGGATGACATCAGTATACTCACCTGCTACGATGAATCGTTGTGCTTACCTTGATCACGGGGGTATGCCTTGGAATGGGACACACGGGTATAATAGTATAATATTACCTAAAGCATATCACGAAGTTAAAAAATTGAAAGTTGAGCGTTAAAGTTTAAGTGGACAAACATATTGGCAATCGCATAGACCAGTTTGATTAGGCTCGTACTGAAAAGTGTTCCTTAGTCTGCCTGAGAACGAATTTTGATCCCATTGCAATTGTAATTGTATATTATGAGAACGAATTTTGATCCCATTGCAATTGTAATTGTATATTATGGTAGTTGTTTATATTTTGAGTTTTTATTTGTTTCTAGTTCTTAATATTAAAAAAATTCAAAAATACAAAAATAGTGTCTTGTTTTTCTATAAAATCAAAAATCCAAAAAAAGAGTGCTTATTTGTTTTTCTTAAAATTAAAAATGTAACCGTTCTTGAAGATTTGACTGATCATCAAAAGTTAAAAGAATTTAAATTGTGAAATTTCACGTACCTAGTGTTCATGTGGTACTCTCCCTGTTGCATAAGAAATGTTTGCTTATGAGTTTGTGAGCATGTGCAGAACTTGATTTTAATCAAGAACAGGGGTTGTTGAAGACTGAGATGCTGTTAGCTGCTGACGAAGCATGGAGCAGCACGATAACAAGATGTACCTGAGTCAGAAGAACCGGATACGAAATATCGTCTGACAGTGAAAGTACATTTGAAGAAGTACCATGAATCTGCTTGAAAGACAAAGATTGAAGAAGAAAAGAGATGCTGAGAATCCTCCTCTCACATTCTTTTTAACAAGATTTTCAAGCAAAGCTGATCGAGATCCTGATATGAAGCTAACCACAAGAGCTGAAGAAAAGAGACCCAGTGCTGAGAGTTCAGAAGTCAAGAACTTCCACAACATCTGCAGCATAGCGACAACCATAGACATCGTTGAAGACGTTTCTGATTTCATGTTATGAAGACAATTTGATAGCATCAGTCTAGGGGGAGATTGTTAGGCCCTAAAGTGTGAGACTGACGCATCAAATTAATACAACAAGCTATGGTTACGATCTGGGCTTTACCGGGTTAGTTTATGTTAGGTTTTGGACCTTTATAGGTCACTTGGGCCAAGCTTTAGGCCATGTGGGACAAGCAGGCCCAAGGGGAGCCTATGTAGGAGATGGGCTTGTCTATGTATATAAACAAGTTTTTAACTTGTTTTTAGGTTTGAACCTTTAGAGCCTCAGTTACAGAAATTCTAGAGTTACAGAGAGAGAGGCGATTTGGTTGAGAGCTTGTACCAGACGATTTTGCTAGTTCATAGTAATAGAATCGTGTGCAAGTTTAAAAGTGATTCGGTGTGTTTTTCATATTCGGTTCGTATTTTCTTATTTCTTCGGTTTATTCTTGAATCACATCAAGTTTGGATTCCGCACAAACTTGGTGTTGTTTGATATCATTGAAAGATCCGGTTAAACGGGACTTACAGAACCAAGTTTTAGGGTATTCTTAAATCACATCAGTCAGGATATCTTAAAGGATGACATCAGGATATATTCTTGAATCACATCAAGTTTGGATTCCGCACAAACTTGGTGTGTTTTTCTTGAATCTCACCAAGTTTGGATTCCGCACAAACTTGGTGATTGTTTGATATCATTGAAAGATCCGGTTTCACGGGATTTACAAGTGGTATCAGAGCCATAAGAACCTGTTTCTAGGCTCGGTGTGATATCAAATATTCAAGATTTTTGAAGTTTTTGTTAAAAATCGTCAAAAACATTCATCGTGTTCTTCGCGTTCTTCGTGATATTCATCGGTTTTTATTAAAAATCATTATATTTTGGTGTTTAATTTTTAAAGAAGTTGTTACAGGATTAAACATAATCTTTTAAATTTTGAAAAATATCTTCTTTTAAAAATTAATACCCCAATCTCGGAGATTAGTTGTCAGCTTGACTTTCAAATACACACTTTCCATATATTTTATCAATCTCTTCATAATATTCACGGTTTCGAGTTGTCATCCAGTCTTCTCGGTTTCGAGTCCCATCATTTCTAAGGTCTCGAGAAATCATCTCTGCTGATTTCGAGTCGCAACCGAGGACATAGCCTTCAAGGTCTCGACTCGCAACCGTTTTCAAGGTCTCGACTCTTCACGGTTTCAAGACTCATCACTGGTCTCGACTCCGATCTTCAAGGAAACAGCTCTTGACTCGCAACCATCATCAGTTTCGCAACCATCATTAGTTTCCGATCCGACTCGCAACCATCATCAGTTTCGGCTCATCCTGTTTGGTCTCGAGTCGCAACCACGGTTCCGAGTCGCAACCGAGATCTCGAGTCATCATGTTTTGTTTTCGAGTCGCAATCATCAAAGGTCTCGAGTTCCACATAACAGCATCTCATTTCGACTCACAGGAACATTCTCCAAGGTCTCGACTCGTATTCGTCGTTCATCGTCATCGACATCATCACCTCCGTTCATCGCCGGTCATCTTCTCCGGCTGTCGTTCTGTCATCTTTTTGTTCTATAATCATTGCCGGAAACCTGCAACACCATCGTTCATCATCGTCTTTGTCGACTTCCGTCGTCCGCTGAAAACCTGCAACTCCGATCACTGTTCATCTTGACATTATCACGTTCCCATCTGCAACGAACAAGACAACTACCACCATTTTCTCCGTCCACCTCCGACGATCTGTCACCGTGAATCATCATCGTCTCCGGCTGCCATTATCTTTCTGATCAACAACGTCATCCGTTCATCGTTTTCATCTGCAGCTCCGGCTACTGATCTCTGCCACCATTGATACTCTACCATCACCGTCATCGACGACACCGGCCATCATATCTCCGGCAACCACCTCCGTTTAACTCCCGACGACCTCCGGTATTGTTCTTTGATTTTCAGTTTTTCGTGTTTATCTTGAATCATCTTGTGATTGGTTTCCGCACTCTCACAAGATTAGGTTTGATATCATTGAAAGATCCGGTTAAACGGGACTTACAGTTTTTGATTATTATATCATTGTTTGAAAATAGTGTACACAATTCATGATGATTATTTGAAAAGCAGGTTCCTCGATAAGGTGTTGCCTGACTTAGTTTGAAAAAGAAGGTTTGTGTCAGAAGATAAGGTTTGATAAATATCTTCTTGTCTGGTTCTTATTGTCAACGAAATCACTATCAAAACCCATCATTGGACGAAATCACTTTCGACAAGTTCAACTCTCCAGTCAACGAAAACAACCAGTCAACAATATCAATCTTTGGCCGAAATCCCTTATATATGCTTTTCAACGAAATCCCATTTCAACACAATCACTTTGGCCGAAATCATACCTGGGCCGAAATCAGTTCTGGGCCCAAATAAGACCTGGCCGAAATCCCTTGTCAGCTCTTGGACGGAATCAAGTTGGAATTAACTCCTCAGCCGAAAACACTTCTTCTTTTCATCAAGACCTGGCCGAAATCACCATACATCACAACCTTTCTTCTTGTTGATTGGACGAAATCATCTTGACAACAGCCTGGACGAAATCAAGTTGAAATTACAACTCCTCAGCCGAAAACACTTCTTGTTTTCATCAAGTCTTGGCCGAAATCACTTGCTGGTTCATTTTCACTTGTGTTTGTCTTGTCTTGGACGAAAAGCCTTCTTGTTTTCATCAAATATCAGCAACGAAATCACCTACAACATCTGATTTCGTCAACTTGTTACTCAACGAAAACACCTTTACAATTTCGTCATTCATACTTGTGACATTTCTAACAGAAGCATTTTATTTCTTTGATAACCCTTATCAAGATATATTCAATATGACTTCAGAATGGGCAAATCTCAAACCAAATACTGATGGTAGCACCGGTTTATCTCCATTTTGGGCCGAACCTCCTCCACAACCTCAAGTGTCAACTGGTCAATGGGCTTTTGTTTCGAATCAAAACCAGAGTATTCAAAGCAAACTCTTGAGCGAAAACGAAATGGGAAGCAATAACCGCCTCCGAAGCTGATGCACATGAATGAATATGCAGGATGGCACTACAGATTTCACACGTATATTCTTGGGCAAAACACGGAGTTGTGGTTACGATTCATTACCGACTTCGATCAAGCTCTTGATATTGCTGCATCAACTGCTGCATCTTATGCAGATCTTACTCCGAATGATAAGAAGATCTATGACTTAGAAAAGAAGGCGTTTTCGATTCTTTCTCAAGCGTTGAACAAAGACATCTATCATCAGTTTGTTACCTTCAAGACGACAAAGCTATTATGGGATGCATTGAAGACAAGAGGTGAAGGAAATGAAGCATCACGCAAACTCAGACACGATCTACTCAAGAAAGAGTTTGACGGATTCATGCATATGCAAGGGGAGTCCTTGAAAGAAATGACAAGTCGATTCTTTCACTTGTTAACGGAACTGAATCTTCATTCAGTAACAACAACTCCAGCAGAGGTTGTCAAAAAGCTTGCAGATGCGTTGCCACCACAATGGAATGGATTTCTGGAAATCTTGAAGTATAACGGAACATTGACTACAACCACAATCAATGATTTCGTTCAGATGTTGGAGAACAAAGATCAGGAAGAAATCCTAAAGGCTAAAAGGGTTCCAGTGCCACAGAATCCGGATATGTATTATGGAGCTCCTAGCACTGCTGCAAAACCTGCTACACATGCTCCAATTCAAACGGCCTTTGTCTCTAGCACAGATTTGTATGGAAATCCAATACTTGTCCCAGCAAAGCCAGCTCCAACCACAGACTTGTATGGAAATCCACTACAACGAGTTCCACAACAGCAAAGCCAACGACCTATCATAGCAACTGATATGTTCGGAAATCCATTACCTGTTCGATCTACCGGACCAACAGATCTGTATGGAAATCCACTTCCACCTTCCTCAAGACCAACGGTTGTTCAACCAACCACAGATTTGTACGGCAATTCACTACCTGTGCAACAGCAAGCCTGTTATGGTAGCACGTCATCAGCTGGTCAGCCATCTAATACAGTACGACTGGACACATCAAGTTTCTCCAAAGTTAGCGTTGAAGTTGCTAAGGATCACATGGAGATATTGAACACATTAGTGAGCGCGTATTGTGGGTTGATAGCAGGTCAGATCGGGAACATCAATCTGACTCAAGAAGATTACCAGCAGATAGATAAAGAGGAGATGGAGATGATGGACATCAAGTGGGCTTTCGCCAGTGCTGTAAGGCGAGCAAAAGACTTCATGGAACGGACAGGTAGAACCAGCTTGGAAAGCAAGAAAGATACCAAGTATGGGTTCGACAAGCAATCCGTCAAGTGCTTTAACTGTGGTGAACGTGGTCATTTTAAGCGTGAATGCACAAAGCCAGCTCATCATGGGAACCAGAATCCTTTTAGAGGTCAAGGCAACCAGGCGCATTAGAATCAAACCAAGAACAACGAGCACACCTTGGTTCCTGTAAACAATCAAGCAGGACCATCGAACACCAGTCAAGCTCTTGTGGTGCAAATAGATGAAGGTTGCGACTGGTCAATGCAATTAGGCATGGGTGATCAAGGAGGAGCAGCTTGTTTTGCTGAAACTGCTAAGGATCTGAATCACGCCAGTGGTGGAGAATCATCCGTCAGTGGTGGTGAATCTTCAGATGAAGAGAGTTCTGGTTATTCAAGGAGTTCAGATGAGGAAACCTCAACCTCAGGCGAAGATCATTCTGATGATGTATCTAGTGGGAGAATCGATGCAGATATCGATGAATTGTTAGGAGAAGCTGCAGCAGGGAATGATAGAAGATCTATTCTGGTGGATCAAGCTGCTTATTCTTCTTCCTCTCTTCATTCAGCCTTTATGGCTAATAACGGCAGTTCATCAAGCCAGGTATGTGTCGATGAACCAACTGTTGTTAATTGTGATAATTGTGCTAGCTTAAGTAATAAATGTGCTGATTTAGATGCTAATATGTCTGAATTGCAAAGCAAACATGATGCTTTAAAAGCTGAATTGTCTGACTTGCAAAGCAAACATGATGCTTTAGATAATAAGTGGTGTGATTTGCAAAGCAAATATGAGGCTTTGCAAACCAAATATGATGTGACATTTATCCACAACCAACAGTTGATCGTGGATCTTGCCAAATGCACAGAAGCCAACATGTTTTATACAAACCATGAAAACGAGTATAAAATAATGATTGAAAATTTAAGAGAAAACAAATCCGAGCTAACGAAAATGGTTTCAAGAAAACAAACAACCATTAATTGTTACATCAATAGGCTCGAGATAATGCAAAAAGAGATGGCTTGTGTAAAATCTGAAAGTGAGGCGATCAATCTTAAGCTGAATAGTTATTTAAACTCAAGCTTTGTGTTGGATCACATCATTGATGTCCAGAAAGAGAAAAGGGATATCACGTGCATTGGATACAAAAAATGTCCACCACCTGTGAAGCACAATTATGACGCAATGCCTGATGAAGAAGATAGAACTTTCTTTACACCATCTGTTCCTTTAAACTTTGAGGAGTTTGCGACGGGACTTGGATACAAACAAGAAGTATCATCAGATTCAGATGTATCAACAGTTACGAGTGTGTCAACTGTTGAGCAGAATCAGGATCCTCCAGTTATTGTTGAGGATGCTGATTCTTCAGATGATGAATCTAATGATACTGGCTCAGCACAGCCAGATGCGGTAATCAAAGAAGAGGACATTCCTCTCGAGAATCACATTCTTTGTGATCCCCCAACAAAACCTGCTACGACTGTTCTGACCAAATCCACGTCCACTCAAGAGTCTGAGAGTGTGAATTTGCTATACACTCTTGTTGGTGATGACAAAGTTTATTCTAACAATGACTTTCCGATTAAAAATGTTAATCAATCGTTAATCAGTAAAGTTTTTGAAGAATCAACAAGTAGGTTTTTGGGAAAGTCGGGTTTACACGTTGTGGTAACACAGTGTCCGTCGATTCCGAAATATGAAATTCGTAAACAAAACGGCAATCAAAGATTACCAACTGAGAAAGTTCAGCAAAATCGCACCAAACCTAAAAGTAACTCACCGACTCAATGGCAAAAGAAACAGACCAAGAAAAAGGACAAGAAGGTGAACTTTGTGAAATCAAAAGGAACGGATAAAATTGAAACATTTGAAAACAAATCTAACCTAGATTTTGTTAATCAAGCGAAAATTTTGAAAAGAAATGAACAAAACAGTTCAAAACCTAGTACCTCGGGATCACAAAGTTCATCATCATCAAGTCAATCACATGATACTTCGGGGTTTGTAGAACGAAGATCATGTTTTTCATGTGGTACATTTGGACATATTATTCGCAATTGTCCATATCTCCATAAACAAAAAGCCAAAGTTGATGATCCCCGTGACCGAAATGACCGAAAGCAATCTGTTTCACCAAAATCAGATCCCCGTCTTGTAAAAGAAAGGGAAAAGAAACAGAAACGCCAACAGTCAAGAAAATTGAAAAGGCGATTAAAACCGACATGGTTAACAAAACATCTGTTTCTATCAAACCAGACAATTCAAAAACTTCAGACAATCATGAAGTTAATATTTTAAAGAATAAAACTGGTAAAACAAAACTGGAAACCAAAAACGGTTACTGAATTAGGGGGAACATCACAATTTCCACAACATCAAGAAGTTCAAGTAACTTACGTTGATGAAAATGGAAGACCCAAGACCACAAAGGCTTGGGTCCCCATCTCCAACTAATCATGTGAGTACATGTGCAGGGTGTTCCAGGAGGAACTTTCAGCAGTCATTGGATTGTTGATAGTGGGGCATCCAGGCACATGACAGGCGACATGAAGCTTCTCTACGACGTTAAATCTATTAGAGGAGGATATGTTGCTTTTGCTGGAGATAAGGGCGGATATATTACGGGAGAAGGAATGGTATCCAACGGGGTTGTAAGTTTTGACAAGATCAACTTTGTACAACAGCTTGATCACAATCTTCTCAGCGTTTCACAAATCTGTGATAAACAGTTTTCAGTACACTTTGATGCAAATGGATGTTACGTGCTGAAACCCGGCTTCAAGATTCCAAAAGAATGGATTCTCTTATCAGCTCCAAGGATAAATGATCTTTATGTCCTTGATATGAGCCAAGCTATAACAACGACTGCACAAGCAACTTGTTCCATTTCAAAAGCCACAGAAAAAGACTCTATCTCTTGGCACAGACGTATGGGTCACATTCACTTACGGAAAATGAATCATTTGGTGTCGAATGAATTAGTGAATGGTGTTCTTCTTAAAAATTTCCATCTTCAAGACGTCTGTGTTTCATGCCAAAAAGGAAAGCAAACGAAGAAACGACATCTGACAAACAAGATCAACACAGTGGCAGTTCCTCTTGAACGTTTGCACATGGATTTGTTCGGTCCTATCAAGCACAAAAGCATCAGGAATGATCAATACTGCCTCGTGATAACTGATGATTATTCAAGATTTTCTTGGGTGGCGTTCATGGCTCACAAGAGTGAAACTTTCGGTATTATCAAAAACTTGATCATTCAGATTGAGAATTTGTATAAGTTGAAGGTCAGACGGATACGCAGCGACAACGGTACTGAATTTAAAAATCATGCCATGGCGGAGTTTTGCACATCAAAAGGTATTCTTCACGAATTTAGTGCGGCTTATACTCCTCAACAGAACGGCGTCGCTGAACGTAAGAACCGTACATTGATCGAGACTGCTAGGACTACGTTGGTAGAGTCGCAGTTGCCCATTCCTTTCTGGAGTGAAGCTGTGGCCTCCACATGTTATACGATGAATCGAGTCCTTACAGTCAAAAGACAAAACAAGACCTGCTTCGAGCTTCTTCACAAACGGAAACCAGATTTGTCATATCTTGAACCATTTGGAGCTCCTTGCACAATGATCGATCCTAATGGAAAGTTTGGGGCAAAAGCTATTGAAGGTCACTTTCTTGGTTATGCCACCCCGAACTTAAGAGTCTGGAATCTAGAGACTAAAAGGGTTGAGGAATGGTCTGAGGTCAGAGTACAAAGGCACACTTTGCCAGTCAAAAGTCCAGGTCAACCATGGATGATTGAGTACGACGACTTTTTCAATTCGATCAATGTTGAAGCAGTTGAAGAAACTGCAGCGGCAAGGATGTTTTTCGAGAGTGACAACACAACAGATTCACCGTTGGTTCGTCCAATTATTGTCAATCAAGAACCATCTTCAGTGAACAATAATGCTCTCGACAATGAGGATTTTCATGATGCAACCAAACTGAACGAATCTTGAGAGGATGAAGAATTTCTAGATGCAGATCAAGAAGCTCCTACATCAGCTGTTCATGGTACTTCAGAGGCTACACCTACAGTGGACATCCCTAAAACAGCTGAAGCTACTGTATCATCCTCTTCGTTAGTTCCGGGTATTGAATTGGTTGTTGATCTAAATCTCAACAATCTAGGTACAAACATTCCAGTTTCGGAAAACCCTGAAACAAGAATTCACAATACCCATCCTCAACAAAACATCATAGGCAATGTACAAAGTGGCATACAAACAAGAAACATGTTGCGAAACAACAACAACGCAGGCTTGTATGCGGTGATTCGAGAATCTGGTCAACAAAATGATTGGTCTTTCGCGTGTTATGTCTCACAGGAAGAGCCAAGAACTTGGAAAGACGCTTTAAAAGATAACTCTTGGGTTGAAGCAATGCAGGAAGAACTGTAACAATTCCAGAAACTTGGTGTCTGGAAGCTCGTAGAGAAACCTGCTGATTACAAGAAGATTGGTACCCGTTGGGTGTATAAATGCAAAAAGGACGACCGTGGAATCGTTATTCGGAACAAAGCAATATTGGTCGTTCAAGGTTTTCGTCAGATTGAAGGTATAGACTACAACGAAGTGTATGCACCTGTTGCACGTCTGAAAGCAATTCGGATCTTTCTGGCTTATGCCTCATTCAAAGGATTCAAGGTTTACCAGATGGACGTCAAAAGTGCATTCTTACATGGTCTAGTGGAAGAAGAGGTGTTTGTCGAACAGCCTCCAGGTTTTGAAGATCCTATCCATCCCGATCGGGTTTGGTTGTTGAACAAAGCTCTCTATGGTCTACATCAAGCACCGCGAGCTTGGTACGCAACCTTATCAAATTATCTGTTGGAGAATGGATTTCGCAGAGGTCTTATCGATTGCACTCTCTTCATAAAAGAACAAGATGGAAATCTTCTACTGGTTCAGGTATATGTGGATGATATTATATTTGGTTCTACTAACAATGTTATGTGTAGGGATTTCGAGCGTGTAATGCAGGATAAATTCGAGATGAGTGCTATGGGGGAGATGACTTTCTTTTTGGGCTTGCAAGTGCAACAAACGAAGTCTGGGATTTTCATCCATCAGACTAAGTATGTCCAAGACATCTTGAGCCGATTCCAGATGTCCGACACATTGCCCATTGGTACCCCACTGCAGCAAAATCACGGAATCAATCCAGATTTGAAGGGTGAAGTTGTTAGCTCTTCATACTACCGCGCGATGATTGGATCCCTTATGTACCTCACAGCATCAAGACCAGATATAATGTATCCAACATGCCTGCTAGCCAGATATCAAGTGAACCCGAAGGCCTCACATCTTACAGCTGTAAAAAGGATTTTTCGTTATTTGAAGGGTTGCCCTAACACCGGTCTATGGTACCCTAAGGATGATAACTTTGATCTAGTCGCTTTCAGTGATTCTGATTTTGGCGGATGCAAAATCGACGGCAAATCCACAACGGCTGGATGCCAGTTTTTAGGAACTCGCCTCGTAACGTGGCAGTGCAAGAAGCAGACTTGTGTCGCTACATCAACTTGTGAAGCTGAATACATTGCTGCCTCAAGTTGTTGCTCCCAAGTCCTGTGGATACAACAGCAAATACGCGATTTCGGTTTTGAATTCCTAACTACTCCTATTTTAGTCGATAATTCTGCTGCTTTATCTATCACTAGAAATCCAGTGCAGCATTCAAAGACTAAACACATCGAAATTAAGTATCACTTCATACGTGATTGCTTTGATAAAAGGCTAATCGATGTTGTTAAGGTCCACACTGATGACCAACGTGCCGACCTTTTTACCAAAGCATTTGATAAATCAAGATTTGACTTTTTATTATTGGTAAACGGCATTAAGGTCAAGCAAGAGTAATCCACATCGAAAAATCGTTTTTGTAAATATCTTTGTGTTTTTAAAATTATTGTAAGTTTGTTGATTTTAGGGGGAGTAATTCCAAATTTGAAAATTCAAAAACATTGAAAAATTTCAAAATCTCAAAAACAATAGAAAAACAAAGATTCAATGATTAATGCGTTCGTGTATTCAAAAACAAAGAGTTTCGGTACAAGCTAATACAGTAAGAATCGACTAAACTCTCTGATGTGCTCTACTAAAACAGTTTGCTGCAAGCTGCCTTTTATACAACCTTATCCACAGATCCAACGAAGAACTATACTAGGCCCAACATGAAGCCCACGAAGAATAACCACACCACGAAAGATGTTCTCTGATTAGCACACTTAGGTTTTTCATGGAAGGATGTGGACGAAGAAGGTTCTTCATTCAAGATTATTCTTCGTGGACTGGCTTTTGTTATGTATACATATTCTTCGTGAAAGCAAGGTTCTTCGTTAGTTCCATGCATGCACACAATGGTTTTTCATTGGAAGCCATAATTGCATGCACAGGGGATTCTTCATGAGAATGAATTGAATGTTATGATATTTCCACATTCAAGTCTTGCATAGTAATGATGACATCATCATTATGATGTCATCAAGACATCATGATGATGATGTCATTCTCGCACGTGTCAGTCATTGTCTTCGTCAATTTCATCTTTTACGCCGAGTCTAACTGACGGAGGAATGTCGTGACGTCAGGCTTTAGCCGAACCGAACAAAGCCACATCCACACAAAATTGTATCAACAAACTCCCCCTTGGATGTTGCTGGTGAAGGTTCGATCTTCACGCTGTAGGATCTTCAAGTGTCTTCACTTGTCACAAAGTGGGAGCGTATCAACAAACTCCCCCTTGAATATTGCTCAAGAATCTTTTGATCTTCAATCCTTCAGATCCTTTTGGTGTTGATGAGTGGTCAGCTTCAACTCGATCATCTTGATCTTCTGATTGCATCAATTTCGTGTCTTCACTTTACGGCTTGTCATCGAGCACGTTCTCTTCGCCTTTAGCTGATTCGGATGCCGCATCTGCACACGTAACAGAGCTAAACACGTAATGAGAACAACCACTTGGAATATAGTCAATATAAATAAACGACACACATGTGACCAACTCTCAATCAACTACCGACCAACAACAGTTTGAAAGTTTAAAAATTTGATCAATTTTAGATTTTAACTTTCAAAACTTGTTAACTTCGACAGTTTATGAAGATGCAATTGTTTTAGGTTTCAATCAGGTTTCAGGTTGTAAAGACTCGAGATCTAACATCGTACAATCAACAATAAGATAGAAATAAAATCTTTTTGGTTTTTATAAAGTTTATATTAAAACACACCTTACTCTTTTTGGTATTTTTGAATATTTCAAATGTAAAGACGGAAAGCAGTAAATAAATATAGACAGAGATGTAGAAATGGAGAAATGTAAATAAATATTTACAGACATTTTTTTTGCGAGTTTCGAGGGTAAGAGAATCATATCAGTGTACGGTCATGCCAAAATGCTCTTGTTGTTCAATTAGTTAATATTAAGATAAGCATCCTATAACGATTATCGGTATTGTTGTCCATTTAAGCTCAACTTATCAGATGTACTCACGATTAGGGGATACGTTAAGGTATGATTTATACTTACCGACCGGTGTTCATCCACACACGACACATTCCCGTATCAAGGTATGCACAAGAGTTCATCTTACTGGTGAGTATATCATTTATCATCTGTTTCAACGTATATGATCTGAGATACTCACTTATTTTGGATGAATACAACCCCTATGTGATAAAATCACTTATTAATGAGGAACTTGATATTCAATGCATGCAGGGCACAAGAGCAAGTCTGTGAACAGGTCAGTACCATCGTACCGACAAAGAGACGAACTTGACTCCCACAAAAAGCTGTGATATATTATCACTTATTTGATTGGGATATGTGATTGTTTATCACTTATTGAGGTCGGATGCATCCTGTATTATATACATGGTTGAATGATATGTACACGTATGTATGGTATCATGGAAGCTCTAGACTTGCGTCCCCGTTGTTTTTGGTAAAAGAAACAACCATGATACCGAGATGATAAACAGCATAAAGACCACGTATCTCAGAACCTCGACAATCTATCAAACGAAATTTCGGTACCAAGACCATATGCAATGAGCGGTTCCCACACGGTCTTTAGTCGATTTAGGTTTATATCACCCTACACACTTTAAAATGATTGTGAGCCTACCGATACATCTTATATAGAGCTGCTTATCGTTTTTCATTTTAAGTTTAAAGAGGTTTCAACATACCACTGTTGTACTATCATTTTCTCTTTTGCTCACCAGGAAACACATTTTTTATTTTCTATTGTTTTTGTGTTTTTGAAATTTTTTGATGTTTTTTGTATTTTTGAAATTTTTTCAATGTTTTTGTATTTTTGCAATTTACTCCCCCTAAAATGCAATAAGTACGAGAAATTAAAAAAACACATATAAATATTTACAAAAATGATTTTCCGATGTTGGTTTACTCTGGCTTGACCTTAATGCCGTTTACCATTAGTAAAAAATTCAAATTGTGATTTGTCAAATGTTTTGGTAAAAAAGTCGACATGTTGGTCATCGGTGTGGACCAAAACAACATTGACGACTTTCATATTGAAACAATCACGTGTAAGGTGATATTCAAGATCAACGTGTCTGGTCAAGGAGTGTTGTACGAGATGTTAGTAATCCATAAAACAGCTTAAACATCGACAAGGATAGGAGAGATTAGAAATTCAAACCCGTAATCCTGCAACTTCTTTGTGCATTGGCAGGAATCTGAGTGCACTCCTAAACTGGATATCCACCCGGTGTGGATTTCAAGATCGATTTTGCAGCTACTTCAATGAACCGAGAATTCTCTTCACAGCAACAAGATCAAAAACCTCCAGGTCCGACTGGTAAGAGGAAAGCGGAGCATGCGGGAAAGCTTGTACACATCATCATGGGACGGTCCATACATGATGTCATCCACATGCTTTTTGTCACACCCCGACCGCGTTAAAACAACAAACCGCGGCGAAAACGTCGGGGGGTGTCGTAACAGAATCATTGTTTCACAAGACATGGATTAAAGTTTCATTTTATTGAACTAAGTTTATTACATTGTATTGGAATTAGAGACAAAATAAGAACAAATTGACTTTCATTGTTATTTAAGTCACTAAGGCCTCGTCCATTCCTATGTGAGCATGTATCAATATCATCATAAAACATCATCAACTATGGTACCTGAAACATATGTGAAAATACGTCAGCATAAAAATACCGGGGAGTACATAGGTTTTGTGTGAGTGTCAGATTCATGGCTCGTTTACATGATGCAATACCTCATCAGACTACATAGTCTGCTCATCCTTTAGTTTCGATTCATCGGTCAGTTTCTTATTGCCTTTTCGGAAAAGTTTACCTTTCCTAATCTGAGATTCAGTCAAGATAGCGGATAGCTCAATGGCCTGTCTAACCGTAGTAGGGTTGCTACCAGTAACAATGTCTTGTACTAAGTCAGGGAGGCCATCAATATACTTTTCAATTGCCTTATCCAAAGGCGTAACCATGGTTGGGCATAAAAGACTTAATTCCTCATAACAGTCCATGTAGGCTCGATGCTCACCACTATCTTGCTTAAGATTGTCGAATTCCCTTTCCAATGCCCTGATCTCATGACGAGGACAGAATTCCTTCATCATTAGGGCTCGAAGCTCTTCCCAGGTTTGAGCCAGTGCTACATCGGCACCCCTATCTCTCATCACACCATTTTACCATGTTAAAGCTCGTTTCTCAAAGACACTAGATGCAAATTCAACCTTTCGCTCGTTTGGACACTGAACATGTCTGAAGGTGCTTTCTAGAGTTTTGAACCATTGCAGAAGTGCAGTTGCTCCTTGAGACCCAGAAAATTTTGATGGCTTAGCTGAGTTGAATGTTTTGAAGTTACATGGAGCATTATTGTTGTTATTGTAGGCTTAGTTAACTTGAGTAATGAGGTTCGGGAGTACAGCAGCCATTTGTTGCGTAATGATAGTTGTTAGTTCGGCATTAGGTATCTGATTGTCACGTCGAGGAGGCATTCTAAAAGAGGAAACATGAGAGAAAACGAGTGAAATGACATTGGGTAAGAATAGAATGTTACAACTACCGACCAAAAAGCATGGATGGTGGTCATTGGTTCGTACCACGAGGCAAACAAACGATGCACACAAGTTGAACAAAGTAAATAGGCCCTCATAATGTATCGCGAAGACATGGTTTAGCCTATAAATATATACTCACCCTAAGAGTTCCCAGGTAAGAGTGACTTGTCTGATTATGTGGATTTGTACGAACACTCTAGCCTTAGACAGAAAACTCGGGATACAGGCATCCACTCTTCCAGATTGCACGTGTTCACACTATAAGACCCAAACTTTGACGAGATTTTGAAAACTTTGAAGGTTCAAAACCTTATAACAAATCTTCTAAGAAGAGATGATCAGTTTTCAAGTCGGATTCGAAATTTGTGTTCTTGTTGTGGTTGTCACCTAATGATAGGTGACGGTATTGTTTTAAGACTTAAACACAAGATAACTTGTGTTAGGGTCCTTGGAAGGTTATAGTCTAGGTCAAAGCATTACTAATGACCTAATTCCCTATAACCATGGGCTCTGATACCAACTTTTCTGTCACACCACGACCGCGTTAAAACAACAAATCGCGACGGAAACGTCGGGGGTGTCGTAACAGAATCATTGTTTCACAACACATGGATTAAAGTTTCGTTTTATTGAATTAAGTTTATTACATTGTATTGGAATTAGAGACAAAATAAGAACAAATTGACTTTCATTGTTATTTAAGTCACTAAGGCCTCGTCCATTCCTATGTGAGCATGCATCAATATCATCATCAAACATCATCAACTATGGTACCTGAAACATATGTGAAAATACGTCAGCATAAAAATGCCGGCGAGTACATAGGTTTTGTGTGAGTGTCAGATTCATGGCTCGTTTACATGTTGCAATACCTCATTAGACTACAAGAGTCAAAAGTTATAAACCTTGTTTTCAAAGTGTATAGTATTGCAACATAATTAACCAACTCAAATTAAGTTGGTTATAGTTTATAAAATCTCGTAACCATGATTCTTAACCAAAAACATTTGTTTAAGTAGACCAAATCGTAAATTGTTCTCGTTATAAAACTCGAATGGTTTATATTGTTAGAAAAACCTTATAGTATAACTTCGTTTTGAAAACGTTTGCCCAAGTGATCTAGATAACGCAATCATATATAATGTGTTAAAAACACTTATATATAGGAAGTACCAGCGGCGTATCCACCATGCTTTTATCACATTACACCCGCCCCATTACCTAATCACTTCCCTAACCCAGTGGTTCTAACAGATCAAATAGTTTACATAGATCAAAGAGTTCCAAATGGTTCAAACAGTTCAAATAATTCACATAGATCAAAGAGTTCCAAATGGTTCAAACAGTTCAAATAATTCACATAGATCAAACAGTTCCAAATGGTTCAAACAGTTTAAATAGTTTAGATAATTTAATATAAACCATAGCATTTGTTTAGATTA